>OY757553.1:17001222-17031222 GCA_963584105.1 Alviniconcha strummeri
CAGTCAAGTTCTAGGTGGCAGTGCAAGTAATAATCTGATAGAATGACAAGAATTTCTCAAGTTGATTGGCTGTTCGATGGAAACGTCGCTGTCAGTAGTTGTACACATTGTGTTTGTTGACTATGATTATCATAGTAGATGGCTTGCGATGGGAATGCGGTTTTAGCGGTGTAAATTAAGTGTGTGTATATAGGCACCTCATGCAATAGCTGGATGAATGCAAGTGTAAATCACCTCCTCTGTGTAGATGTTTGCATAATTTACATAAAATACGTATATACAACAACAACAACAACAAACCCTGACAAAACACCAACAATCCCACAGAACAAAAGCAGCTATTGGACTTTTAAAACTGTCCTCTTTTTTATACTTTTTTCTTTCTATATGATTATACAGAAATAGTCATTTCCTGATGTTTGTACCCAGATTTCTTTCTCGTGGTCTGTAGATTAATATATAGACATAATCATTTGCTAAGGTTCGTACAACTCCTTTATCCTATACTTTCTTTCTCCTGATCTGTAGATGAATATGTAGACATAGTCATTTGATGAGGGTCGTACAACTTCCTTTCTCCTGCTCTGTCATTGTACGAATATACATACATAGTCATTTGCAGACTTCATACGACTTGTTTGGCTCCTGGTATATAGATAAATATATAGACATGGTCATTTGCTTAGCTTCGTACAACTGACTTTCTCGTACACTTTCGTCTCTTGGTCTGTACATGGATATCTAGACACAGTCATCTGCTGAGATTCGTACAATTCTCTTTCTCCTGGACTTTCTTTCTCCTAGTCTATATGCGAGTATCCAGACCCAGTCCTTTGCTGAGGTTCGCACAGCTTTCTTTCTCCTGATCTATAGATGAATATATAGGCATAGACATCGTCTGAGGTTCATACAATTTCCTTTCTCCTGACGTAGTCATTGGCTAAGGTTCGTACATATTTCTTTCTCCTGGTCTGTAGATGAGTACATAGCTATAATCATTTGCTGAGATTAGTAAATTCTTTCTCCTACACTTTCTTTCACCTAGTCTATGAATGAATATATAGACATAGTAATTGGCTGAGATTAATACAGTTTCTTTTTCCTCAACTTTCTTTCTCCTGGACACCTAGGTGAGTATATAGATATAGTCACTGGCTAATGTTCATATGGATTTCTTTCTATTGGTCTATAGATTAAAATATAGACATAGTCATTTGATGAGGTTTGTATAACTCTCTTTCTCCTATACGTTTTTCTCCTGGTCTATAGATGAATATGTAGACATAGTTATTTGATTATGTTGGTACAACTTCCTTTCTCCTCGTCTATGACTGTATGAATATACAGACATAGTTATTTGCAGACTTCATACGATTGGTTTGGTTCCTGGTCTATTGATGAGTATGTAGACATAGCCATTTGGTGAGATTCGTATAGCTGCCTTTCTCCTGGTCTATAGATTAATAGACATAGTCATTTGCTAAGGTTCGTACATCTTTTTGTATGTGGTGTGTGTGTGTGTGTGTGTGTGTGTGTGTGTGTGTGTGTGTGTGTGTGTGTGTGTGTGTGTGTGCGCGCGCGCGCGCGCGCGCGTTCATGCGTGCGTGCGTACGTGGGCACGTGTGTGTAGTGCATCCAGGTGTTTGTCTCTCAGTGTGAGTGGGTGTGGCTGCAGGTGTGTTTACGTGTGTGATTGTTTTGGGGTTCTATCATTTTAGCGATCAAAATGTTGCTAAAGCGTATGGCGGCATGGAAGAGTGGAAGCGTTGTGTCGATGCTGTCACACACACACACACAAACACACACACACACACACACACACACACACACACACACACACACACACACACACACACACACACACACACACGTAGATATTGATTGCTACTGCATAATGTTACACATTGTGACAATTTATTTTTGATTGTCCGTTTCTTTTGTTGGTTTGTTAGTTACTGCTATTGCTTTTATGTGCGAGTTGACACTGTCAGTGGTGTAACTGCGTAATGTGAATGTATTGTGTACAGTTGATGTGGTGTGACAGTGGCCGTTGTGGCTAGTCATTGTGTCGGGAATCTGCAGTTCGATGTGATAGGGTCTTCTCCCTACAGTGGCAACTGGACGGTGACAGCTTGGGTTCCTACCCTGAACACGCCTGGTTGATTCCAGACTCGCTCGCTGATCTTTCCAGTGACAGACAGACTAGGGCACAGCCAGTGATCGACCGTTGTCTTGTAGTTCTGCCTGTGTCGCTCAGTTTTCGTCTTGGGGTATGGCGTTGCTGTGTCGTATAATGTTACGATCGAATCACTTTGCCTATGACGCTTCAGGAGTGAATACATCTTACACAGGCGGAACTGTGCATCTTGACGTATTTCGCAGTGCGGGTGTAAATCATCACACCGGCATTACCTATGTTACCGAAGTGACTTTCAGCCACATGGATAAACCCATTGCACGTTCACCGACCAGTTAGAAAGACTTCTGGAAGACCGACCTAAATACGACACCCTCCGGTCTCTGCTGGACTGTCAGCTCCATGCAGGTGTAGAGTCTTCAACTCACATCAGGTGTTTTCCTTCAGTTTCTGTAATCGCCGCTGCTTGGTTGGCTACAAAACACAAGGTCAACAAGTCCTTCAATGACCAGTACACAGTTTTGCTTGTCTAGGCGACTGTTCTTTCAACAACACAAGCTGAGCTTGAAAATGTGCTTCTCGTGGATTTTCTTTCCCTTGAATCTCAAACAAGAATGACTGCTGGGGTTCTAAAACACGATCCAAAAAACAAAGGTTTAAAATAAGAGAAATAGCGTTATTTTGGACCTTTGTTCTGAGATCCTCAATTTTTTTATTCTTTTTGACCGTTTAACTGTTGCTTAAGTGTCGTTTTGTAGCTTGATAAAGGGGATTACCCCAAAAATTCGCATGTTGGTCACATTCGGGTTAGAAACAAAAGGCAGTTTAGTAGACGCATATATTAATTAACAATATTAATATTATTATATAACATCATTATTACACTTAATTACCTTAATGTGTGTGTGTGTGTGTGTGTGTGTGTGTGTGTGTGTGTGTGTGTGTGTGTGCGTGCGTGCGTGCGCGCGCGCGCGCGCGCGCGCGTTCAAAACGAATCCTCTATGATGGCTGCCTGTAATATGGATGACTGCCTTTAATATTGAATGTCAAGGATGACTGTTTTGAGCACGGATTGCTTAGGATAATTGCTTGCTTGAATATGAAAATCTGTCGGTGACTGTTCGTATTACAGATAATGCAGGATGACAGCTTGCAATAAAAAAAATTAAAAAAAATTAACACAAGCTGCTTGCAATGCGGGTTCTTCAGGATTACTGAAGGGAATCCTTTCTTTAAATGTATTTTTAAGACCACGTCTTGCAGTACGTTTTGTTTTAGGATGACTGTCCGTAGTTCGGGCGCCTGCGTGCAAAGCCGACAGTTTACGATTACTGCTGCACTGAATACCTCCAGTACGAATAATTTAGGACTGCTGATTGGGTGATATATCTCTGGAGAACGACTGCCGATTGGTCGACATGTCTCTGGAGAACGACTGCCGACTGGTCGATATGCCTCTGGAGAACGACTGCCGATTGATCGATATGCTTCTGGAGAACGACTGCCGACTGGTCGATATGCCTCTGGAGAAAGACTGCCGATTGGTCAATATGCCTCTGCAAAACGAACGCCGATTGGTCGATATGCCATTGGGCAACTGCCGATTGGTCGATATGCCTCTAGAGAACGACTGCTAATAGGGCGATAATATGATGCCTCTGAAGATCGACTGCCAATAGACGATTTCCGGAAATAACAGGGGAGATAAGCCGGAAGTGTGAAGCCCCTGCGGTAGTACATCATTTCAGACACGGACTACTGATATATATAGGTCCATGATTGCAGAATGGTGGCGGCAGTCGAAAAGCGCTGGTCTGTAACAGTATCAGACCTCTAGGCATAGACCTATACAGTACTGGACTGCCAGATGCCCGCTATGCGCTAGAAAAAGAAGAAAAAGAAAAAGAATCCCCCGCGTACTACGGTCTTTTTGGCGAGACCACATGCTGTGTGTCCGTTTGGAATGGCAGACTGACTGAATCGACTGCGAGCGTTCATTATTTACACCGCGTTCTTGATTAAGAAGAAGAAACGTTTTTTTGTTTGTTTTTGTTTTTGTTTTTAATTCATCGCTAGCCTCTGCTGCATTGTCGGTAGCGCTTCGTAGCTTACCAGAAGCAGATCTCTGAGTAGAGGATCGAACCAGGAATAGCGAAGCCAGTTGCTCTATTCCATCACTCGCATTGGATTGTGGATAGCAGTCGACAATCTTCTCCAGGCATCTCACCTAGAGACTGCTTCAATTATAGTAAGTTCTGGGGTGTCGATAATTTCTCCTATAAACTGATATCTCGACAGATCGACAGTTTTGTGTTGTGTCAGCGTGAAGCAATATGTCCTTCAGGGCATTTGACATCAGGAGGGTAGTGTAAACAACAAAAACACTACACCCTGTTTACATGCACTTCAGCAGCGAGTGTGTACTGTTAATTAATGCAATATTCACTCAAGTTGTTCAGATTTAGAGGTGGTACACTGTTGGAGAATAATGACTTGAAATTCAGAAATCACCCAGAAATAGATCTAAGGATAGAATCAAAGTGTGCAACTAACTCGTAACTCATGTAAGTAAACAGAATAATCTGCCAGATAAATCTGCATAAGCAGAGCAAAACAAACATAATAACAGCATATAATGCAGAATTTATTGGAGATGGGTGTCAAAAGTCACGAGGCCTGACTGAAAAGTGAGTTTTATCACATTTTCAGTATACTTATGCGCCATTGACGTTTGATCTAGATCTAGTTTCCGAGTAACACCGTGCAGGCTTCCTCAGTGCTGATGTCGGCAAAACAGTTGATCGTGCACTGAAATCTCACCTTTTACAGGCTGTAATAAAACTCACTTTTGTTGCAAATATTGGATTCATTCAATAGATATGAAGCCGTTTTATTATTTTTGAATGATATAAGTGACTCAAAATGGCATTTAAAATGTCCCAGGAATTTCCGACCGCCTCCTTGGATATTACCGAAGATTTGCATACTTTACACAGTACTTACGTATACATTTATTATTCCATCCTCAAAGCAAAAACCTACAACTGGTTCCCTAACACACACACACACACACACACACACACACACACACACACACACACACACACACACACACACACACACACACACACACACATGGCCAGCAACAACTACAAACAAAAAGCAACTGGGCACGTCACATCTCTTGCTAATGGTCATTTTACTGGCTCAGACGTTCCTTTCGTGTGCGAAATTCCGACCGCTTCGAGTAATATAAAAAGATATAATTTTGCTGACATTGGACTGGCTGTGGGGACCAGCATTTCTAACGCCTTTTCTGCTTCTTTTACCAGTATCTGGCCATCTTTCCCGCGTTTTTACTGTACCCCCAACAAATCGTGCCTACTCTGCACTACACCAGACACTTACCGAGTGCAGTCCCCTGGATTTCCGAAGATCGTCTATTTGACGATGTGCCTCTGAAGAACGACTGCCAATTGGGCCATAAGCCTCTGGGCCGAATGCCGTAAACCAATACAACGGCAGTTGTTCCAGAGGAGATAGTGTTATTGGCATGGCACCTTGTATGATTTGGTGTACGCAATGATCTGGCTACTGTAGTGGTTGGTTGTTAATTGGACATAGTAGCTCTAAGCACCAGCAGTGTTGGGTTGAAACCAGCATGTGGGCAGCGAACTCAGGTGATCCCCACGCATGCTCACACATGCATACAGACATGCACTCTCTCTCTCTCTCTCTCTCTCTCTCTCTCTCTCTCTCTCTCTCTCTCTCTCTCTCTCTCTCTCTCTCTCTCTCTCTCTCTTTTATTACACACACACACACACACACAACACACACACACACACACACACACACACACACACACACACACACACACACACACACACACACACACGTATATATATATTTCCAGACCGTGTTATCTTGCGACAGGTCTAACACACTGTCATGCTTTCCGAATGCATTTCATGTTAACCAACAACAAGGCACCCCTACTACTTCGTCCATGCTGGCTTAGTTTCACCGCTGGGCTGCAAATTGTAGAAAGTCCGGAAACAGTCAAGCTGATAACTGCGAGCAAGATTTCATTTTCATTTTGTAAAAACAACGTTATATGGTCGGCATACAAGGCAATCTTAACTACAGATTCCATAGTTATATTGTTCACAGCACTCCAGTTCCTTATTCTTTTAATATCTTTACAATCCTTTATTTTAATGGCTAACAGTTCAACAGCAAGAAAAATAGGTAGCGGGGAAAACGGGCAGCCCTGCCGAATTCCAGATTCTAAAGCAAAAAGGCCTGAGAGCCATCCACAATAGCTTACACTGCTTTCGGTGTCTTTTATCAAAACACAAACCCATTTCACAAAGTCTACACCACGAGTAGGTGACAAACCGTACAGCCGTTGTACATTTTCGTTTATGCACTTGAATTTTAGTAATGTGCGTGTGTGCATTGTGTGTGTGTGTGTGTGTGTGTGTGTGTGTGTGTGTGTGTGTGTGTGTGTGTGTGTGTGCAATTTATGTGTGTGTGTGTGTGTGTGTGTGTGTGTGCGTGCATGCATGCATGCATGCATGCGTGCGTGCGTGCGTGCGTGCGTGCGTGTGGTGTGTGTTCACGTCGTCCTGACCAGTGTGAGTGTAATGTCTGCAATGGATTAATCAAGTGTATTGTATCTTGTGATGTGACGAAATAAATCATGCGCCTTTCGGGACTTCAACCTTCTGAACTGTACCAGAGATAGTAAGCTACGCAAAGAGAGTGCATGCAGCGATTTGGGGTGAAACGGAAGTCAACGGCCCCACCAAGCAGCTGCGTTGTACAGAATGACGACCAAACAGTGTTCGACGTGGTGGCACCGCTGTGCTTTGCTGTCATCATGTTGGGCACTTGGAGGCTTGTAGGTTGCAGTCTTTGGTCTTGGGGTTGTTTGTGAATGTCCGTTTTTATTCCACACTGACAGAATTCAAGCCTCTTCTCTGCTCCATCAGCAAAGCGCAATGTAAAAATGCTCAAACTCACTCATTTTTGAGTTAGAGAAAAAAGATAATTTCCAAAGCTTAATTTTTTTTTCTTCTTCGTTCAGTGTAGTGTTTCTTCATACTCAGATCTAGATTACCAAGTCTGGTCAGATGCTTTGCACACTACAAAGTTTCAGCAGTATTTGACCTTGCTGCTGTAATAATGTGTGTAATTTTGTTGTTAACAATCTGGCATTTGAGGATAAGAGTGAGTCTGATGTTTGACAACACGAATAATGTAGCATGGGTACATGTGGAGGGCCTGAATCCACCTTTGAGGAAAGATTTATCACGTTCAAACTGCAAAATCGGGAGGATAAAATGTTTGTGCATGAAAGCTACAAATAAGACACATCTTCTTGATCGTCTTAAAAATCTTGGACAAATCTTCAGGACCAAGTTCAGCACCCTGTTTTTCAAAAATGATTTGTTAACATGTTTTTATAAGTAATACATGGATGGTATTGTTCAACAAAGATTGATCGTGGGTCTTTTTGTCTTCTTTTTTATTTTTTTATTTTTTTTTGAAAATTGTGTACGTCAGTGGTTGATTCAGTGGTTGATTCCTAGTTAATATTGAGTGTAACGTGTGCGTGTTTGTGTGTGTTTGCGTGCGTGTGCACGCGTTCGTGCGTGCGTGTGGGTGTGTGCGTGCGTGTGTGTGTGTGTGTATTCATGTTGTATGCGGTGAATTTTGACAATATGTACTTGTAAAGAACGTGTAAGCGCTTAGGGCATGTGCGGGTTAGGCGCTCTAAGTATTCATTATTATTAACGTCCCAAATTGTTTCTCGTTATTTGAAAGAAAGAAGTCCAAACGAGTAGAAGCAGAATCTATGAAAGGTGTCATGTAGCGTGTATACACTTACAACTTAAGTCGAGGTTCTCATTTGATTGTACAGTAATTTATTAAGTACGTATTATAATTATATATTTATATAATTATAGAAAAATGTAATGTATAATTAGTGTAATTTATTAAGTATGTTTTGCTTGTATATGATGTTAGTAAATGTAGATCGTATATATTTTGTACATGTATGTGAACAACCGCGTTGAGCTCGCTCAGCGGGGAATAGCGCTATAGAAAATGTATGTATGTATGTATGTATGTATGTATGTATGTATGTATGTATGTATGTATGTATGTATGTATGTATGTATGTATGTATTGTTGTTGTTATTACTGTTTTGCCTGTTCTCGTGGGATCCTGTCTAGTGACTAGTCCTTTTGTAGTTTATTCTTTTGCATACGTTTCAGAAAGGTCTTCAATTCTTGAGAGAGATAGGCATTTTAGTTTTACGTGTGGCCCTTTTTTGTTGTTTACGAAGGAGTAGCAGGTGGTAATTGGTCGGTGTTATTATGTGTAACTTGGTGTTGGAGAAATCTGACAGAATGGTTGATCATGCCAGCATCTCCTAGCTTTATGTGTTATTGTGCACAAGGGAAATATTTAAGAGACTACCGGTTTGGAATGCATGTGTAATATATAGGTGCTACTTGTGTGCTTATACTGTGTTTGTAAGTCTGACTTGAGCGTAATGTTACTTTTAAGATGCATTTTATAGCGTGTATTGACTTATGACAGTGTTTGAACAGCTTGAGGTGACCCTCTGGGTTGACAGGACTTAAAATTCCAGTTACAGTTTTCAACCGTCACAAGTTTGAAATATTTTTTGTCCAGTTACAACATCAGCTCAGTGGCATTAGCTTGAGAAGTTAAACTTTGTTGTTTTTATATTCATTTTGTTTTGTTGTTGATTTTTGTCTAGTTTATGGAAGAGGTATAGGATGCATTTATATTTGAAAATTGTTTGTCGGTTAATTTATGTAACCATTCTAGCATTTATTATTTAAATTTTTGTTTTTTAATTGTCTGTTGACTATTATAAATTACTGATCCATTTATTTATTTAGTGTATTTACTGCTTTCTTCATAAATAATTAGGTGAACTATTCATCACCCATACATTATTGCACCAAAGCGGCATCCACGACTGCTGTCATGTGCTGTCTCTGTCTCTCCATCTCTCTCTGTGCACTCATTTATTTGCCAAATGTTTCTGTTAAGTTTTCGACTTTTTTTTGTTTTACTGTAACTCAAAATAAAGTCATTCCCACAATGTAAGCCGGTCAGGTTAATCAATTAATGTATTGTCCATAAGTTTGTAATTGCCTTTATTAGGTAAACCTGGGAAAGAGGCAATTTTGAGGTGACATTCACAGCTTCATGTCAGTTGGATTTCTCATGTATTTATTTATTAATGACTTTTTACCCCGATGCTGGTGTTGTAATTTTATGTTTTATGACAGGGTGAATGTGCGATGAGTGTACTTGGCACCACAAGACATTCCTAGTGCAATTGTATTGACACTTGGCAATGTAGCTGTATTGTATTGACATTTGGCAATGAAGCTCAGTTGTACTGTATAACCAAATAGCTGGATAAATTCCACAGATAGCACAGTCAACAGCAAACGCAACCAAGTCAAAACTTGTCCAAAAGAAATATAGAAAAAACGAAAAGAAATCAATCATTCACAAGGGAATTAATTAGCGCTGGAAAGACGTCACACAAACACGACGACAAAAACCTGAGTCGCCTATGGTAACTCTCACCTGGCATGCGAGTAAATAGAGGGGGAATTAACTACACCAAGGCACGTATGCTATGTGAGGTACTGCAGGCGACTTGGGTCTATGTTGTATTTATGTGACGTCTTTCAAGCGCTAATTAACTCTATTGTAACGAACTGTATGTTGATTCTGCACGAGTGCTCTGGGCCTCGTTCTGTATTAGATTGTAACACAAAAGCTGGTCTCAATATTCACATTTCGCTTACAAATCTACGACATGAACGTGCTGCCATCTCGGCGCGTTCTGTGTACACCATGCACCATGTCACGTCATTTCATGCAAAGCCATATCTATACGTAGACTGCATGCCTGCATGTAATCTGCCGCCTGCACTTTTGGCAGAATGATGTGGATCTTTTACGTGCTACTGGGGTTACACGGGGGTGGAACGGATACCGAGATAAGAGTCAGCATAGAATACTGACCCTGAAGAAGACAATTCTGCCGCCGCTCTCCAGCCGGGACTCGAACTCGCGACCTTTGGATCACGTGTCCGGCGCTCTAACCGCTGAGCCATCCCCGATCCCCGCTTACATCTGCAATGTGAATGCCGGAAACATTTACCTATGTTATCTAATCTTACATATCCCACGTACCGGACTTGAGGCAGCACAGAAGAAACTCCAAGAACTGAACCTCTGTTGACAATCTTCCAAGCACCGAACAAGCTGTAAAAACTCAACCAAAACAAAATGATTAGTCTTTTTCTTTCATTTTTCATCGTTTTTGATCGTATATCTGTTCCCCGAAAATGTGCATACTGTGTGTCCGTGTTAAAATAAATAAGCGTTCGTTTGAACCTTTTTGTGTTTGGATCTTGTTTAAGAACGCTAGCAGCCATTCTGTTTTAGATCTTTGTTTCTTTGTTAGTTATTGTTATTGCTTTTAAGTGCTTTTTATGTGTGAGTTGAGAGTATAATTGCCCTGAATAGGACGAATAAAGTATTCTGTACAGCTGACGTCGTATGGAACTATCGATGGTGGCAAATAGTTGTCTTCGGAGTCTGCCGCCCGATGTAGCAGGGCCTTCCCGTGCAGTGGAACTCAAGGGTGACCAGTGGGGTTCCTACCCTGAACACGCCTAGCCTGGTTGATTACAGACGCGCTCGCTGATTCTTCCGGTGACAGACAGACTAGGGCACAGCCAGTGATCGACCCTTGTCTTGTTGTTCTGCCAACCAAGGAATGGGTCGTTCTCTGTCTGTGTCGCTCAGTTTTCGTCTTGGGGTATGGCGTTGCGGTGTCGTGTTGTCAAGATCGAATCATTTTGCTTATGACGCTTCAGGAGGGAATACGTCTTACACCGGCAGAACTGTGCATCTTGACGTATTTCGCAGTGCGGGTGTAAATTATCACACCGGCATTACCTATGTTACCGAAGTGACTTTCAGCCACATGTAGAACTGTGCATCTTGACGTTTGAGGGGTGAATAACTGTCACACAGAGCACTGTGCATCTTGACGCTTGAGGGGTGAATAACTGTTACACAGGTAGAACTGTGCATCTTGACGCTTGAGGGGTGAATAACTGTTGCACAGGTAGCACTGTGCATCTTAAAGCTTCAGGGGGTGAATCAGTCTTACACAGGTAGAATTATGCGTGGAATTTGACCTTTCAGGGGTGAATAAATCTCACACGGGTAGAACTGTGCATCTTGTATTTCTGACGAAATGCGAGTACTGAAAACCAAACACACCTTTCCTGAATGTCACGATACAAATTTACATACTATTCCCAACACCAACAAGTTTGTAGGTTTATAACCTAATTATGTAAGTTTTATTCAGACACTATCACCACTATAGCCCTGATATAACCATATGTGGTTGACTGGGTTCAAAGCACCAACTATTACCAATACCACCTCCGAAACTATAGATATATATATATCTAGATGCGTGCGTGAGTGCGTGCGTGTGAGTGTGTGTGTGTGTGTGTGTGTGTGTGTGTGTGTGTGTGTGTGTGTGTGTGTGTGTGTGTGTGTGTGTGTTCTGTAAAACGGTGTACAGCACATCAGACGTACCTTAGACGGATGTGAGATCACAATTCAGTAGGTAGTTACTGCTACCAGTACAAATGTATTTTAAACAACCAGCTCAGCGTGAGGAATCGCGCCACAAAATTATCAGATAGGCTATCAGTCGCATGCTGTGTCTTGTCATCCGAAACAGTGTTCTTGCTAACCTTTTATGAGTTTGAATCTTCGGAATGGACATTCATCTGAATAGGTTGAACTGAATTCTGAGGCACCCCAAGGGTGCATCCTTTCACACATGTTGGTTTCCATACACACTAACCACATGAACTTGCAACCCGCTCAAGTTTGCTGATGACATGACACTTGTTGGATTGCTCTTAAACAGAGATTCACTGGCAACATATTTTTCATACGTTTCACTCTTGAATGAATGGTGCAAAGAAAGCTTTCTGGAAATGAATGCTGGTAAGACAAAAGAATTAGTGCTAGATGCAAGGAAACCAACAAATGTCTTTGTTCCTGTGAAGTTACACAATAATGAACCAGGTGAGATGGTGAGTTTTAGTAACAATACAGATCATATGTGTAAAACAAACAAACAAACAAATCACAGCAACGCTTTTACCCCTTGTGAAAAATGAGATCTTTAGATTTTTTGTCATGAGCTGTTGTAGAAAAGTCTAGTTGAGAGCGTTTTAACATTTGACATTGTCCTCTGTTATGGGATCAAACAGAAAAAGGTTCAAATGAACACTTATTTATTTTAACACGGACACAAAGTATGCACGTTTTCAGGGAAATTTCTTTTATCAAGCCACTTAAACAACAGATAAGCGGTCAAAAACCATGAAAAATGAAAGAAGAAGACTTATCTTGTTTTGGTAGAGTTTTTACAGCTTGTTCGGTACTTGGAATATTGTTGGCATGACAATGACGTGTAATCGGTGTGATGTAATGACTATTATGTGACGTAAAACTGAAATGGAACAGAAGAATGACAGAAAAGGATGCGGAGATGGAGGCGGGGGAGGGGGGAGGAGGGGGGCGGAAGGAGAGAGAGAACTCGAACTCGAAAACTTTATTTTACAAGGATTGTAGTCAAAAATCTATCTAACAACTAGTCCTTGCTAAGCTACTGACGAATAGATATCAAATTACAGGCATTATTTATATACATATAGGCATGAATGAGTGAGTGAAACGTTATACAATAATACATGAGAATTTCCACGCAAAACACAGCGTGCTCACAGCGCCAGATGAACACATGCCATACATCATTCAGTTACATATTATGAGCATACGGTGAGCATATTATGAGCAAATGAAGCAACAGAACATCTGACCAGTTCATATGACTAGTATCGGAAAAGAAAACAGAAGCAGTTAATGCTTATCTTATAAAGAACAGTAAGGGGGAAGGAGAGGGGGTCGGGGGGGGGGGGGGGGGGGGGGGGAGGGGGGTAGGAAGGCAGTCGGAAGGACTGGGTGGAGTTGTATGGGTGTATAAAATAGGTCTCAAAAGACCAGTCAGAGAGAGAGAGAACGCTAGCAGTCATTTTGTTTCCGATTTTTGTCTGTTATGGGAACCTGGGTGTAAAGAGGGGAAGATAAACTGGCACGTGTTGTCGGGATGGCAGGAAAGATAATTGGTGCAAAACAAGACTCCCTAAGCGATCTCTACCTTACAGCAGTAGAACGGAAAACTGCACGGATTGTAGACGACGCAAAGCACCGCCTCTTTTCTCAGTTTCAGAAACTCCCGTCGGGCCGACGAGACAAAGTGCCAATTGCCAGGAAGAATGTGTACAAAAAATATTTTATCCCAAGTGCTGCTTCTGTTTTAAATTCTAGGGCTACTTAATATGTTGGCCCTGTGGGTTTCAAGGCTCAGCTTTACTCACCCTGTGATAGTGTTGATCTGATGGATGTTTAAGTTACTCTTTTAGTTCACTGGCAAAATAGCGCATTATGCTTCAGGTATATGATAAATATTAGCATAACCTGTCTGAGTTCACAAATAATTATTGTGTGCAGTACTTGCCCATGAAAGTTTACTCTGTGTGTATGAGTGCATGTGTGTGTGTGTGTGTGTGTGTGTGTGTGTGTGTGTGTGTGTGTGTGTGTGTGTGTGTGTGTGTGTGTGTGTGTGAAATTTATATACTGCCTGGCTTTTTGCTTGCTTGCTTGTGCGTGCGTGCGTGCGTGCGTTCGTGTGTGTGTGTGTGTGTGTGTGTGTGTGTGTGTGTGTGTGTGTGTGTGTGTGTGTGTGTGTGTGTGTGTGTGAAATTTATATACTGCCTGGCTTTTTGCTTGCTTGCTTGCTTGCTTGCTTGCCTGCTTGCTTGCTTGCTTGTGCGTGCGTGCGTGCGTGCGTGCGTGTGTGTGTGTGTGTGTGAAATTTATATACTGCCTGGATTTGGTAAATGCTGCCTGTATATGTTACGGTCGATTTTAGTGTTTGGTGTTTAAGGAATATTTGTTTCATTGTAATATTTATTGAATATTTTAAGTGATTGGGAAGCCAGAAGGATAATGTGTGTGTGTGTGTGTGTGTGTGTGTGTGTGTGTGTGTGTGTGTGTGCGTGTGTGTGTGTGTGTGTGTGTGTGCGTGCGTGCGTGCGCGTGCGTGCGTGCGTGCGTGTGTGTGTGTGTGTCTTGTGCGTGCCTGCCTGTGAGTGTGTACGTGCGTGGGGGGGGGGGGGGTCTATGCACATTGTTATTGTTAAATATTTAGCTTTTGTATTTCAGCGGTTTCTAGCTCAGTGTATTATGGAACTGTTGATGTTTTATTGTAAAATGTATTGAATGTTTTATGTAAACGACGAGATAGAAGGCAGAAATCTCTACACAGAGACAACAAAGCTGAATTGCATTTAGAACTCTAGCAATCTTTCTTCCTTCAGATTTTATTAGGCTGTAAATGTTAGAACAGGGACACAAGACAAGACAACACAGCGTATAACAGAGCCTAACAAAAGGTGAGTTCACCGACCATCTCCACACACAACTAACTCCTCCAGTGACATGCTGTCGCTGGCACATGACCTTCACCCTCATGGCCTGGCTACGATCTGGCGTCATACTGAAATTACACACACTGAAGACTCATCGCCCCTTTCCGTAGGCTACAGAAAACTGCCCACTCTCCGAGCATCGCTTTTCGGCGCCTTCCTGCAAACTCTGCCAGATTTGGGTACGCCACTGTCAGCGCCCTCCGAAAGGTTTGGGTATTAATCCGGCTGTGGAAGCAACACAGCGTCCAAGCACGCAATAAACACGAGCCGCGTCCGCCCCGAGCATAAAAAAGAATTCCGTCTCGATTCAGACATTTTGGTTTTATTTGGGCTGGTATAAGCAACGTGAGTGATTATAAAAGAAGCGCCTGATATAATTTGAGGCTTCTGTTACAAACTTGCCGCCATTTGAGCATCAAGGCAAAACTGTCCGTTTAGTAACAGTTTTTCCAGACATATGGCGTGACCAGTTGTGGCTGTGGCTGGAAGATAGGATGGGCCATATGCTTCTTGCACAACTACCGACTGGACAATATGCCCTTAGGATGAATGCCGACTGGACAATATGCCCTTAGGATGAATGCCGACTGGACAATATGCCCTTAGGATGAATGCCGACTGGACAATATGCCCTTAGGATGAATGCCGACTGGACAATATGCCCTTAGGATGAATGCCGACTGGGCAATATGCCCTTAGGATGAATGCCGACTGGGCAATGTGCCCTTAGGATGAATGCCGACTGGATATTGTGCCCTTAGGATGAATGCCGACTGGATATTGTGCCCTTAGGATGAATGCCGACTGGGCAATGTGCCCTTAGGATGAATGCCGACTGGGCAATGTGCCCTTAGGATGAATGCCGACTGGATATTGTGCCCTTAGGATGAATGCCGACTGGATATTGTGCCCTTAGGATGAATGCCGACTGGGCAATGTGCCCTTAGGATGAATGCCGACTGGACAGTATGCCCTTAGGATGAATGCCGATTGGGCAATATATGGCTCAGATCTGGAAAACGACTGCCAATTGGGCCATACGCCTCTGAAGAACGACTGCCAATTGGGCCATACGCCTCTGAAGAACGACTGCCAATTGGGCCATACGCCTCCGAAGAACGACTGCCAATTGGGCCATACGCCTCTGAAGAACGACTGCCAATTGGGCCATACGCCTCTGAAGAACGACTGCCAACTGGGCCATACGCCTCCGAAGAACGACTGCCAATTGGGCCATACGCCTCTGAAGAACGACTGCCAATTGGGCCATACGCCTCTGAAGAACGACTGCCAACTGGGCCATACGCCTCTGAAGAACGACTGCCAATTGGGCCATAAGCCTCTAACTTTGGCTTTCTAGAGCGAATACTCTTGCTCTGCGGCCCTGCCTCTCCACCGTTGGTTTATGCAACCAACGTGTAGAAGAGATTGAAGTAAAAAAGGTTAAAAAAAGAGCCACGAAGCTTGTTCGAAAATGCCCCTGTTGCATTTATATCGAATTTAGCAAGCGAGTTCTTTTGCCACCGCTACGTGCGGTCACCAGGCACACGTGAGTCGTGCTCACACCGATCCAGCCCAACATCACGAAGGTCTAGCTGCGACCGGCAGGCGAGCTGTGAGTGTGACGGTGTTCTGTAAATAGGATCCCGGAAATCGTTACTCACATAGCGTGTTGTAGTCAACGCTACTTCAGCGGAGTTTTCTGAAACAATATACGTTATTTTGTTTCCGTTGTTGTGCTTTTATCGTTGTTGTTGTCTGGCAGTACTTTTGATATTTTGATCCATTTTGTCTTTTTTGAAGACGTGATATTTTGTAGTCCGCAATGACGTTACTCGTGTGTTGTATTCAACACTTCTTCAACAGAGCTTTAGGAAACAAAATACGCTGTTTTGTTTTTCCGTTTCAGGTTGTTAGACATAACGTATGCAAACACTGAAAATATTGTACACACGTTTTGAAGCTTAAACATTGTGTTGCAGTACGTTTGGTTCATGTTTAAAAAAAAAAAAAATTGACTGATACGTGCGTAAATGTGACAAATCTGGAACTGAATAAAGACTTTGTAGACTAGTTACAGGCAATGCGACGTGCTGCTGCAAGAACTGTAATGAAATGGAAAACAAACAAACAAGCCCCTTCCCTCCCCTCCCCCAAAACCAGACAAACAAAAAACACCCCCCAAAAACACGAAACAAACGGCAGCAGCAGCAGCACCGCCATATACCATAGACAAACCCCTTATCGCCCTCTCAGATCAGCATCTAGAACTTTGCTTAATGTTCCCAGACCTAGGGATTAAAAAACAAAGCGATGCGGCCAGCGGGCCTTCAGATATGCCGCTCCCTCCCTCTGGTATGTCCTCTCCGAGAGCATCAAGAAGGACTCCATTCGATCTTTTAGAGCTTCTCTGAGAACTCGCCTCGTTACCTAGGCAGGATATTCGATACGATTGCGTGTGATGTGCGCTTGCGCTGTTGTGTGTGTGTTAAGTACATTGCCATGAATACCGACTTTAAAAAACGTGTGTGTATGTGTGTGTGTGTGTGTGTGTGTGTGTGTGTGTGTGTGTGTGTGTGTGTGTGTTTAACTGTGCATATATTTCTACATTTAACTACTATGTATAGTTGCACTTTCGAGAGCAGTTGGTGGGTAGGAGCTGTTTGTACTTTATTGGTGTGAATGGCTTTTGGTGGTTTTAGCTTGTGAGAGCTAACTTGTATGCACTGTATCTGGCACTGCGAACGCACAAGGTTTTGTGTGGAATTTTTTGTGTGCCACAAAATAAATTTTCAGTCCTTCATTTGTTAGGTTCTAGCGAACCTAGAACGGGATGTAGAAATCCAAGAACTGATTGACTTACTCACCATCGGCCTGATTTCACCTTACCTCCATTTGCACGTTGCGGTCTGTGACATCGTCTAGGTATTATTCACGGGTGAGATTTTAGTTAGTTTGTGCCGTCAGTCTAGTCAGTCACATAGCGTGATATGAGGGCTATTTCACGGGTGAGATAAAGCAATCTTACAAGGATACAAGGATATTTATTCGCCGGTGACGTTAAAACATACACAGAAATTTGTCTTGGTGACGTTCCATTCATGCACCAAAAAAGAAAAGGGTAAGTAAGTAGCTTTTTGTTTTTCGTCCAGTCATTATATCAGGGCGACAAAGTAAAGAGAAAGAAACAGATATGAAAAGGTGTGAATAACAAAATAAAACAGGGTTAAAAAAATCATAATAATGTTTTCTGTTTAGTAACTGGCTCTGATATCTGCTGTAGGCTACCACTTGTATCTGCTTCCAATGCATGGCCACTATCGCAAACATCGTCTGTTGCTATGTGCTCCTACGTTATAAGTACACGGCAGTTCAACCGCGTGATGATGAAGTGTTGCTTTACGTCCACAGAAACCGTACATTTATTAGGGACGGGACCCAGGACGGCCACCTCCACTTTCACACAGCTCCTGAACTCTGAAAGTATAAACAACCGTGTCTGGTCTCGCTGGAATAAGGCTAGACTCATAACCGCAATGTCAAGGTGTACGAGCACATGCCAAACACCGATTACCGGCTTTTCTTGATACCCTGTCTCCTGAAAACTCCTCCCACCCTCTTCTCCGTACGCGAGGGGCACGGGGTGGACCAACAGCCCAAACTCCAAGCACTGGTTTACGACATCCTTCCTTCAACCACTGCCGTATTTAGTTACGCGATAGGGTCCAGAAAACTGTCAGCTAACGAGCAGGGTTTTTTTTTGGGGGGGGGGGGGGGGGGTTTTTTTTTTTTTTTTTTTTTTTTTTTGGTGCTCCGACAGTAGTAAGTTTGTTAGAAACAACTCAAATTATATCAGACGTTTACTTTATAACTGACCATGTTGCTTACGCCAGCTGAAATAAAACCAAAATCGCTTGAATCGAGACGGAACTCTTCTTCTTCTTTTTTTACCGGGGTGGATGCGCCTCATGTTTACGTGCGTGCTTGTGCGCTAGGTTGCTTCTACAGTCATTTTAGTACCCGAACCTTTCGGAAGGCGCTGCATGACCCCGTCAGTGGACAGCTGTGCGGAGATAAAGAGTGCCCCTTCAGTGACGTAAACAAATCTGGCAGAGTTTGGAGGAAGGATATGCCGTAAAGCAGAGCCTGCAGTTTGCCAACAGTCCACACCTGGGGTGTGGGTGCAAGAGCTAGGTGATACATAAGTAGTCTCCGTCCTGAGACACTCTGTCACAATCATAATGAACGGAGGAGTAGTTTGCATGTGGTCGCTCTGGGACTGGTGGAACATTCTTGTGCTGTACGTGTTGACCGGGGCTTGTTTCCTCGAACCCTGTGACAAACAATAACAGCCGTAATAATGATTGTGACAATAAAAGCACATTGTTCTAATCTTTCATGGCCAGTCGACCATGCGCCTAGCGGAAGACAAATCTTGTTCATTAATATCCATTCATCCATGTCTGTGGCAGAAGACAAATCTTGTTCATTAATATCCATTCATCCATGTCTGTGGCAGAAGACAAATCTTGTTCATTAATATCCATTCATCCATGCCTGTGGCAGAAGACAAATCTTGTTCATTAATATCCATTCATCCATGTCTGTGGCAGAAGACAAATCTTGATCATTAATATCCATTCATCCATGTCTGTGGCAGAAGAATAAGAAATGTGATCTGTAATGTCAGTCAACCATGCTGGCAGCAGCAGCAGCAGCAGCAGCAGCAGCAGCAGCAGAAGAAGAAGAAGAAGAAGAAGAAGAGGAGGAAGAGTCAGAAGAAGAAGAGGAAGAAGAGGAAGAGGAGAAAGAGAAAGAAGAAGAGGAGGAGGAGGAGGAAGAAAAAGAGGAGGAGGAGGAAGAGGAGGAGGAAGAAGAAGAAGAATCCCGATGTTTACTGTCCAGTCGACCATGCCAGCAGCAAAAGAAGAAATTTAATCTGTAATGTCCAGTCAACTATGCCGGTGGTTAAAGAAGAAGGCGATGAAGAAGAATATTCCTGATATTTTGTGACCATTGGACCATGTAGGTAGCTGAAGAGAAAAATAAAGAGAAACTCTTCATTTCAAAACTGTTCTGTTGACCTTTGACTCCTAAAGCGGCTAAGACTCCAACGTGCAACAGCAGACAGGTGTTTGTCTATTATAATTACGCGACAAATCGTCCCCACCCTGAGTAATAATTATGATGATTGTGTGCTTGTGTTGTTCAGCTGGATAAATAATTGCCTGTGTGTTCAGTCCTGTCGTAGGCCACGTTGCCGTAAATGTGATCAGGTTGGTCGGTCCCTGATTTCGTCCCACAAGACGTTCCTGTCGAGCTGCTTTGCCCTGAAACATTCAGTATTCAGTAAAGAGGATTAATATCTCAAAACGTGTGCGCAGTGCTGTACGTGCCGCTCTCGCTAGTCTCAGGCACACACACACACACACACACACACACACACACACACACACACATATATATATATACATACACACACACACACACACACACACACACACACACACAGAGGCGTACACACACACACGTATACACACATACACACAGAGGCGCGCACACACACACACACACACACACACACACACACACACACACACACACACACACGCGCGCGCGCGCGCGCGCGCGCGCGCGCGTATACACACATACACACAGAGGCGTACACACACACGTATACACACACACACAGAGGCGCGCGCGCACACACACACACACACACACACACACACACACACACACACACACACACACACACACACACACGCACACGCACACACATACACGCAACAGAGGACGGACAGAGAGAGACACAGAGAGAGAGGAGAGAACCGGCTAGATATTCTCCCATGCTGACTGTCTACCACTTATTCGAATGAATATTCCGTTATTACAAGTGTATTGTGTGCTTATATCCTCTCACCGTTACGTGCCGGTGGTCACTGAAAACTGACAGCAACTCAGGTAGCGATCATACGTGTTTGACGCAGGCAACCAACATCAGAATCAATGGTACTCGGCAGTATCTGATGTTAATAACTTTTTTTGCTCTCTGGAGTGCTGTATCTGTTCGTATAGCCTACCGCTAAGTTCTTCCAGACTTTAAAATAACGCCCGAAGAATCAGTTAGCTCTTTTTCCTCCTCAAAAACAAACTAAAACTATTTGCTTTGTTTCTACACTCCAGTGTGAGTATTGTAATTATTCGTAAACAAATTGTTTACTGGATGCAAAGCGCCGGTAATTACCGTTGAGGCTTCAGAAACAGAGTGTTTTGGAATGATGTGTCATTGAAAAATGAAGTACGTTGACAAAGGTAACTGAACACCAGACAAAAGCTACCAATGTCAGCACAAGAACAGCGAGAATTTAATTTGTCTGTTTAGATTTTGTCACCTCACTTTGTTTTCATTCTTAAAGAAACTAGGGCTCATGCGAATATTATTGCTTCGCCTAATAATTGTACGTGGTCTGATGATGCGTGCAGGCTAAAATATTACCCTTGTCGACTGAACAAAAACCAGACAACAGTAAACAAACAAACAGGGAGAAGAAAAAAAGCAATAGACAACAATCATCTCAACCTTTCGTTCATCAAGAGGACGAGAAGAGAGCAGAATGTCGAATTTCAAGGTTTTAATTCGCTAACAAATAACCAAACTATAAATCAGAAACCCCTCTCTCTCCCCACATCCACCACCACCACCACCAAACGACCATCACTCTCACATGGTCCTCTTTTCACTTCCAGTCCCGTGTGCCAAATAAGCTCCACCATCACATGCACGCACCCCGATAATATTGTCCACCAGATCAGACATTTACCCAATAGTCCTCTTTCTTCACCCCACAAGGGCGGCCGGGGATGTAGGTCGAATGGCAGCTCTCCCGTTGGCAACCTCAGGGCGGTCATTTGGTTACCCATTCCTACAGCTTCTCTCTCTCTCTCTATCTGTCTGTCTGTCTGCCTGCCCCTCTCCTCCCCCCCCCCCCCCCCCCCCCCCCAAGTCCTGTTGCTCTGTCTTGTCAATTTTCTGCCAATTCTCGAATCTGCTGACCTGTTGTTGTTTTTTGTTGTTTTTATCAGAACATTCTACAGCACATTTCGGTAGGCGTCCTTACGCCCCTTCCTGCCTCCTTTTTCCTCACAGTCGCCTTCCTGTATCCCTTTCCACACAGTTCCTTCCCCTCATTCCCTCCGCTCCCCCCCCCCTCCCCCCACCCCCCTCCACCGTCCCTCCGCCATTTTCCGCCATCTTCAGCCAGCACAAAGTGCATGTGGCTGTCTCCAGGGAGTTAAACTGCGTTGTACAAATGGACATAGACACTGGTAACAATCACTTTTCTAAGATTACATTTGAACAAGCTAACACGGCTGTGTAAGCAAACTCAACACAATTAATCTGAAACAGAATGAGGCTCACAGCGCTCGTGCTCAAAAGAGGGTTGTACCTGTGGTGGAGTTTATGTACCCTGTATTTACTCGCATGCCAGGTGAGAGTTACCGTAGGCGACTCAGGTCTTTGTTGTTGTGTTTGCATTACCTATTTAGAGCGCTACTTAACTCCCTTGTGTGTTGATTCATTGAAAACAAAATGGCCTGGTGCTCGAATAATTTGATTATTTTGTGTTCCGCCCTCTTTTAACGATTTTTTTAAACCACAAATCCGGCCACATAATGGTCTAGTGCCAAAATATTATTATTATTTATTTAATTTTTTGTGCCCTGCAGGCTTTTAACGATTTTTTTTAATCACAAATCGGAAGTAGTTGACTGCGGCATTACGGCAACATCCACATCCGACGTAAATAATCGTCCACGGTGGCGCTTATGGAAAATTGCTATGGCCGTGTGTGCAACAAATCCGTAACCCTTCGGAGTTTAACCCATCCGAATGAAAATATACCAATAATATTAGCTGGTTAAATACCAGAATGATTTACGAGCCCGAATTTCTACTCTGCAGCAGTATACTTTGAATCGTACCGAGGCAAGTCGAAAACAAGGTGTTGATTTTACTTCTCATTATCGAAAGAAAAAAAAAAGAAAAAAAGACTACTGTTGAGAAATACTGAAATCACTGACTGCAGCAGACGGAAATGTCGTCGCACTTCGGATGTATATAATCGTCCACGGTGGAACATACGGAAAATTCCTATGGCCTTCATCACAAGAAATTTCGTAATTCCTCGGATTTGAACCCATCCGAATGAAAATTACAAATCTAAATACTGGTTAAATACCAGGATCTGAACCCACCCGAATGAAAACTACAAATCTAAATACTGGTTAAATACCAGGATCTGAACCCACCCGAATGAAAACTACAAATCTAAATACTGGTTAAATACCAGGATCTGAACCCACCCGAATGAAAACTCTACAAATCGAAATACTGGTTAAATACCAGGATGATTTCAGCAAAAATTGCAGTTCTTCCACAATATACTCCGATTCGTACCGAACCTAGGCAAGCGGAAACCAAGGTGTTAATTTGCGTTCACATTATCGAAAAAAAACAATACTGTTCAGACAATCCGCACCTGACCGTCGTTTCTTTTTGATGACCACGATGAGCACAGCGATGACGAGAAGGAGGAGCACAACAGCACCGATGGCTGTACCGACGATGATCCATATTTTGGAGTCTACAGGGAAACCAAAAAAGCGCAAGAAAAAGGTTACGACATTGCAAGCGTACGCCAAAGTTAACAACAACAACAACAAAACACACGCACGCACACACACACACACACACACACACACACACACACACACACACACACACACACACACACACACACACACAAATCGATGATGATCCATAGCTTGGAGTCTTGAGGAGAAATCGAAAGACAGAACACAGAAAAACTGTCAGGATTGTGTGTGGAACTGTTTGTGTTTTGTGTTTGTTTGTTTTGGGCTGCTTGCTTGCTTTTTTAGCCCGCCATCTTCGGAGGATTTATCTCCACTGATAGCGCAAGGAGTTCATCATGGCTGAAGGTAGTCCCCATATTAATATGCAGCGCATAACAACATGTTAATCTGGTCTGGTGTTCTTTCTGGTGTCAAAGTGTCGCGACACAGCCTAAGCCTTCGTGTTCTTGCTGGTGTCAAAGTGTCGCGGCGCAGCCCATGTGTGTTTTTACACAGCTCAAGCGTTGGTGTTCTTGTTGGTGTGTTAATGCGCCGTAACACCGCAGCCCAAGCGTTGGTGTTCTTGCTGGGGTGTTAATGTGTCGTAACACCGCAGCCCAAGCGTTGGTGTTCTTGCTGGGGTGTTAATGTGTCGTAACACCGCAGCCCAAGCGTTGGTGTTCTTGCTAGTGTGTTAATGTGTTGTAACTCCGCAGCCCAAGCGTTGGTGTTCTTGCTGGGGTGTTAATGTGTCGTAACACCGCAGCCCAAGCGTTGATGTTCTTGCTGGTGTCAATTTGTCGTGATACAGCCCCTGCCAAAATAGGCGGGCAATTGGAGCTGCTGGCTTTTGGTGGTTTGTTTGTGTCCTTATTTCGTCACGAGTTTGTTTGCTAGGTTAGTTTTGTTTGTTTGCTGTATTTATTTAAATTGACTGTATGCGAATATACTCTCTTCTTGTTTCTATCTTCCGACTATTCAGTAATTGTACTTACCATGTACATCTTCAGTTTCTTGTTCCTTGATTACACACCGCGTTCTGTTGCCAGGCAACGGTATGCAAATGTCCTGGCAGCCTCCGTTGTCGTATTCACATTGGTTATTGCCTACACAAATCAAAACGTCAAAGCTGTGATTTAATCTTGACGAGGTGCGTGTGGTCCAAACTTTGCTCAGCTTTAACTTTACTCAGCCACTCGGATTCTTCCTGTTCAATAACTATTAATAAACCGTCTCTTTCACAGCCGTGCCTATCCACCGCGCGCGCGCGCGCGCGCGCGCGTGTGTGTGTGTGTGTATGTGTATCTTTCTGTGTGTGTCTGTGTGTATCTGTGTGTGTGTGTGTGTGCGTGCGTGCATGTGTGTGTGTGTGTGTGTGTGTGTGTGTGTGTGTGTATCTCTGTGTGTGTGTCTGTGTGTATCTGTGTGTGTGTGCGTGCGTGGGCGTGCGCGCGCGTGTGTGTTTGATATTTGTGTGTGGGGGGAGGGGGGAGTGTGTGTGGGAGGCAGAGGGGGGTTGTCACACCCATTTGAACAATGTCCAGCGCGATCGGTGAGTACGTTCTAAGCACAGGTATGAAAGTCAAAGTAGCAGTATCTGTCCTTTTATTGCACATTACACACCCTAACCTGCTGTGCCGAATAAAAACATTATTTGTTGTTGTTGTTGTTGTTGACCTTTTCGGCTGGAAGAAGATCGATAGACAACAAAAGAAGAAGGGAGGAAAGAAGGGGACAGACAAGGAACTCATGAAAAAAAATGTTGACATTTTTTATTTATTTTTTTACATCAGTTCCTTCTTGTTTGTTCTCTTCTTTACTTCTTCTTTTGTTTCACCCGAAGAAGACAATTTTTGTCGAAAGCGCTCGTGTATTATTGTTTCCTTGTGTTTCGTCGTATTGGCGAGTACATTTCCCTACATCTGTTCTACATATATAGTAAGCCTGATATTTTGTCGTGTCTTCGGGTCAGCCTCAAATGTGTGCCCAACAAATGGAACAGCAAATAGAACCTACTGGAATTTTCATGCTTGTATTCACTGAAAAGCAGCGAACGCGTTGCGAAAAGTTGCGAATTTTATTCCTGTAGTTTAGACTTTTGTGAGTTTCGATTTTGCACAACACACAATAAAATATTCAATCCATTTCATTTTCACGGAGTTTGTGCCGTTTAAAAGGCAACAATCACTCCTCAACCCTTTGCCACATAATTATTAAACCAATACAGAAGATTAATCAGTACTCTCAAGCCGTTTTACCTTTCCAGCAGAACGGTCTACTTTATAATAATAATAATGTATTTTTATGTGCTGTTTCTCCAGACTGGTCCACACAGCCCATTACAAAGCAAAGAACAAAACACAGCCAAAACAAACCTGCGAGCATGCACACACACACACACACACACACACACACACACACACACACACACACACACACACACACACACACACACACACAAAAAAAAAAAAAAAAAAAACACACGCACGCACGCACGCACGCACACAGTCAATAGGATAGCTTGAAGAGGTGTGATTTTTTTGTTTTAAAGATAATTTAAAAGATGTAAGTGTGTTTGATGATCTAGCCTGGCAATCCGGGAGAGTGTTTCAGACAGACAATGCAGCATACAAAAAAGATCTCTGACTTAGCGAATACGTGCGCACAGAGGGAAGACGGAGAAAGGAAGTACCAGAAGAAGATTCCAATTACTTACTGATGCAAGACACACCAGCATCGTAGGCGTGAGTGCAGGTATGCTGGCCGAATGGACGAGCTGAACAGTCCAGGACTGAGCCCTCAAGTCCATTGCACTTAACGCTCTGCAGGTAGATTCGACCTGATCCTAAACCGAAATGTGCCTTTGTATAGGCTTGGCTTTCCGACCTGAAAACAAAAGTGTAGAAAAAAAGAAAAGAAAATGATCCAAACACATACACGGTTTAAAAGAACGCTATTTATTAGGACAAAGCAAAAAAAGCAATTAACAGTCAAACAGTGAACAATGAGATGTAGAACAAGGATACTTATCTGCTTCTGGTTGAAAATGAACAATGAGATGTAGAACTAGGATACTTATCTGCTTTTGGTTGAAAATGAACAATGGGATGTAGAACTAGGATACTTATCTGCTTTTGGTTGAAAATGAACAATGAGATGTAGAACTAGGATACTTATCTGCTTTTGGTTGAAAATGAACAATGGGATGTAGAACTAGGATACTTATCTGCTACTGGTTGAAAATGAACAATGAGATGTAGAACTAGGATACTTATCTGCTTTTGGTTGAAAATGAACAATGGGATGTAGAACTAGGATACTTATCTGCTTTTGGTTGAAAATGAACAATGGGATGTAGAACTAGGATACTTATCTGCTACTGGTTGAAAATGAACAATGAGATGTAGAACTAGGATACTTATCTGCTTTTGGTTGAAAATGAACAATGGGATGTAGAACTAGGATACTTATCTGCTTTTGGTTGAAAATGAACAATGGGATGTAGAACTAGGATACTTATCTGCTTTTGGTTGAGCTATGTTGTTTCGTGTCCAGTGCTCGGAAGAATGCTGGCCTCTAGGACATGTATCTGCTTTGGGTGTACATAAAGAAGCAGTGATAAAAATGTTGAGGATGTACCTCTGGTGGAGTTTATGTACTTTGCATTTAATGAGGTGAGAGTTACGTAGGCGATTCGGGTCTTTGTTGTGTTTTATGTGTGAAGTCTTTCCAGCGCTGCTTAACTGCCCCTTGATTGTTGATGCAATGATAAAAAGGCATGCATGATTGCAGAATGTACGTGCTATCGTCTTGTCGGCTTCTTATGTACGTCATAGTCACGTGATCTATTGTACGGCACGCCTTCCTCAACTGTAGTCATGCAGGAATATGTCGACATATCGCAGCTAGTCTACACAACTTACTGATCTTTGTAGCCAAGCATACGGCATATGACTTGAGCGTCGTTGACGTCCCAGTAGGTATCGCAGACGGTGCCCCAGGTTCCATTGACCAACAGCTCCACCCGACCTTCATACGGGTAGTTACCGCCCACCAGTCGGACGTCGTCCACAACTGGTCCTGTGCAAACGTCCACATGCTCATCAAGTGTCCACCTCTGAGCGACTATACACACGATCGATACATTCTTTAAACATGGATATACAAAGTGTTAGTTTTTTTTTTTCTTCTAGCCCCACCCCCTCCTTCCGTTGACGCACCCCCTCCCCCCACCACCCCACACCCTCCCGAACTATGTAGGCCAACAAAAGACAGTTGGAGAAGCAAGAGGAAAAAGCGGCACGTTTCCAGACTGCTCAAATCAAGACCCACACGTCAAGCTTATAAGCTGCATCCAACGCATACAGATAAACTCTGCCCCCCACCTCCACCTGCACCCCATTCTCTCTCCTCCATTGTTCTTTTTATGCCAAATGCCTCTTTACATTTAGAAAGTGTTGTTTTTACTCCTTTTTTTCTTTTTTTCCCTGAACGTTGTTAGTTTATTATTATTAGAATCAGTAGTAGTAGTATTAATAGTATTATCTCCACACCACCACCACCCCATTTAATTTTCTTTTTAATAAATGAGAGGAAGAAAGGGGTGTGTTGTCTGCACATATTCCAGGTGAGACAACAACGACAACATCAAAAACAGAAACCAAAACATCACGCACGCAACTAATCTAAAAAACACACAATAAAAACAAAACAAAACAAAAAACAGTAACAACAACAATAACATTGTGTTGGCTGTAGACGATAATAAGGTCAATGTGGAAAACACTCACTGATGCAAGACACACCGGCGTCGTGCTGGTGTGTGCAGGTGTTGCTACCGAAGGGAGTTCCTCCGCAGTCCAAGATGGACGTCTCCCTTCCGGTGCACTGCACGGAGGACAGGTAGATGGGACCCACGCCTCGTCCGAAAGTGGCACTGGTGTACGCTATAGCCTGATATCTAACCCAACAAAAAGCAACACATTACTGGTGTACGCTATGGCCTGATATCTAACCCTCCCCCCAAAAAAGCAACACATCACTGGTGTAAGCTGTAGCCTGATATCTAACCCAACAAAAAGCAAAACATCAATGGTGTAAGCTATAGCCAGAGATCTAACCCAACAAAAATCAACACATCACTGGTGTACGCTATGGCCTGAGATCTGTCCCAACAAAAAGCAACACGTACACATGCTGTGGTTCAGCGTGGCAGTGGCAGAGGGAGAGAGAACAACGTGGCGCAGCGAAAGGGTGGGATACACAGGTGAGGGGTGGGGGTGGGGGGTTACAAACAGAGAGAGGGTGGAAAGCAGAGAGAGAGACAGAGACAAACAGAGAGAAACACACACACACACACACACACACACACACACACACACACACACACACACACACACACACACACACAGCGAGAGAGACAGAGAGAGAGAGACAGACAGACAGACAGAGACAGAGAGGTGGAGACACAAACAGAGAGACAGACAGACAGACAAACAGACAGATGGTACCTTGTTAGGCAATAACTGACAGTGCGTGGCTCTGCAAAGTTTAGGTATTTCCCGGATCATCTCGGCTCAAAGTAAAGAGAGAAAAAAAGTTTATAGAGTGATACTTAACACTCACGGCTGGGTGTAGCCAAGCTGACGACAGATCACTTCAGCGTCTCTGTCCTCCCAGCTAGTGTGGCAAATTGTACCCCAGGTTCCATTGACCAGCAACTCCACCCGCCCTACGTAGGGGTGGTCACCGCCCACCAGTTTGATGTCCTTCACCACTGGTCCTGTTGTACACACACACACACACACACACACACACACACACACACACACACACACACACACACACACACACACACACACACACACACACACACACAGAAAAACAGTAAGTCGGCTTTAAAATGTCCCAAATTTTCGGCACAACTGCTGTGTGTGGTACTTTAATTAATTGTTTTACAAGTATGTGATCTTAAGTTCATTACTATTTTATGATGACGTCAAAGTTGTTCTATATTTATAACTACGGTTAAAACTACGGTTAAAATAAGACTCTTTTGTTGGTGATGTTGTGTTTGTTGTATTGTTCTCTTAACTTTATGTATTGTTATTTTACGAGACCGCTATGACCACAACAAAATTGCCCCTTGTGGGATGATTAAAGCGTTTTTAATTTAATTGAATTAAATTGAACTATCTTCCTCGGGGGGTTACTTCTTACAACTGACGTAGGTTGAAACACTGTTGACACAATGATTCTCGATAATTATTTAAAATACGTGACTAAACCTGGATGACCAGGCAGTAACGAGCACGATCTGTGAGGCTAAAACATCGTTCACCAAGTGTTCATCCCGGCTTCTGCGTTCGCCCCTCCTGCCACCTTTTCCTCACCTACTCCCACTAGGCTATACCCTCTCTCTGTCGTTCTCATCCACTCCCACTAGGCTATACCTTCTCTCTGTCGTTCTCATCCACTCCCACTAGGCTATACCCTCTCTCTGTCGTTCTCATCCACTCCCACTAGGCTATACCCTCTCTCTGTCGTCCTCATCCACTCCCACTAGG
>OY757553.1:17038541-17056041 GCA_963584105.1 Alviniconcha strummeri
CACACACACACACACACACACACACACGAAAAGGTTTAAAATAACGCTGTTTATTGGGACAAAACACAACAGGCGAATTTTCGGAGTATTCCTCTTGATCACGCTACAAAATGACACTTAACAACAGTTAAACGGTAAACAATGAGATGCGGAACTAAATCTGCTTTTGGTTCTGTTGGGTAAAGGGGATTACCCAGAAAATTCGCCGGTTATGTTTTGCTGACTGAGTTAGTCTTTACAATGTTTTGTTGGTGTACCCAAGTCCGAACAATAGCAGTTTTGAACCGCAAACACATTATACGAGTATCGGGTCCAACCACAAATTCTCTATACAAATATTGCGTCCCACCACAAATATTCTATACAAGTATGGCGTCCCACCACAAATACTCTATACAAGTATGGCGTCCACACACAAATACTCTATACAAGTATGGCGTCCACACACAAATACTCTATACAAGTATGGCGTCCCACCACAAATACTCTATACAAGTATGGCGTCCACACACAAATACTCTATACAAGTATGGCGTCCCACCACAAATACTCTATACAAGTATGACGTCCACACACAAATACTCTATACAAGTATGGCGTCCCACCACAAATACTCTATACAAGTATGGCGTCCACACACAAATACTCTATACAAGTATGGCGTCCACACACAAATATTCTATACAAGTATGGCGTCCCACCACAAATACTCTATACAAGTATGGCGTCCCACCACAAATACTCTATACAAGTATGACGTCCACACACAAATACTCTATACAAGTATGGCGTCCACACACAAATACTCTATACAAGTATGGCGTCCCACCACAAATACTCTATACAAGTATGGCGTCCACACACAAATACTCTATACAAGTATGGTGTCCACACACAAATACTCTATACAAGTATGGCGTCCCACCACAAATACTCTATACAAGTATGGCGTCCACACACAAATACTCTATACAAGTATGGCGTCCACACACAAATACTCTATACAAGTATGGCGTCCCACCACAAATGCTCTATACAAGTATGGCGTCCCGCATGCTTTTTGCATCAGGGTATTTAGTGTTAACAAAATATCTGGGCATATATGGGTTAATCATTCTCCAACATCGTAAATGAGATGGCCTTCAAACTGTATTTGACAGTGACGTGAATCCAGTCGTGTATGATCACAACACCATCTTCCGTGACACTTGCCTCTTTTCTTCTTCTTTGTGTTAATGTAAACAAATCTTCTTTAATATTTAATTGTTTAATGTTCTTCAGTTATTATAAAGAATTTTTACTAAAGGCCAAAGGTAATACAGACGTTTTCGCGTTTTAAATGTGAATCATTTAATTCTCTTACATCAACATTGCTGTTTCATACAGTGGACAGTCCCGTTGAGAGAATGACGTACGTGTTCACGAGCAGCCAAGCACGTGACATACTGTATAAGATAATCAGAAAGTTAGCTGTCTTTTCATTTGACAGTGTTAACAGTTTATAGAGTGAAGTGTTTATGTTGTTTGAACAAAAATCGTTTCAAAGAAGGTTGAGGCCGGCTTTCCAAGTTGGAATGATGTCTGTGCCACCTCGGTTGTCTCCTGAACAACAGTTTCACGTGGCACCAGCCATGTAACAGTCAAATAGCGCTTCGGTGGATATAAAAAAAAAAAAAAAAAAAAAAACGCTATAAACGCCGCATGAGCGCAGTGACCGTAAGTAAGTCAATGACTTGGTGTTTACGCCCAGTCAGCCAGGTGGTTATATCAGGGCGATACCAGGGACAGTAAGTAAGTCAGTAACTTGGTGTTTACGCCCAGTCAACCAGTACGGTTATATCAGGGCGATACCAGGGACAGTATGTAAGTCAGTGACTTGTTGTTTTACGCCCAGTCAACCAGTACGGATATATCAGGGCGATACCAGGGACAGTATGTAAGTCAGTGACTTGTTGTTTTACGCCCAGTCAACCAGTACGGATATATCAGGGCGATACCAGGGACAGTAAGTAAGTCAGTGACTTGGTGTTTTACGCCCAGTCAACCAGTACGGTTATATCAGGTGAAGCTATACTAAAGTTTGAGACAAAAAGAAATACGACAAAAAGTATGCTTACCTTTGATCACCATGAAGTGTGTCCTTACTTTCTGCAGAAATTTTTACACACTGATACGCCCCCCCCCCACTTCCAGCCATACCTCCCCGCCCACCCCAACCCTCCCCTTACCTACACACCCAACCCCTGCCCCCCCCCCCCCCACACACACACACACACACACACGCACATACATACACACACACACACACACACACACACACACACACACACACATACACACACACACACACACACACACATAGATTTACTTGAGGCAGGCTGAAGACAGTTGGAGGTGTTATGAGCAAGGGACAGAGAAAAGGTGTTTCATTTGATTGTAGCTTTACGTCCACAGAAACCATAAGGCTTATTAGGTAACTCCTTAGCTGTTCAGCCTTTTAAATCACTGAGTTCTATGGTTGTTGTTTTTCTCCACACAGTGGCGTGTCCTGCTGACGGCATGACGCAATCTTACGCGTTGCACGAGCCGCTCGCAACGTGCTATGAGATGAACAGCGTGGGGAGCGTGTGGACCACTGCTCGAGACGTCTGTTGGGGCAGGCAAGGCACACTGGCCGTGCTGGACACGCAGGACAAGCTGGACTTCTTGCTGTCCTTCTTTCGGGCTGGTCAGTCTTCAGTGACGGGCGCGCCTCATAAACGCCTTATGTTTTAGATCCAAACACAAAACGGTTCAAACGAGCGGTTATTTATTTAACACGGACACACAGTATGCACATTTTCGGGGAAATCTCCTTTATCAAGCCACAAAACGACACTTAAAGGACATGTCCAAGGTTAGGGGGGATTTTTGACACGATTTCCGTTAAAGCTCGCTGAGAACGATGATGTTGGTGAAACTGATCTGACGGTTATAAATGCACGGGGGGGGGGGGGGGGGGGGGAAGCATTTTCTGTCGTACCTAAAGCGTCGCCATGACGCCCAAATCACGTGACCATATGCCTACTACGTCACTCTGGGGAGTCGCTGCAGAATGGCCAACTCGAGCTCCGAAGACGAAACTGATACTTTGCCCGAGAGACCCACAAGGATACAGCCGTATCAGTTTGAGCCTGTCAGGCAGGATTTTGAAAGAGTACCGGAACATCGTGTCAGCTTCGAAGCAAAACCCCATGCGGTATTCCATGGGGTTTGCGAAATCGCACTCATTGAAGTGCTCGCTACACAAATGAGCGTGATGCGGCGCAGCAAGAAAGTCAGCTCGTTTGAATTGTATAAACTTAATCCACTTTCGCCTCACTGCGGGTCGATTGCGCGGGAACTCGTGCACTGTTATACCTGGGGTCGTCTGCGAATTGTTACAGTTCGCGGCAACACAGTAGGCCGGCATAGTTAACTTTTTTGTCGACCACACGCATACACAGTTTACTGAAGAATCTAAGATGGCAAACGCACTGATTCCCCAGACTGACGTCACTTCCGGGGGAAGCCTACAGAAAATAAAATCGATTAAAAACCCAATAAAAAGTTGTTGTTGTTGTTTTTTTGTTTTTTGTTTTCATTAAATCTGAAACTAGTGAGTCATTTGTCAATCATTTCGATGGTCATTTTGCATACTTAAAAACCTTGGACTTTTACTTTAAACGACATAAACGTCAAAATCGATGAAAAATGATAGAAATGACTTATTTTGGTTTAGTTTTTACAGCTTGTTCAGTGCTTGGAAGATTGTGCTTTATGTTTTACTTCCAAGCACTTGGACGTTTAAAAAAAAAATCTATTTATTATATGTTTTAGGTCCAAGCACATGAAAGTTTAAAAAGAACGCTATTTCTTATGATAAGACACAACATGCGAATTTCCGGGGTAATCCCCTTTTTCAAGCTACAAAACAACACTTGTGTGTGTTAATGGTATGCGCTGAATCTTGAAAACATGTACATTTAAAGAACGTGTAAGCGCTTAGGGCCTGTGTGGGTTAGGTGCTCTAAGTGTCCAGTATTAATATTATTATTAAACAGTAGTTAAACGGTGAAAAAAGAGGAATAAATACAAGGTGCATTAACTCCACCAAGAGGATTAAGTGCAAAGCACATAAACTCCACCAGAGTAAATATACAAGATACGTACATTCCACTAGAGGTTAACATTTGAAGATGTACCTCTGGTGGAACAGACAGACAGACAGATAGATAGATAGATAGATAGATAGATAGATAGATAGATAGATAGATAGATAGATAGATAGATGAGCACACACACACACACACACACACACACACACACACACTACAGAGATGTGTACACACACACTACAAACATGTGCACACACACACACACACACACACACACACACACACACACACACACACACACACGAACGCACGCACACACACACAGGTGGTTGGGGACAGAGAAATGAGACATTTGCGATGTTTGTGTCTGGGTGTATTGCAGGTTCCCTCCAACTCGGCAAGTATTTCATCGGAGCTCATCGGCCGTACGCCATGTGGAACACATCCTATCCCAACGGACGGCCTGACTTCGTCTGGCTCGATGGTCAGTCTGTGGACATGGCCATGCTGGGGCCGTACCTTGGAGGGGGCGAACCTAACAACCACGATCACATAGAAAACGTGCTCATCATTTTTTGGACCACCGTAGAGAACAACTGGTTTGTGGGTGACAACAAAGATCGCAGTCCTACGCTGGACCATTACTATGTATGCGAGTATGCGCTGTTTTAAAAAGATCCAAATACAAAAATGTTCAAACCATCGCTTATTTATTTTAACACGGACACACAGTATGCACATTTTCGGGAAAATTCCCTTTATCAAGCCACAAAACGACACTTAAACAACAGATAAACACATCATTAGAACGCTAGCAGTCATTCTGTTTAGATGTTTGCTGTTTTAAAGAACCGGGAGAGGGATGGCGCGATGACACTGTTAATGCATGTCTGTCTGTTGGTTGTGCAAAGTTTGTGTTGTTTCAAAACGTGCTCATTTGGTGCACGCGTGCTGCATCATTCGACTTTGTACAGCATGCCTCACTGTATATAATCTTCACTGAAGAAACTCAGTTTAAAAGATTTGCTATCGCCGAAAATCACGGTACATTTTAACACAAAACTGTGAGGTTCTCTCTCTCTCTCTCTCTCTCTCTCTCTCTCTCTCTCTCTCTCTCTCTCTCTCTCTCTCTCTCTCTCTCTCTCTCTCTCTCTCTCTCTTGTGTGGAAGTTCTTATGCTCCATGTAAGTTTCCCTGCATAAAACTGCACTCGTGCACTCATTCCTTTTTATGCACTGAATTTCCTTTTTAAGGATTAATAAAGTATTATTGTATTGTTTTCATGATGATATGTATATAAATGATGCCCTGTAATTTTATTTTCACTCATCAATAGCTTACCCCATGTCTCAAAGCGCTGAACAAACTCGTAACATAATAGACATATTCTACATCGAAATGGAGAAAAAAATGTTATCAGCAATTTAACAAAAACTAATACATGATTTAGACATCATAATTGGTGTATATAAATAATATAAAAACTTAATTAAATGTTTTCATTATCATTATCTGATTGTGAGCAACTGCTCTTTGTATACGTTTTAACGGCAATCCCGCCCCTGTTATCAGATTCATGCAACTTCATTACTGTACTGTTAGTAACCCGGGAACCGGAGCAGACGACGATTTTGTTTTGAAGCGCTGCGTGTAGCGTAACGCCACATAGCCTTCACACAGCCGACCGGCAATAGCCGCCGGTGCACGCCAGTTTTAAATCTGTTTTCTCCTTTAATATTTTGACCGCTTGTTTGTTTACCTACTCTTTATTCACCTAATCCTTTTTAAGCTAAGCCACTAAGCCATGTGTAATATAATTTAGCATCTTAGAATGTTTATCCAAAGTTTATTTAGACGCAGGATCGAGCTTAATCAGTAGCCGAAGCCTTTCTAGGTGCATTCTTTTTATAGCCGTCGTCTGCTTGGCGCGTTCTCTGTTTAGTACTAGTGAATAGTAGTGAATCGTTGTTTTGACTGGATTAAAGTTATTCCGTGTCGATCAATACTTTGTCGTATATTATTTTTCTTAGCTGACTTCATGTTTAGTGTTTATTTTGGGATGAAGTTAACTTATTAACTTTTGTGTACTGTAGAAGCTAAGTTGTATTCGTAGACTACTTGATATCACCTTTTCAGCGCTGCTGCGACTAGATAACGCGCCCCAGGCGAAAGTTCGCACAGATAGTTTTAGTGCTAGTCTTTGAGTGTGTCTTGCTTCTCATACAGAGCGTTGAATTGTAATTGTTATGTACCATTTTAACCGTGGGAGCGTGCTCTTTATTTGATGTACGTTTTATTGACATTAATGTTTTGTACATTGTGTTAGTTGTGATTTAGTTGTACGACAGTCGCAAGCCACGCTTCCCACATTTGTTGTAAATAAAATAAGTCATGTGTGTACATTTTGTTTATACGGTTTAAACGATTGTAACTGTAGCTTTTATTTGCTGTTTTTCATGTTTTAATTAGTTTAGTTGTTGTAGAGGAAAGTGTATTTGTGCGGTCCAAGGAAACACAATTGTCAGCCATTTTGTGGTCAAGAGGGCCGATTTGATTGTAGCGATACCCAGAGCAAAACTGGTTGCACTCTGTGTAAGTACACAGGAGTTACAAGAAAGGTACCGTTTAAGCTCCGCCCCAAAGATAGGAAAGGTTCACCTCTGTGTAGGTACACAGGAGTTACAAGAAAGGTACCGTTTAAGCTCCGCCCCAAAGATAGGAAAAAGGTGTCCAGTGGGTGCTGAAAAAGTGTCGAGGATAAATGCAGACATTCGCTGGGCTCTAAAACAGAGAGGTTGTTTAAAAAAGCAAAACGCAGCAATAAAGACGAAGACTGGCGAGCTTATCGGACTTACAGGAACTTAGTAACCGCTAAGATTAGAGACAGAAAACTGGAATACTTAAATGAATTTGATTTAAAGGCATCTGACCCAAAACAGTTCGGTACTAAGGAATGGTGGAAACTGGTAAAACAATTTATGAATAAAAAAGGCATATCCGACGACATCCCTCCCATCTTCTTCAATGGTACTTTGTATTCTTCCAGCGAAGACAAGGCCAACGTATTGAATGATTATTTTATTCAACAATCGACATTAGACAATCCAAACGAAAATACTCCAAATGTAGAGTACACCGATTCTGAAATTACTGATATTATACTTACGCACGCTGACGTACATAGTGTAATAAAAAATTTTTTAGACAAATCAAAAGCAACAGGGCCCGATATTCATAACAAATTGCTGATAGCTACAGTTGACATTATTACAGAACCCTTAACCATCCTGTTTAACCGCTGTTTGAATGAAGGTATCTTCCCAAACATTTGGAAGATTGCTCATGTAACACCACTACATAAAAAAGGACCCGAAAATCTGTGTAATAATTATCGTCCTATTTCGCTGTTAAGTTGTGTAGGCAAGGTCTTAGAACGATGTGTTCACAGCCGTGTGTTGAATTATTTGAAGGTTAATAATATTATTACTCAATCCCAGCCAGGATTTATGCCAGGAGACTCAACAGTTAACCAACTCACATCAATATATCATGACCAATGTACATCATTCGATCAAGGAATAACTACACAATCCATTTTTTGTTGTTGACATTTCCAAAGCCTTCAATCGAGTGTGGCACAAGGGATTATTGAAAAAAAATAGAAGCAGTTGGTATAAGAGGCAATTTGGCATTATGGTTTCAAAACTATTTACAAAATCGCAAACAAGCCATTGTTATAAAAGGTAAAAAGTCTGAATACAAAACAGTACCTTCTGGAGTTCCACAGGGGTCTGTGTTAGGCCCCTTGTTATTTCTCATATATATAAACGACATAACCAAAAATATTGAATCTGTTATAAAACTTTTTGCGGATGACACAAGTGTGTCACTTGCATTGAAAGACCCCGACAGAAGAGCAGCAATTTTAAATTCTGACTTGGCAAAAAATTCACAGCTGGCGAAACGATGGAAAGTTAGTTTTAATGAAGAAAAAACTGAATTGCTAACATTTAAGAAAGACAACCTTTCAGTTTACCCACTGTCATTTGGAAATATTGTTCTCGAAGACAAGGAATGTCACAAACATTTAGGTCTGACTTTTCAAAGTAACTACAAATGAGAAAAACATATAAACAGCATTATTAGAAAAGTAACCCTTCTTATTTCATGTTTACGTTCATTTAAATACAAGCTGTGCCGAAAAGCCTTGGATACTATGTACAAATCTTTTATATTACCAGAGTTTGACTACGCCGACATTATTTGGGATAATTGTTATGGAACACTTTCAAACATGCTCGAAAACCTGCATTTGGAAGCTATAAGAATTATTTTAGGAGCTGTTAGAGGAACAAGCCACGAAAAGTTATATAAAGAATCTGGATTTTGCACTCTAAAAGAAAGACGAAAACGTCACAAACTGTTAATGTTTCACAAAATGATTAATCACCAGTGCCCCGGATACCTATCGAACTTAGTACCACCTCTAGTTTCAACAATAAACCCGTATCATCGAAGACGACCACATGAAAGAGTCATTCCCGCTCATAAAACAGAACTGTATGCAAATTCATTCATTCCGTCAACTACCCAACTGTGGAACACATTACCTCAAACTATACAAACAAATCCTTCAATTAGCCTGCTGAAAAAACATTTGTCAACGAATGACACTATGATTCCTGTATATTATTATTTTGGTACTAGAAAGGAACAAGTTAAGCACTGTAGACTCCGACTTGCTATTAGCGATTTAAATTATGACTTATTCAGACGCCACCTGTTAGAAGACCATATGTGTTCATGCGGATATACAGCAGAAACATCAGAGCTTTTCCTACTACATTGTCCCCTTTATAATAGTATTAGAAATAAAACCATTAATAAACTAGATGAGAACGAAAGAAATATCACTTCTGTTTGGAAACGACCAGCTACATTTGGAAACTAATAAGAAAATATTTGCTATAGTCCACGATTTTTTGCGCCAAACTGACCGCTTGTAAATTTGTAAAAGTCTGCCAAAATTTGTTTAGGATATAAGCGAAGAAGTACACGTTTTAATCCTCTCCCTCTCTCTGTCTCTCTCAGATCAATAATTATGACAACATGACTAGACCATTCGTTTAGTTATTTGTTTTTCAACCTCCGCCCGTTTTGTTGTTGTTGTTTTTGTTTTGTTTGTTTGTTTTTTGTTGTCATTTTGGTCTTTTGTTTGTTTTGTTGCCTCTGACGTTTTGACAATAATTTGCCATCTTGCCATCGTAGGTGTCTGTGTGATTGTCATTTTGTATATAGGTAACACTCAATTAAGCATACTGTTTTGTGTTTCCTGTACTTGTTTGTTGAGCTTGCGATTACGATGAGTGAATAAAATTTTGTTTAAACCAAAAAGTGTCGTGCCCCGAGGGGAAACAAAAACCGAGGAAACAGAGGAATAAAATTTGAGAAGATAGAGCAGTTACTCCCCTTCGGAAAACTGAGACTGACTGAGTGTGACTTGATCTCCACTCATGCTTCGGAATGGACTTGAGACAACTGTGTTTTGGGGGTTGAACTAGACAAAATCACTGGCTGCTTGGCCTACTTACAGCAGTAAATAGCATGCACGCCTCTTCTGCCCAGGTTTTCCTGAGTCTGTCTAGTGCATTTCCTGTGTGGGCTTAACGCGTAAAAATTAATCATTGGCCATTTTTGCATGTGGCTGCCCATGTGGCAAGGTAATCAAAATCGCGGTCACAGACAATCTTCTCTCTACGGAATGTACAAAATGTGTCATACCATACATTTTGTTAAATGTCCTCAGGTGCTAAAAAGCATACTAGGGACAATACAATTTGTCAATGTACAGTTGCACAGATATACCTGGTGACCCCCGAGTGTTCAGCTAGGGAAAGCTGCGACAACATTGGCCTTTTTCTCTCTCCCCACGGCTCGTGCATTTGCCTGACAGGCGGTACATCAGAGACTGCTGTCCTTACTGGAATCCACTTGTTACCTTGATGATAAGAGGTTTTGCAGGGGTGAGGGCCTGCCGCTTTGATAACTGACCCCTATCCACTGTCATATATTGTGAAGCAACACGTATGTTATATAGAGGATGCAAGGGAAGTAACCCATGTAATACTAATGTTACTTGTGGAACAAGGGGTGATAGTTGCTGAATAAAACATGTCTCCCCACATGGCTGTTTCGGTTTGATATGTTCGCCCACATAAAGATATAACATGGTGTCAGAAGTGGGATATGTTTCAATCCAGAAGCATCCTGATGAACAGAACCCATATGAAGCCAGATAAGTACACAGATGGACAGTAAAATGGATACTGCGTCAAGTAATCCTAAATTTAATTGGGATAGTGCTGATCTGGTGGGAGAATGGAAAGCCTTTAGAAAGCATGTAGAGTTCATGTTCAAAGGTCCATTGAGGGCGAAGAACGAAGAAGAGCGATGCTGTTATTTGATGCTGTGGGTAGGCGAGAAAGGAAGAAGAATATTTTCCACATGGGACATGACTGATGCACAACAGAAAGTCCTGCAAGAATACTATGATAGGTTCCAGGCCTACGTAGAACCCAAGTCAAACCCAATTTTTGCAAGATACAAACTGCACAGCAAGATTCAAGAACCAGGTGAGACTGTCCAACAGTTCGTGACCGCATTAAAACTGCTGGTGAAAGACTGTGAGTATGGACAAGCAGAATATGACATTGTGCGAGACAGAATCGTGTTTGGCACAAAATCCGCCAAAGTGCGTGAGAAGCTCATTGACATTGGTTCAGATTTAACTCTAGAAAGAGCCATAGAGGTAGCTAGAGTGGACGAAGTTTCAGTTCAGCAACTCAAAGAAATGACAAATGAAACTGAGCAAGGTGTACATGCAGTGAAGAAGAAGAACTGGAGACACAAAGACTCAAAGTCCAGTGCAGCTACACATACATATGGTAGATGTGGTAGGCAACATGGTGATCGATGCTCCCTGTCCAGCAATGGGTAAAGTCTGCCGGAAGTGTAACGCAAAAAATCACTTCGAGAAGATGTGTAGGACAAAGAGAAGAAAGTGACCAATCACTCACACAAACAAAGAGTGAACACAGTTGATGACTCTGATAACTCAGACACAGAATACTTTGTTGGGACAATAAATCAGAAAGACATCAGTGCTGTGAACACAGGCTGGTACAAAACCATAGAGGTTGAAGGGGTCAAAGTGAACTTTCAGCTAGACACAGGTGCTAAGTGCAATATCATTTAACACAAAGTATTTAAAACACACAGTCGAGTCAGTGACAAGAAGATGACAAAGTCAAGAGCAAGACTAACATCATATTCTGGACATCACATCAAGACACTAGGGACAACAAACCTCACATGTGTTTGCAAGAATGTACAACACAATGTCCAATTTTTCGTGACAGAAATGGACAGCACAGCAATCCTAGGTGTTGAGGCGTGCCAGAGACTAGGACTCATTGAGAGGCTTTGTTCAGTTGGTGTTGATATCACAGAAGAGTATGCAGACTCATTCAAGGGATTAGGTTGTCTTCCTGGAGAATACAAATCAAGCTCGACCCAAGTGTTCCACCTGTGGTACATGCTCCAAGAAAGGTACCAGTAGCACTCCATGATCGTGTCAAGGAAGAACTCCAGAGGATGGAGAATGATGGTGTGATCAAGAAGCAAGAAGAGCCAACAGACTGGGTGAACAGCATGGTCATTGTAGAAACACCCAAGAAACTGAGAATCTGCTTAGACCCAAGAGACTTGAACAAAGCGATCAAACGAGAACATTTCCCCATGAAGACGATTGAAGAAGTCGTACAGAACATGCCGGGAGCAAAGGTGTTTTCAAAACTTGATGCAACTTCAGGTTACTGGCAGTTGAAACTTGACGAAGAAAGCTCCAAGCTGTGCACGTTCAACACTCCATTTGGACGTTATCGCTTCCTTCGTGTTCCATTTGGCATTGTCTCGGCAAGCGAAATATTTCAGCTAATGATGTCTCAGATGGTCGAAGACATTGAGGGACGTGAAGCTATCATGGATGACATAGTGGTGTGGGGAAAAGACCAAGCAGAACACGACATGCGCCTGAAGCAGGTCATGGACAAGGCAAAGGCATGTGGTCTGAAGTTCAACAAAGGCAAGTGCAAGTTTCGACAGAACCAGATTTCCTATGTCGGACATGTATTGTCTGGGGAAGGTCTGAAAGCAGATCCAGAGAAGATCAGAGCAGTTCAAGACATGAAGCGACCACAGAGCCAGAGAGAACTGATGACATTTCTCGGATTCATCCAATATCTGAAGAAATTCATGCCCATCATGGCAGACATCAGTGCTCCTCTCAGAAAACTGACAGAGAAGGATGTTGAGTGGAAGTGGACTGAGACTGAAGAGAACAGTTTCAACAAGCTGAAGAAACTGGCAACAGAAGCTCCAGTACCCAGGTTCTACGACCCTACATTACCTCTCACACTCTCAGTAGACTCGTCATCTACAGGTCTTGGTTGTGTCATCATGCAGGAAGGCCAACCAATAGCATACGCCTCACGTGCACTGACCAAAACGCAGCAGAACTACGCACAAATTGAAAAAGAGACACTGGCAGTCGTGTCTGGGTGCGAAAAGTTCCATCAGTTTGTGTATGTTCGAACTGTAGAGGTAGAAACAGACCACAGACCCCTAAAGTCAATCTTCAACAAGCCGCTACATCAAGCGCCAGCGAGACTCCAACGCTTTCTGCTGCAACTACAGAAGTATGACCTGCAAGTGACCTACAAGCCAGGAAAGTACTTGTATGTTGCTGACACTCTGAGTCGGTCATACCTCCAAGAGACAAAAGAGCAACTGGTCTCAGAGACAGAGATAAATGCGATCAACCCGAGTCGTATTTACCCATCTCACCAGAAAAGTACGCACAGTTCCAACGAGAAACGGCAAAAGACTTGGAACTGAAAGCCCTGAGCAGTGTGATTCTCAAAGGATGGCCTGACAACAGAGAAGATGTATCTCCAGCTGTCAGACAGTACTGGTCTTACAGAGAAGAACTCACCTATCTGGACGGTTTGCTGTTCAAGGGAGATAAGATCATAGTACCCAAAACACTTCAGTCGGAAATGTTGGAGAAGATCCACGAGACACACCTGGGCATTGTCAAGTGCAAGAATAGAGCAAGGCAAGTCTTGTTCTGGCCAGGAATGTCTGCACGCATAGAAGAGACTGTGGCAGCCTGCGCATTGTGTGCAGAACACTCGAGAGCAAACGCAAAGGAGCCATTGATTCAGATAGAGATTCCAGAACGACCTTGGGCAAAGGTCGGAGCAGATCTTTTTGAGTTCAACAACCAACATTATTTGCTCATAGTGGACTACTTCTGAAAGTGGCCAGAAATCTCCAAACTGGACAATCTGTCAGCCAAGAACGTTATTTCATACATGAAGAGTCAGATCTCCAGGTATGGAATTCCCGATGAGCTGATATCCGACAACGGACCTCAGTTTGCTTGTGAGGAATTTGCTCAGTTCATGAAGGACTACGACATCAAACACACAACATCCAGTCCTTACCACCCGCAAGCAAACGGGCAAGCAGAAAGAACTGTACAAACTGTCAAACGCTTACTGGTGAAGGCGGAAGATCCTTACAAAGCACTACTTGACTACAGAAACAGTCCTCTAGACACTGGATTCTCTCCTGCTCAACTGTTCCTGGGCAGACGGCTGAAGACAACGTTACCGACAACATCCAAACTCCTACAACCAGGACATGGCAATTCCAAGGAGCGTCACGCTGAAATGGTCTCTCGTCAGCAGAAGCACAAATTCTACTTTGACAAGAAGGCAAGCGGAAACCTGTCGACATTTCGAGCCGGTGATCCAGTCATGATGAAGTTCGGGGACACCTGGAAGAGAGCTGAAGTAGTGACTCCTCACTCGACTCCGAGATCCTATGTAGTCAGAGATGAGCGTAAACAGTACAGAAGAAACAGGAGGATGCTGAGGCCCGCAGTGGTTGCCTCAAGAGACAGTGATTTGCCAGTGACTGTTCCATCACAGAGTGAAACAGAACGTGTGGCTAATCAAACAAGTGGTCAGACTCCATCACAATCAGATGACAACAGCCAAATGGTCAGAAAAGAAAATGTGGTGAAAACCAGATCAGGCAGAGTTGTCAAAATTCCAGCTAGGTTTCGTGATGATGACGCATAAGGTCTACCATAATCATGCACGTGTGACCAGTTGTCTAGTGATTGTGATGAAGAACTGAAGTAGGACAGTGAAGCGCTGTTTGATCAGTATTATTTTCCTGTAAATTAACAATTGCGTATTTGATCAAAGTGATTGTGTTTTACACTACAGAGACAGATAAGTTTGAAAGAACTGAATTTTCATACATTTGCGAAACATTACATGATAGAATGTTTATGAATAGTAATGTGTGTCACTAAAGAAAAGTGAACACTGAAAACGGTTTATGGCGCAAAGACATTGCAGATGCCTAAGAAGTTTAGTTCTGATTTAAATTAGTTGTATTTGAAAGTGATATGATTTTATTTTTACAAACACTGAAACAAGAACTCCTATAAGGATAGTTATGTGATTTTCTATTTTAATTGTTTAGAAGTGTTTTCACATAGTATATGAACATTTAAAGTTATGAATATTGAAATCAACAAGTTTCAAATTATTCAGTTTATTAAAATGTGCAGCAATAATTTTAAGCCTACATAATTTTTAATAGATGTAAGAAAAAAAGAAGAAAAAAATTGTGTGTGAAAGAACAAAGAATAATAATGGATCATAGTGAAAAGCCTTAAAGTTTTTCATGGTGAAAGAAACAGTTGTAAGTTTATTGTTTTGATAAGTGTATGGTTTATTTGGAAAATGTGGAGCAAAGGAATTTGCTCAAAAGAAAGGGGATGTCATATATTGTGAAGCAACACGTATGTTATATAGAGGATGCAAGGGAAGTAACCCATGTAATACTAATGTTACTTGTGGAACAAGGGGTGATGGTTGCTGAATAAAACGTGTCTCCCCACATGGCTGTTTCGGTTTGATATGTTCGCCCACATAAAGATATAACATCCACCTAATCCCGTTTTGCGTAGCCTTTAATCTAGCCGCCAGGGCTTTCTCCCATCTCTTCTCTTGCAGAGCGGTGGCGCTTTGCTGAACTTGAATGCTCAGAAGCAATACAGCATACTGAACCGAGAGATATAAAATGAGAATGTTTTGTTAACAACCTTCAGTCCCTAATAAGCCTTGTGGTTTCTGTGGACGCTAAGCGCGATGTTTACTTTAACACCCCTTCCCCCGTCCCTAATAAGCCTTGTGGTTTCTGTGGACGTTAAGCACCATGTTTACTTGTAACACCTCTTCAAAGCTCAGGAGTTGTGTGAAAGTCGAGGTGGCCGTCCTGGGCTCCCCGACCCTATTAAGCCCTGTGGTTTCTGTGGCTGTAAAGCAACATTGAACTGAACTGTTAACATTCAAATAAACAGCGTAGGTTATAAATGCAAAGTGAAAGGGAAAAGGATGAGGTTGTCGGTGTTAGTCAATAAAATGTCGCCTTGTGACTTTGCCCCTCACAATTAATGGAAGATGGCTTACACCGCTGTTAATGCAGAATCGTTATGGTGGTGACTGTGTTGCGTTAGTATAGTTTCCCTTTCCCCTATCTCTTTGAGTTCGGTTCCCTCCAGTACCTCGGCGTTTAGCAAATCTAACATCACCACCACCACCACCAACAACAACAAGAGTTGGGTAGGAAGGAGGGCCGCCAAGAAAGAGATGCAACGTAAAGAATTAAGTGATCAGATGCAAAATGGCATGTCACCATAAAAAATATGGGCATTTATGATCGGTGTGAGAAAGATATTAAAAATTGTCGTCCACATTCTTTAAAGCCAGAGGAGGGTCTTTTAATGATAGATAAGGATTTTTCTTTTTTGTCTGCATTCATCTTAAACCAAAGGGGACAAAATCATAAAGATAATGAAAATGCTGGATCGCTGTACATGAAGCAGAGCGGCTATGTCTTAGAGCGGCTATGCCTGTCGTTCATATTACTTTTCGCCGTTTATATCACACTTCACTGATCAAGCTACATTTTGCTGATCACAGCATGTACCGTTACTGCTTCGTACTGTTTATATTACATGTTTATGTTCATTGTCACTGTTTACGATTCTGCGCGTTCATGATATGTTACAATATTATAAAACTGATTTCCATCTTAGACATCATTGCCCACAATTTTTACTTTTATGTCGCTTTTCGCAGTTCATGATGGAAAATTGTAATAAGTCAACGAAACAAATTGCCCTAATATAACCGTCATGGCTGACTGGGCGTCAAAAGCCAATTATAACAATCCTCTTTTCACAATCTACCATACTTTACAGTTTGCGAAATATAAAGGTATGTATGGGGGGGGGGGGGGGAAGAAGTTTACCAATTACTACGGCCACGAATGCGAGAACACTTTCGGTATGCCTCTCGTGCACCACCGAGCCGAACTGGCGCCAGGAATGTTAAAGATGGGCCTTTTTTCCGGTGTTTTGTCACCCTGTGTCATATTGCGAAGTTCTGCCTGCACGTTTTGTCACACCGGCATGTTTTGTCGCCGCGTACCGAGGTCACTAGTCGTGAAAACGCTAACCTGTTGACAATAAAAACAGAGTATAGTCCCGCGCAAATCGCTAGCTTAAGTCTCGCATGTCCTGGCCCAAGGTTCGGCTCGGACTTTGGCTATGAATAGCATGAAACCAATGCTGTGCAACACCAAACAAACAAACAAAAACAGCCAGTGCCCCCCCCCCCCCCCCCCACCCACCCCACCCCTATCCCCCTAACCCTAGCCAACCCGCCACGTGTACGTTCCTACCTAGCTCACGCAACTGCCGGCCGAGTTCAGTGATCCACTTGACAGTGATGCACTTGACCCATCGCTGGCCCCCAACCTCTCTTTGTGCGCCGAGAGCACACCTGCAGCTTCAGAGGTTACGATTTGTTTACAAGTAGCATGCAACAGCGGCACCCAAGACCCAGTTTTATGAACTGCCCTTATCAAGCACTTACTGGCGTTTTGACAGGCGCGTGGTTACACCTCTGTTCAAAGAAACTAGTCAGAAAAGAGTGTGTGAATTTGTACCTTTCAAACACATTTTAAAGGCCTTGTTTGTGGGTATTCCAAAGGTACAGAAACAGGCCTTCTCAGAGGATAGAAAATGTACTATAGTGGTGCACGGATGTTAAGAATATACTTTATTCATCCCAGCGGGAAATTAAAGCTGTCGTTCGATTTTATACATTAGCGCACAACGAAGAAATGAATTGCACATATCTCAATAAATTATGTGC
>OY757553.1:17059850-17072350 GCA_963584105.1 Alviniconcha strummeri
CCTTTGTCCTTGCGTAATTAAAGTTCTCTCTCTCTCTCTTTCTCTCTCTCTCCAGCACAGTGATCGTGTCGTTTCCTTAAAAATGGTCTTAAAATATATTTCTTCTGCCAGTATTTTGAACAGGAATAGATCCAATTAAGTTTTTTTAGTTTTTTGTTTTGTTAAAAAAAAAATATAAATATATATTTATAATTATTAGTTGTCTGTGCATACGCCCGTATTCGCGCGCACACACACATACACACACGCGCGTACGCGAACACGCGCGCGCACACACACACACACACACACACACACACACACACACACACACACACACACACACACACACACACACGCACACAAATACAGATAATGTCGACAAAAAGGCACGTAAACGGAGCTATTGTTGATCAAAATGGTGCGTTACAAGACCGTTTTAAAGAGTACGACTGATATGCCGCGGCGATAAAATAGCCATGAAAGAATCAACAGACAAATGAGTTAATCACAGCTTGAAATTTCATCACACAAACACAACAACAAAGACCTGAGTCGACTACGGTAACTCTCACCTTTCGTGCCATTAACCCTTCACTGCCATGACGCACTTAAAAGTCACCAATATAAGTGAGAAATATGAAACCCTTCAGCTTTTTTGTTTTCTTTTTCTTACTGGCACGTGAAAGGATATTCATCAAAGCGGACAGCAGTGAAAGTCAATGTGTTACAGGACCGGAACATATACTGTTTGCAGGCGAGTCTGTGCATCTTTCACCCCGGACATTTTACAGGCTGGGGCAGTGAATGGGTTAAATACAAAGTACATAAATTCCACGGGAGGTACATCCTCAAACACTAAAACAACACAGAGTAGGAAAGAAAACAAAGGGGGAAAAAATAAATGCAAATTGATACAATACAGAAACAAGAACATGCTGTTTTCTTTTGAAAGTATCCAAGTTATACATATAACTGTGTGTGTGTGTGTGTGTGTGTGTGTGTGTGTGTGTGTGTGTGTGTGTGTGTGTGTGTGTGCGCGTGCGTGCGTGTATGTGTATTATTAGTTTTGTGTGTGTGTGTGTGTGTGTGTGTGTGTGTGTGTGTGTGTGTGTGTGTGTGTGTTGTGTGTCTGTGTGTCTGTGTTTTTCTTTTTTCTATGTTTGAAAACATGCTAATAACACCGGATGGAAATTTCTAATCACTGCTGGAGGTGCTTACCGTTTATGTGATACTGCGGTGAAATAATTACCTGTATAAAAATGTGGTGAGTGCTTCTGGCAGGTATGTGCAGAAGGACGAATAGAGGAAGAATGGAGAATGGATGCAGGGATACGGTTGGGATGGGGGAGGGGGAAGAGGAGGGGGGTACCTGGGGGGTTGCCTTGAGAATCGCGGAGAAAGGGAGTGGTGATGTGGATGACAGGAGAAAAAGGATGGAGCTGTGTGCGCGCGCACGCGCGCGCGCGCGCGTGTGTGTGTGTGTGTGTGTGTGTGTGTGTGTGTGTGAGAGAGAGAGAGAGAGAGAGAGAGAGAGAGAGAGAGAGAGAGAGACTGTGTGTGTGTGTGTGTGTGTGTGTGTGTGAGAGAGAGAGAGAGAGAGAGAGAGAGAGAGAGAGAGAGAGAGAGAGAGAGAGAGAGAGAGAGAGAGACAGTGTGTGTGTGTGTGTGTGTGTGTGTGTGTGTGTGTGTGTGTGTGTGTGTGTGTGTGTGTGTGTGTGTGTGTGTGTGTGCTGCTTTCTTTCTTTCCGTCTTTTTCTTGCTTTTAAAGTACGCTTCGATGCTCCATATAACACTCGCATATAACCGTTGCAGTCACTTGGAAACTGTATTTCACATTCTCCTGCCCAAGAAATCACTGTTGTAAGCAGTCTACTCCGGGCCTATGAAAGTCGGACGGGGTACACAGTATTTTCCGCCTTTCTTACATATAAAACGTAGCAGTAGTCTCTCACTGATTTAACTGATATACCCGACATTTTCCGGTTCCTAAGGCCGTAGGCCTACCCGTTGTTTTCAGTTATGGGCTACAAATCGTGGTTGGCGTGGACGTTTGATGTGAGCCGATGACTAAACTGTATCGCTGATCCATTGGTAATATCCGGTATTTCCTCCAGAACCGCAAAGTATCAAGGCGCAGCCGTTTGAAAAATGCATATTAACTTCTTAGTCGTAGCTAGTTTGATTTTGAGTTTCAAAACGAGTAAGTCGAAGCACAGATCAACAAAATTTGCTTAATTTGAAAAAAGAGAGAAAAAAACAGAAAAACACACAACAACAACAACAAAAAAAAAAACACACACCAGAAAACAAGAAAAAAGGACAAAACAGCGGGAAAAACACACACAACAACAACAACAACAAATAGCATTTAAATACCTAGGTCTGTATTTTTCTGCTAGGTACTTGTGTCATGGTGTCAGAGTTTGTGACGAAGGCTAAAATGAAGGTGACCTTAATGTTTAAATCACTGTTGAAGCTTGGGCAGATACCTATGCAGTTCTTGTGAAGATTATGGATTGTCAGATCCTGCCATGTGTTTTGTATGGGTCTGAAATATGGGGGCTGAAAGAGGTGCCTGAAATTGTGCGAGTGCATGTTTTTGCACTGAAAGGGTATTTAAACGTTCGCAGCCAAACTCCGAACACTATGGTATATGGCGAAACGGGGCGTTATCCCTTGTTTGTCGCAACTGCCATAAAAGCTGTGGAATATTGGCTGCGAGTGGTAATGTTGTTTCCAGAAAGACACACAAGAAAAGCATATAATATGTTAGTAAGCATGGACAACACTGGTAAGGAAACCTGGGCAACTTGGGTTCGAACCCTTTTGTGTTCACCTGGCTTCGGTCACGTATGGTTATATTAAGGTACGGGTTACACTGGTAGATTCATATCTAGTCTTAAAGAAAAATTTATTCAATTGTCTGTGCGAAATTGGCAATCGAATCTTCACTGTAGTAACATATATGATGTGTACAAGAGTCTTAAAAGCGTGATCATGTCTAAAACCTATTTAGGAGTTCTCGAGCAAAAGTATGTGAGAAATGTACATTGCCGACTTAGGTTGGGAATTTCTGACTTGTGCCACAAAACAGATACAATGAGGACACTTTGTGCCCAGTGTGTAAAACAGAACCTGAAAATGTAATCCATTTTCTGCTCAAGTGTCCAGCATACGCAAGCATCAGACAAGAATACATTCCAGCTAATGATAGGTCAGCCAGTGTAAAAGAACACTTTAAAATCGTCATGTCCAATAAAGAGTCAAAGTCATTCATTCTTTACTTAGCTTTTTAGCGCAGGAGGAGGTCTGAATACATTAGGACTTATTTTCTTAATTTGTTTTACCTACATAGTTTCATTATTCATGTGTGTGTGTGTGTGTGTGTGTGTGTGTGTGTGTGTGTGTGTGTGTGTGTGTGTGTGTGTACGTGTGTGTGTGTGTGTGTGTGTGCGTGTGCGTGTGTTTCCGTATGTGAGTGTGTTTGTGTGTGTGTGTGTGTGTGTGTGTGTGTGTGTGTGTGTGTGTGTGTGTGTGTGTGTGTGTGTGTGTGTATGTGTGTGTGTGTGTGTGTGTGTGTGTGTGTGTGTGTGTGTGTGTGTGTGTGTGTGTTTGTGTGTGTACACAAGCGTGCTACGGTAGCAAGATACCCCGCAGATCTGAATCAGCGTGTATTCATGGTTAAATGTTTTGTTAGTATACCCCTTTGTAATGAGCCACGACATCTGTGCAAATAAAACACCAGTGAGTCACAGAGTCTCTTCTTTTGGGCCACGTCCGTTCAACTGCTTTTTAATTCGCTTTCATGTGTTTTCAGACAGACAGCAAGATTACTGCCAACAGATGTTCAGTTCTTGAAGGTTCTTCTGTGCTGCTGCAGGTCCGGTACGTGGGATATGTAAGAGTAGAACAATATAGGTAAATGTTTCCGGCAATCATATTGTAGATGTAAGTGTGGATCGGGGATAGCTCAGTGGTTAGAGCGCCGGACACGTGATCCAAAGGTCGCGGGTTAGAGTCCTGGCAGAAACAGCGGGACGTTCCTTTTCTCCGGGGTCAATATTCTGTGCTGACTCTTATCTCGGTAACCGTTCCACCCCCGTGTTACCGCAGTAGCAATAAAAGATCCAGGTCATTCTGCCAAAAGTGCAGTTGGCAGGTTACAGCTACACACGCATGAAGTCTGCGTATTATGGCTTTGCATGAAGTGAGGTGACGTGGTGCATGGTTGCTTGGTGTACACAGACGTACAGTTTCATGTTGTAATTTTGTAAGTGAAATGCAATACTGAGACCTGAAACAGAACGAGGCCAAGAGCACTCCAGCAGAATCAACACACAAGGGAGTTAAGTAGTGCTCGAAAGACGTTTAACTCTTACATGGTTTGCATAGCTCTGGTGGAGTTTATGTACCATAAATTTGCTCGCATGCCAGGTGAGTGTTACCGTAGGCGACTCAGGTCTGTGTTGTTTGATTGTGTGACGTCTTTTAGAGCATTAATTAACTCCCTTGTTTGTTGACTGAGCTTGTTTGTTGTTGACTGGTTTTGACTTGGTTGCATTTGCTATTGACTGTTATGTCTGGAACGGTGGTCCTGCATCTTGGTTATACAATATGATTTTGTAGGGGAGCGGGGTGGGGAGTGAGGGAAGCAGGTTCGAAGCATGATTGAAGAGTCATAAGTCAGAGGTTGCTATAACATAACTTTTATGTACACCAACCAGGAAACAGTGTCTGTGCTGGAAAAGGCACAAGCAAACAAAACATTTAGAATATGAAAGCAAACGTAAAGTCTAAACAACATCAATTTTCTAATAAATACAGTAACCATGTAGTTTACCTGTAGGTTACTGTAATACATGATGGTGACTGTGACAAAATGAGTAATAATCAAGCACATAAATTGTGTGCATGACTTGCACTTAAAACCCGTATCTCAAAGTGTCGCGGTGAGCACACAAGAGACGGCCAGTCAAGTAACTGATGAACTCCCAGTATATAATAGTATGCAATAAAATAACAGTGAAAATACGGATTACCAAGGTCATTCTTAACTAAACAGGAAGAGTGGGATAAATTTTTTACAGCAGTTCCACTTAAGCACACAACGAGACGGGACAATGAGACGGACAGTGACACGGGTGGCACTTGGGACCATGCCGTGAGCGGGAGGAAGTCAGTCATAAACTGACCGGCTCCAGCCTCGTTCCTCAACGCGTGTACAAAAGGTCATGTCACTGTTACTGACTAGTCATTGTCCCTAATATGCTTTTAGCATCTGAGGACATTAAGCAAAAACAGAACGAACGGCAGCGTCTATAGTCAAGGAGCTGTGTGAGAGTCGAGGTGGACGTCCTGTGCTGTCCGTCCTAACGAGACTTCTGGTTTCCGTGGACGTAAAGAATTGTTGAACCATGCTTCGGCATTGGTCACAACTTGTCCCTAATATGTCAACTGACATCTGAGGACATTAAGCATCACTTCATCATCATCTACTGACTAGCACAATAGTTCAGGAACTGTGTGAGAGTCGAGGTGGACGCCCTGGGCTGTCCGTCCTAACGAGCCTTCTGGTTTCCGTGGACGTAAAGATTTACTGAACCGTGCTTCGGCATTGGTCACAACTTGTCCCTTATATGTCATCTGACATCTGAGGACTCTAAGCAACACTTCATCATCATTACTGACTAGCAGAGCATATCTGTGAACAACGTCAACGGTCTTATTGATGCGGGCAGCGTATCAATAATCTAAGCTGCTGATCTGGCTGCATCTGTCTGCTCGGTTAATGAACAGAGACAAAGGCCTGACTGGCACTACTGACGCGCACCTCCGGCCAGTTCGGGTACACGCACAAAGACCCGGAAAGGGTTTACAAGCTAAGCAGAGAGAAAGTCTGTGTGCCCAAGACTCGGCCATACAAAGGCTGGATCAAAACAGAAATAACATGTCTCACAGTTTACAATCAGCCCTCGGCACTAAACCATATATTCAACCATTAAGATGAATATTCGACAACCATGAAGTCAACATCTTCAAAGTGTTAGCCATAATATACCACCGATTTCATATAGAAAAATAGATCGGTTAAAAAACAACAACAACAAAAAAACTGTGCCGCGCAGAAATCTGCACGGCCACACTGACAAAGGACCCATACTTTAGAGGGATAACTTTTCATCGGCAAAACATCACTCAAACTGAACATCCAACAATGGCAGCATAACATACTAGCTACATATCAGCTAACCAGGGTTAGCTGCATACATGTTGGAAGCACTGGTCATCTTGTGGGATAAAAGCTTAAAATTTGAACACCCAAAAACAATGTACACTGACGCCATGGTGGCAATCATGCCGAAATTTCCCACGTGTTTGAAACAAAATCAATGCACGTTGTGAACATGGTAACATACATCATTTACATCAACACGAAACAACAAGCTATAGAAAAATAACTACTTTCAGGCTCTACCCTGAGATGACACAGGCCGCAAAGGCAAACAAACAACCTGCCTCTGCAGGGACACTGGGGGAAGGGACGCTGCTGGCCCAGCGCACAAGTTTTAACAGTTTAGATAACTGGGGCCACAAAAATCCCACACAATCAAAAAAAGAAAAGAAAAAAGAAAAAAGAAAAAAAAGAAAAAAAAATGATTACCGCAGTTAAGACCCAGAACGCATTGCTTGAAACAGGACAAAAGAACGCATTGCTTGAAACAGGACAAAAGAACGCATTGCTTGAAACAGGACAAGAGAACGCATTGCTTGAAACAAGAGAAAAGAATGAAAAAGAGGATTCCTTCGCGTTCATGATGAAAACTCCAAACTCCAAAGGAAACATCTGTTCTTATTGCATTTGAAAAACCTACTGCCATCTGGGACAAAAAAATTGAGGACGTTCCACAGTTGGCTGTACAAGACCTCAAAACAACATGTTCGAAACAAATAAAACATCAACACAGCACACATTTCAACAATCGAATACTACACACTGCATGTCATTTACTGAAGTTATTGAAGTTGATAACATCTAGGAGCTGAGGAGACGGGTTACTTAAAAGGTTTGTGTTCAAATCCCCAAGCACTATGAATTTATGTGGAGTGCTGAACACGTTTTTAATAGACTGGTCTGTTAAGTCCCAATATTCAGATTTTGAGTTTGGAGGTCTGTAGAAGGATCCTATTAGCAATTTGTCTTGGCAAATCTTTGTCTCTATCCAGACTGCTTCTAGTTTGGGAATAGACAAGTCATGCCTCTCTTTACAAATGAGACTGTTCTTAACATCAATTGCCACTCCTCCGTGCGGAGTATCAGATCGGTCTTTACGTACCGGTGGATGATACTCATTGATTGAAATTTCGTTATTTTTAATATCAGCCGATAACCATGTCTCTGATATAGTAATGACATCATGATCTGTTACTTCACTGTCGAGTAAATCTAGTTTACGACGAAGACTACGGGCATTCATGTGAATTATTGATAACTCTTTGGGCTGTGCTTTGCAAGGGGGTCCTGGGTTGAGGTGAATGTCACCAGTGGTTTGAAGCAACAGCTGAATAATTATAAGCGGTAACACGGTAAAACAAAGGGATTTTATGTCGGGGACTTGTTTGCAGGTACATACATATGAATAATCTAATCTAACCTATGTACATCATTCGATCAAGGAATAACTATACTATCCATTTTTTCGACATTTTCAAAGCCTTCGATCGAGTGTGGTACAAGGGATTATTGAAAAAAATAGAAGCAGTTGGTATGAGGCAATTTGGCATTATGGTTTCAAAACTATTTACAAAATCGCAAACAAGCCGTTGTTATAAAAGGTAAATAGTCTGAATACAAAACAGTACCTTCTGGAGTTCCACAGGGGTCTGTGTTAGGCCCCTTGTTATTTCTCATATATATATAAACGACATAACCAAAAATATTGAATCTGTTATAAAACTTTTCGCGGATGACACAATTGTGTCACTTGCATTGAAAGACCCCGACAGAAGAGCAGCAATTTTAAATTCTGATTTGGAAAAAATTAACAGCTGGGCGAAACGATGGAAAGTTAGTAGTTTTAATGAAGAAAAAAAACAACTGAATTGCTAACATTTAAGAAAGACAACCTTCCAGTTTACCCACTGTCATTTGGAAATATTGTTCTCGAAGACAAGGAATGTCACAAACACTTAGGTCTGACTTTTCAAAGTAACTGAAAATGGGAAAAACATATAAACAGTATTATTAGAAAATTAACCCGTCTTATTTCATGTTTACCTTCCTTTAAGTACAAGCTGTGCCGAAAAGCCTTGGATACTATGTACAAATCTTTTATATTACCAGAGTTTGACTACGCCGACATTGTTTGGGATAATTGTTATGGAACACTTTCAAACATGCTCGAAAACCTGCATTTGGAAGCTATAAGAATTATTTTAGGAGCTGTTAGAGGAACAAGCCACGAAAAGTTATATAAAGAATCTGGATTTTTCACTCTGAAAGAAAGACGAAAACGTCACAAGCTGTTAATGTTTCACAAAATGATTAATCACCAGTGCCCTGGATACCTATCGAACTTAGTACCACCTCTAGTTTCAACAACAAACCCGTATCATCGAAGACGACCACATGAAAGAGTCATTCCCGCTCATAAAACAGAACTGTCTGCAAATTCATTCATTCCGTCAACTACCCAACTGTGGAACACATTACCTCAAACTATACAAACAAATCCTTCAATTAGCCTGCTGAAAAAATATTTGTCAACGAATGACACTATGATTCCTGTATATTATTATTTTGGTACTAGAAAGGAACAAGTTAAGCACTGTAGACTCCGACTTGCTATTAGCGATTTAAATTATGACTTATTCAGACGCCACCTGTTAGAAGACCCTATGTGTTCATGCGGATATACAGCAGAAACATCAGAGCATTTCCTACTACATTGTCCCCTTTATAATAGTATTAGAAATAAAACCATTAATAAACTGGATAAGAACGAAAGAAACATCAATACACTTCTGTTTGGAAACGACCAGCTACATCTAGAAACTAATAAGAAATATTTGCCATAGTCCACGATTTTTTGCGCCAAACCGACCGCTTGTAAATCCGTAAAAGTCTGCCAAAATTTGTTTAGGATACAAGCGAAGAAGTACACATTTTAATCCTCTCCCTCTCTCTGTCTCTCTCAGATCAATAATTATGACATCACTAGACCATTCGTTTAGTTATTTGTTTTTCAACCCCCGCCCCCTCCGCCCGTTTTGTTGTTTTTGTTTTGTTTTGTTTGTTTTTTGTTGTCATTTTGGTCTTTTGTTTGTTTTGTTGCCTCTGACGTTTTGACAACAATTTGCCATCTTGCCATCGTAAATGTCTGTATGATTATTATTTTATCTATAGGTAACACTCAAATAAGCATACTGCTGTTATGTTTCCTGTACTTATTTGCTGAGCTTATGATCATGTGCATATGATCATGTTGAATGAATAAAATTTTGTTTAAACCAATAATCAGGCGTAAAGCCCGTTCTTAATTGGGCGAATGTTTCTTCGCGAACCTAGTTGGAAGTATTCGGCGAAGCTAGATGGTTCTTAATTGGGCCAACTTTTCTTCGCGAACCTAGTTGGAAGTATTCGTCGAAGCTATATTCGGGGTCCAGACTCGGTTCTTCACTCGCTTCGGAGGGAATTTGTTTATTTGTTGACTTGTATGAGGCGCAGCCTTGTCTCGGAGACCCAAAATGAGATAGTAGTTGAAATACCCTGTGAGGGATGATTAAAGTATATTGACTTGACTTTAGCCTACATTTTTGATCATGCTGTCTGCTGCGCGTCTACCGCAAGTTTCGGGCCGAAGCTTGCATCTCATTACAAGCCAGTTGAGAATGAAGTAAAGTTTGGACTGTCCGAACCATATTGGGCAAACTAAAAGTTCAATTAAGAAACGAATCATAGTTCGTCGAAGTGTCCGAAGTATGTTCGGGCAAACAAACATTCGCCCAGTTAAGAACGGGCTTAAACGTTGCAGAGGTGTCATTTCGGTCCTTGTATATATGCAGGTCGTTGGATGCTTGATTATTATTTAACAAAATGATTAGTATCAGTGCAACATTAATGCCTCTGCTACCTTCCAGATATAATACTAAAACAGCCATATTTCTGAGGCAGAAATAAACGCTAGTTTGAAAACTGACAATTGGGCCGCCTTGTCATGGAATCCTCCCACCCTAGCCCTATATAAAGAGATACCTATTGTCATTTTGTAATGCCTTTCAAAGAAAGGTCAAATAGAAACACGGCCATGAGTGGCAAATTATACCTCATGCAACTGTGGCAGGCGAGCAAGATAGAAAATGGATGACAAAGGAAGTATAGATACAAAAACTGCTCAAATGACAGTATAAAGTAAGACTTAGTAGCAACAACGACGAGGTATAACGAGTTGAAAAAAAGAGAGGAAAAAGAAAAAAAGAAAAAAGAAAAAAAGGTTACGATAAACACCATGGGTGATTATGTGTGGTTTCGATCTCCCAGCCAAACAATATTAATGACTTATTCTTCACAGCTACAATCTCCGCCAAACAAAGAATGTGTCTAACCAAACCCTCCTTCCGATATTTAAGTATCAAGAAAGGTCAGTAAACATACATTGGGGAAATGATAATAACAGTAAATAGCAGCTCCTTGCTTATATAACGACAGCGTTCATGTAGTTCGTGACCTCGACCAGACTAAATTCATCAATGAGAAATATAAATGGAAAATCTAGAGACTTCACACCAATGTAGCGATATATCACATTACGACAGTTGTTCGAAGGGTGCGCGTCAAAAAAGGAGCGAGACGACCGAGCGTCAGTAGCAGCGCTGTCTTAGTCATAGTGAACTCAGTTCTAAGTACACATACACGCTCGTTGGTCAACAAACAGTACTCGCCGAGCGGGAATACCAACATGAAAGTTCAACAGGTTTTTTGAATGAAGATGATTTTAAAACGTTACAGCAATTTTCAAGCTGACAACGTTGCTAACAATACTTCAAAAAGCCACAACAAATACTCTCGTCACATGGGAATACAAGCGTGACATAAACAACTTGTAGCATAATTAATTCCAGTCCCATTTTAAGTTTAATCAGTTCTGTTTTGTCATTCAAGTACTTAGTAGGTTCCTGTGGAACAAGCAATCAACCAATCGTCACTGGCCAGTCAAGCAAATAATCAGCTATCACAAGAAACACTCCACGTATTTCTAGTTATTTTGGAAAACACCGAGGTATATTTTCTCTCCATCGTTCAAGTGAATAACGCGGAGTTGGAGGGTATGAATGTAATCAGTAGTCAATATATGTTTCAACCCCCCCACCCCCCACAAAAACACACAAAAAACACACACAACAAAAACTGAAAACTAAACAAAACCGCAGAGGCTCGTGCGCGCACAACACACACGCACACACGCACGCACACACACACCCACACACACACACACACACACACACACACACACACACACACACACACACACGCGCGCGCGCGCGCGAGCGCAAACACACACACACACACACACACACACACACACACACACACACACACACACACACACACACACACACACACCGCCGTGCACATCACACACACCACATGCGGAGTCATTGCAGGTCGTTTGGGTTCGGGTCTGTGGAATGTGGGTGGGTTCAGTCAGGGTTGTAATTGTTTTGCTAGTTTGAGGGAGAGATGGGTGTTTTTTAGTCTACAGCGAGCACTGCAAGCTCACGTATGGTGGCGCTTTTGTACGATGAGTTATTCTTCTTCACGAAAATTAAACCATCACGAGTCCATGCGTCGGAGATTCGTTGATCCCGTTCGAGTTGTCTGGCCTTGGCTGCAACGTGGGCTCTAATTCTCGTCAGGTCCTCGTTGATGAAGATCATGCGGGAGGCCGGTGTTGCCGAGCTGCCGGAACTGCGGGCTAAAGGAGGCCAGTCAGCACTGGGGACGATCTTGGCACCGTCAGTCTGTTTCAGCGCTCTCCTCGCCTTGGTTTAAACAAATATTTATTCAAGATGAAATAAACATACAAAAAAATCATTATGTGCTCATCAACAAGCTATAGCTTATAGGCGATGAGCTCATGCGGTTGGAAAAAGACACAATGTGTGGCGGACGAACAATTTCACTTCGCAAGCAATAAATGAAATGTAACAAAAAATAACAATAAAAACAAAAATCAAGAGGAAACAAAAAAGAAATAAAGAACAATAACAAAACACAAAGATACGAACAGTCACTAGAAAACAGTCAAAACAAATTGTAGTTGAAAAAACAAAACAATGTTAGGTAGACAGATAGATTGGCTGGTGGCCTAAATAAATACTAGCGAGAGAGAAATGGCGTAAGGAGACAGTGGGGGTGGGGAGACGGAAAGGGAAAGATGGTTCAGTCATTTTTGTACAGTAGCATAATTATTAATTTTTGACAAAGTTCAGAGGTATGAGCAGGCAGTCGATCATTTGTA
>OY757553.1:17077350-17094850 GCA_963584105.1 Alviniconcha strummeri
GCACCCGCCATTGCCATCAGGTGACCAAGACTAAGACTCTCAAAGTGTCCCTTTACGAGGTCTACCTCATAAAAATTACTGTCCTAAAAACAAAACAAAAAGGAATTAAAAAAAAATATCGACAACACATTAATTGGTTCACCCGACCGGCTTACAGTGTGGGAATGACTTTAGTTTCAATTAGAGTAAGACAAATGTGACCGCCTTATTTTGTGGGAATGACTTTATTTTCAATTAGAGTAAGACAAATGTGACCGGCTTACAATGTTGGAATAACCTTATTTTTAGTTAGAGCAAGACAAATGTGAACACGTGGTTCGGCCTGAAGTGACTCCATGCGGTTGACGTGACTTAAAAATCCGAGAACTAACTAACAATAAATCTTTAGAGCAATAACATGTGTTCCAAATTAGCAGTTTATGTACATAACGGCAATGGTAAATATTGTGACTGTGTGCAGAAACAAGACAAAGGCTTTGTTCATCGGAACACCGTCATGAAATGAAAACGTCACCACTCCAGTCCCTTAAATTGTTGGATCAGTGATGTCATTTCTGCAGAGAAGTCTGACATAAATTGTTAAACTCTTTGTTGTCCTAGAGGTTTTTTTTCTTGTTGTTTTTTGTTTTTGTTTTGTCTTGGATGTTTGTTTCAATGATTGGTTGGTTGTTTGCTTGGTTCTTGTTGTTTAATTTTTCCTTTGTTGTTATTTGTTTTCTAAAATCTGCGTGAGAGTATAATTATTATGATATAAGAACTGTCCAAATGATATGTAACAAAGCTGTGACTGGTGTATAGTACCCCACATAACCAGATTTCAAAATTTGCCAATTTTCTGATCAAATCTACATAGTTGTATGTCCATTTTGAGCCTGGTTTCAGAACCTATTTTTGCTGTTTCGTGAAAAACTTTCAGAAAGTAAGACGTAGACCCCCTCGCACCCCCCCCCCCCCCCACACCACCCCAACCCCCAAAATGGAAAACAATGTTTCTTCCGCACCAAAGGGGCACAACTCTGCAGACATCATGCATGACACGTTCTTGCCTACAGATGATGATGCATTTGTTTCTTGGATCGTAAAAGTAATGGTTCTGATGATACAAACTGTCTGCCTTGTCATCGTTGTGGCTGGGACCTTTGGCAACATCATGATTATGTTGCTGATGGGGAGACAGCGGTCGGCGTCTGCAATGAACGTCTTCTTTGTGGCCTTGGCAGCCTCAGATTTGACTTTAGTATGGTTTGGAGCTTTTGATCTGTGGATGGAGTACACGACTGGTTTTCCACTGCATAACATGCACAACGTGACGTGTAAATTGAGTGCTGTTATAATTTATGTATCAGGCATCGTATCTGTGTGGTTGTTAGCTGTAATGACATTGCAGCGAGCAGCCTCTGTCTTATGGCCTCACAGAGTAAACATCATGTTCACACTCAAAAAAGCGAAACTATATACTGTTGGCATTGTCAGTATCGTCTTCCTGCTCAATTCTCATTTACTGTATGGGGCGGTACTTGATCCACCATACAATGGTTCGGATTACTTTTGTTCTTACCCGAAACTGGCGCCTGAATATAACTTTTTCCGGGATTTCATATGGACATGGATCGACGCACTTCTCTTCTCTCTGCTGCCGTTTGCAATTCTCATCAGTAGCAATTCGGTCCTTATCTGGAAGGTCAGTGATTCTGTTCGCAAAGCTCGTGCCACGCTCGCCTCGGGTCAGTCTGACCAGCTGAGCTCACGGACTAAGAAGGCGTCCTCTCTGACAGTCACGTTGATCGTTGTGTCGGTTGTATTCTTTTTATTGACGGGCCCCATGTCGTTTTATCTCATTATTGTCCCGTTTGTAATTGACGTGGGAAAAGAGAGTGAAAAAGAGAGTATGATTATTGAGTTTACATATTGGCTTCTGACCTTGATGTGGTATAGCAACAGTGCTGTTAACTTTTACCTGTATTGCTTGACGGGCACAAAATTTAGAGCAGACACACGGAAAATGTTAACTTGTTTCAAGCAACAAAAGCCGATTTCAGAACTTCCATCCCCATCTGTAAACGCACAACTGTCTCCGATTAACACGGAGACGTTTAACACGGAGACGTTTAACACGGAAACGTTCAACACGGAGACAGTGGAAAACCAGATCGAAGATGGGAATGATTTTTAGATGGAAAATCGAACGGAAGACATGGCCTAAACAATCACATCACCACAAATTAGTTTCGACTTCTGGGAAAGAAAGAAGAGAGACAGAGAAGGCTGAGTTTTACTGGACAGGACGACTTGTTGTAGAGATTGCGGAGTTTTACTGGGAAGGACGACTTGTTGCTGTGGAGACGAGAGTTTTACTGGACAGGACGACTTGTTGTAGAGATTGCGGAGTTTTACTGGGAAGGACGACTTATTGCTGTGGAGACGAGAGTTTTACTGGACAGGACGACTTGTTGTAGAGATTACGGAGTTTTACTGGGAAGGACGACTTGTTGCTGTGGAGTGTTACTGGGCAGGACGACTTGAAGGGAGTGAGTGCACTTCAGTTATAATTATAGTGACCTACGTCTGCAGCCCCGAATTGAACTACCCCCCCTCCATCCCCACCCCCCCAACACCTTTCCAGTCTTTCCTTGTCATAACTGTCTTATTGTGAGTGTGACACTCAGGGTGAAACATTCCAGTGGAGTGTTGTTTGCCAACGAGTGACTGCATTTTGTAGTGACTATTTTTCTTGTTGCTGGTTGTATACTTGTAACCGAGTGCATTGTTTGTGTTTCGGGCCAGACCCTTTAACCTTTTTTTTCCTGTCCTTTCTCTCTCTCTCTCTCTCTCTCTCTCTCTCTCTCTCTCTCTCTCTCTCTCTCTCTCTCTCTCTCTCTCTCTCTCTCTCTCTTTTTGAGTGGGAGTTTTATGGCCCCAATTATCTAAAGTGTTAAAACTTCTGCGCTTAGTTCGAGCTGCTGCCTATGCATCTGACTCAGGGGAGAGCCTACACTGTTTCCCGGTTGGTGCAAGGATTGGAAGTAAAAGAGTCATACACCAGCCGGGAGACAGTGTAGAAGAGCTGTCGGGGGGCACTGGGACAGTTTAGCGGAGCTGTCCAGCACTGAGGCAGTCCGAGGGGACCTGACCACCAAGCTTCACCTAGACAATGGCTGATTTACAACTGGTTACAGCAACAGGATCCAGTCCTTGGCCCGGCGCCCGCAGCCTGGCCAGCCAATCCCTGCGACATCAAGGAACGCTCCACGCGGGCGCTGGTGCAGCAGTACCTTCGACGGTTCCTAAAAAAATGGGTTACTCCGTAGTGGGCAGGCTGACCAACGTCGCGGTGACCAATACCCTTGAGCAGCTGGTTCTGCCCAGCTCACTTCGGCCTGATGTCCCAAGAGAGGTCAGGGACTACATCAGCAGCTGCGAGAGATGCACGGTGGTGCCATGCTTAGGAAAAGGGAAGGGGATATGACGCTTGGTATGGTCGCTCGGTAATGCCTTATGTTTGTATGTTAATGGGTTGCCTTAAGGGTCCTTAACTTGTTCAAACTTAGTGGCATCGGTTTAGATTTAGCATGTAACTTAACTGTCTTGCTATTTCTACTGTATACCTTGCATGGCTGTAGCCATTATTATTTAGCTTGTTTCTTTTTGCATGGACCTGTTGTGTGTTAATTGTTGATGCTTTTTTGTTGAGTGGGGGTAAATGTACCTAAGTTGGACAATCGCTTTTGATTACGTGGATTGGATGAGGCACCTATTGAGTATGGATTGTTTCTGGTAGTCATGCTCAAGAGACGTTGAGGTGTCAGTTATACTTTGATTAACCTCGGGAAGGTTGCTTGGTACAAGCAACAGGGCGAATCAGGATTGATTGTATCTGTGTTGCGTTTTGTATATGTGGATTTGTATGCAAATGGTTATATATACCCGCCTTATACAGTCGATTTGGGTTCTCAGTAGCCTTTTTGTACACGCGTTGAGTAACGAGGCTGGAGCCGGTCAGTTTATGACTGACTTCCTCCATCTCACGGCTTGGTCCCAAGGGCCACCCGTGTCACTGCCCGTCTCGTTGTGTGCTTAAGTGGAACTGCGGTAACAATTATCTCACTCTTCCTGTTTAGTTAAGAATAATCTTGGTAATCTGTATTTTTCACTGTTACTTTATTGTACACTATTATATACTGGGAGTTCATCAGTTAATTGACTGGCCGTCTCTTGTGTACTCACCGCGACACTGTGAGATACGGGTTTTAAGCACAAGTCATGCGCACAATTTATGTGCTTGATTATTAATAATTTTGTCACTTACCATCACGTATTATAGTAACCTAGAGGTAAACTACATGGTTACTGTATTTGTTAGATAATTGCTGTTGTTTAGTCTTTACGTTTGCTTTCATGTTATAAATGTTTTGTTTGCTTGTGTCTTTTCCAATACAGACACTGTTTCCTGGTTGGTGTAATTAAAAGTTATGTTATAGCAGCCTCTGACTTGTGTCTCTTCATTCATGGTTCCAACCTGCTTCCCTCACTCCCCACCCCGCTTCCCAGCATACTGACAGTATATACATGGAGAAACTGGGGGAGAGAAGAAGCAAATAACTGTTCGTTCTTGTCGCATTAAATTTCACTGTAGGTGGTGATGGTGAAATTGTGGCTGCCATTGATTACTCCATTGACACTGGACAGCAACTGGTCCACAGTATTGAGATCAGTGACCGTAAAGGTACGATTTAACACTATATATATATAGATCAGTGACCGTAAAGGTACGATTTAACAGTATATAGATCAGTGACCGTAAATGTACGATTCAACAGTATATATATCAGTGACCGTAAAGGTACGATTTAACAGTATATAGATCAGTGACCGTAAAGGTACGATTCAACAGTATATAGATCAGTGACCGTAAAGGTACGATTCAACAGTATATAGATCAGTGACCGTAAAGGTACGATTCAACAGTATATAGATCAGTGACTGTAAAGGTACGATTCAGAAGGTTTAAGTCCCGAAAGGTGCATGATTTTCTTTTCTGTCACATCACAAGATCAACACAAGTTGATTAATCGACTGCAGACATTATACACACACACACTGGTCAGGATGACGTGAACACACACACTGTGTTGGACCTGTCACAAGATAACATGGTCTGGCTAAAAATGTGTGTGTGTGTGTGTGTGTGTGTGTGTGTGTGTGTGTGTGTGTGTAAGAGAGAGAGAGAGAGAGAGAGAGAGAGAGAGAGAGAGAGAGAGAGAGAGAGAGAGAGAGAGAGAGAGAGAGAGAACGTGCGTGTGTCTGTATGTGTGTGTGTGCGTGCGTGCGTGGTGATCACCTGGGTGCGCTACCCACATACTGGTCTCACACAACGCTGCTGATGTAAGCTTCCTACGTCCAACCAGCAACCAGCCACTACAGTAGCTAGATCATTGCGTACACCAAATCATGCAGGTGCCATGCCAATAAGACTAACTCCTCTGGAACAACTACCGTTGTATTGGTTTACGGCATTCGGCCCAGAGGTGTATGACCCAATCGGCAGTCGTTCTTCAGAGGCTTATGGCCCACTTGGCAGTCGTTCTTCAGAGGCTTATGACCCAATTGGCAGTCGGTCTTCAGAGGCTTATGGCCCCATTGGCAGTCGTTCTTCAGAGGCTTATGGCCCCACTGGCAGTCGTTCTTCAGAGGCTTGTGGCCCAATTGGCAGTCGTTCTTCAGAGGCTTATGGCCTAATTGGCAGTCATTCTTCAGAAACTTATGGCATATTATTATCGCCCAACCAGCAGCCGTTCTCCATAGATGTATCGCCCAATCGGCAGTCGTTCTCCAGAGATATGTCGACCAATTGGAAGTCGTTCTCCAGAATTATATATCACACAATCGGCAGTCCTAAATTATTCGTACTGGAGGTGTTCAGTGCAGTAGTCATCGTAAGCTGTCGGCCTTGCACGCAGACGTCCGAAAATTATCCGTACTACGGACAGCCATCCTAAAACAAAACGTATTGCAAGACGTGGTCCTAAAAATACATTTAAAGAAAGGATTCCCCTCAGTCATCCTGAAGAACCCGCATTGCAAGTAGTTCGTGTTAAATTATTTTTATTGCAAGCTGCCATCCTGCATTATCTGTAATACGAACAGTCACCGGCAGATTTTCATATTCAAGCAAGCAAACACATTTCTTCAAGCTCAGCTTGTGTTGTTGAAAAAACAGTCGCCTGGACAAGCAAAATTGTGCTGGTCATTGAAGGACTTGTTGAATCTGTGTTTTGTAGCCGACCAAGCAGCGGCGATTACAGATACTGAAGAAAAACACCTGATGTGAGTTGAAGACTCTACACCTGCTCGGATAATCCAGCCGAGAATGGAGGGTGTCGTACTTAGGTCGGTCTTCCAGAACTCCAGTTTTCGAGTCTTTCTAGCCGGTCGGTCAACGTGCCGTGGGTTTATCCATGTGGCTGAAAGTCACTTCGGTAACATAGCTAATGCCGGTGTGATGATTTACACCCGCCCTGAGAAAGACGTCAAGATGCACACTTCTCTCTGTGTAAAATGTATTCACTCCTGGAGCGTCAGAAGCAAAATGATTCGATCGTAACATTATACGACACAGCAACGCCATACCCCAAGACGAAAACTGAGCGACACAGACAGAGAACGACCAATTCCTTGGTTGGCAGAACTACAAGACAATGGTCGATCACTGGCTGTGCCCTAGTCTGTCTGTCACTGGAAAGATCAGCGAGCGAGTCTGGAATCAACCAGGCGTGTTCAGGGTAGGAACCCAAGCTGTCACGGTCCATTTGCCACTGTAGGTAGAAGACCCTATCGCATCGAGCTGCAGATGCCGGACACACTGACCAGCCACAACGGCCAGTGTCACACCACATCAACTGTACACAATACATTCACATTTCGCAGTTACACCACTGACAGTGTCAACTCGCACATAAAAGCAATAGCAATAACTAACAAACCAACAAAAGAAACGGACAATCAAAAATAAATTGTCACAATGTTTAACATTATGCAGTAGCAATCAATATCTACGCGCGCGCGCGCGTGTGTGTGTGTGTGTGTGTGTGTGTGTGTGTGTGTGTGTGTGTGTGTGTGTGTGTGTGTGTGTGACAGCATCGACACAACGCTTCCACTCATCCATGCCGCCATACGCTTTAGCAACATTTTGATCGCTAAAATGATAGACTCCCCAAAAACCACACACGTAAACACACCTGCAGCCACACCCACTCACACTGAGAGACAAACACCTGGATGCACTACACACACGTGCCCACGTACGTACGCATGAACACACACACACACACACACACACACACATACACACACACACACACACACACACACACACACACACACACAACAAGATGTACGAACCTTAGCAAATGATTATGTCTATTAATCTATAGACCAGGAGAAAGGCAGCTGTACGAATCTCACCAAATGACTATGTCTACATACTCATCAATAGACCAGGAACCAAACCAGTTGTGTGAAGTCTGCAAATAACTATGTCTGTATATTCATACAGTCATAGACCAGGAGAAAGGAAGTTGTACAAACGTCATCAAATAAATATGTCTACATTTTCATCTTCAGACCAGGAGAAAAAAGTATAGGAGAAAGAGAGTTACACGAACCTCATCAAGTGACTATGTCTATATTTTAATCTATAGACCAATAGAAAGAAATCCATATGAACATTAGCCAGTGACTATGTCTATATACTCACCTAGGTGTCCAGGAGAAAGAAAGTATAGGAAAAAGAAGCTGTATGAATCTCAGCCAATTACTATGTCTATATATTCATTCATAGACTAGGTGAAAGAAAGTGTAGGAGAAAGAATTTACTAATCTCAGCAAATAATTATAGCTATGTACTCATCTACAGACCAGGAGAAAGAAATGGGTACGAACCTCAGCCAATGACTACGTCTATATAGTCATCTACAGACCAGGAGAAAGAAATAGGTACGAACCTTAGCCGATGACTACGTCTATATAGTCATCTACAGACCAGGAAAAACAAATATGTACGAACCTTAGCCAATGACTACGTCTGTATAGTCATCTACAGGCCAGGAGAAAGAAATGGGTAGGAACCTTAGCCAATGACTACGTCTATATCGTCATCTACAGACCAGGAGAAAGGAAGTTGTATGAACCTCAGACGATGTCTATGCCTATATATTCATCTATAGACCAGGAGAAAGAAAGTTGTGCGAACCTGAGCAATGGACTGGGTCTGGATACTCACATATAGACTAGGAGAAAGAAAGTCCAGGAGAAAGAGAGTTGTACGAATCTCAGCAGATGACTGTGTCTAGAGATTCATGTACAGACCAAGAGAAGAAAGTGGACGAGAAAGACAGTTGTACGAAGCTAAGCAAATGACCGTGTCTGCATATGTATCTATATACCAGGAGCCAGACAAGTCGTATGAAGTCTGCAAATGACTATGTATGTATATTCGTACAATGATAAAGCAGGAGAAAGGAAGTTGTACGACCCTCATCAAATGACTATATCTACATATTCATCTACAGATCAGGAGAAAGAAAGTATAGGATAAAGGGAGTTTTTTTTGTTTGTTTTTTTGCCAAGCACATCATTGTGGGGCTTTTATTCAGAAACATTCGTTACAGTATTCCTCTCGCTCACGCATTCACGCGTCTTTGTATGATTTTTGTTCCTCACATGGACATCCCGCAATATAATTATTATAATTATAACAATTATTAAACATTTCGGAACCTGAGCTGATTTTCAAATATCATGGACAATGGAAGGAAGGTGTTAGTTTTTTGGTACATACTTATACACATTTTCGATATTAATATGGCATCATAAAGGGAGTTGTACGAACTTTAGCAAATGATTATGTCTATATATTAATCTACAGACCACGAGAAAGAAATCTGGGTACAAACATCAGGAAATGACTATTTCTGTATAATCATATAGAAAGAAAAAAGAATAAAAAAGAGGACAGTTTTAAAAGTCCAGTAGCTGTTTTTGTTCTGTGGGATTGTTGGTGTTTTGTCAGGGTTTGTTGTTGTTGTTGTATATACGTATTTTATGTAAATTATCCATACATCTACACTGAGGAGGTGATTTACACTTGCATTCATCCAGCTATTGCATGAGGTGCCTATATACACACACTTAATTTACATCGCTAAAACTGCTTTCCCATCGCAAGCCATCTACTATGATAATCATAGTCAACAAACACAATGTGTACAACTACTGACAGCGACGTTTCCATCGAACAGCCAATCAACTTGAGAAATTCTTGTCATTCTATCAGATTATTACTTGCACTGCCACCTAGAACTTGACTGAAGATGTCCAAATTTACGTCCTTTCTACGTCTCTGCACACTTCTAAGGATGACGGACCTCCTTTTGTTTTCTTCTTCTTTTTCAACCTGAGAAATTCAGAGGAAAACAGCATTCATACTCTCAACAACAACAACAACACCAAACTGAGCTGTATTCTCACCCACCCACCCCGCGCCCCCTTCTCTAGTCTGGATCTTTCATGCTCTCTTCCCCACCCCCCACCCCCCGACTCACCTCTCCCAGCTATATGCATCCATCTACATTCAGCAAGCCATACACAGACACATCACCTTTTTTTCAGACAAGCCCCCGTGGAGCCGGCTTCTCGCGCCGGGAGTGTTTAAACCAACCTGCTCCACCCCTTTCACTGTTTTCTTACGTCTAGATTCTGTCTACCGGCCCTTTCAACTATATTTCATTCCAAAAACTCTCCACAATACCTCCGTTTTCATCTCCCTTCTTACAGCTTATTTCTATCTAACCGGCCATTCTCCTGTATTTATTTACAACACAGTTCTTCTTTATATACTTCTTCTTACTCTCTGCGGTCACCTTCAGACCCAGCGTGTTTGCCGTGCGCTGCATCCCGTGTCCCGTGGGATCCTGGTGGCTGAGGTCCCCCGTGGCGTCCAACACGATTCTTCGGCCCGGACTTCCCCTAGACGGGTGGTCGGGTTGGCCCGACCCAATCAATCGGCTGGTCGTGCTTTGCCCTAATTTCTAGTAGAAGGCAGCGGCTCAGGGTCAATCAGGGGATAGAAGTAAACTTTGTTTTGTTTTTATCACCTGAGTATATTGCGTTTTGAGCTTTTGAGCTCTTGTGCGCACTTGCTGGAATGCCGCTTGTGTGCATCCCCTTGCTGGACTCGGTGGCGGGTGGGGACAAAACGTAATCATTAAGAAACATAACATGGCACCCACAAACAGAAACAAAAGATTACGGGGTTTCGTACACGGACTCGGATAACGAACGCTCCTACAACTCCTGTAACAATTGGCCATGATTTCTGGTCGTGGAGTCGTCAAGTGACGACCTCCCACTGAGTAAACTGTCGCCCTTTGGTGTCCAGAAGGGTTTCCAGGCAGTGGCCGGAACCCTCAAAAGCATTAAAAGGTTGAGGGATGGATCTTTCCTGGTGGAGTGCGCTAGGAAATCGCAGGCGATGGGTCTTCTCAAGACCACTCGATTTGTCGATAGACCAGTACGTGTCTCCATCCACAAAGCGCTGAACTCGTCACGTGGCGTCATCCGCTGCCGTGAGCTGTCCGGCATGACGGAGATGGAAATCAGGACGGAACTGCAGGAACAGGGTGTAGTTGAGGTCCACAGGGTGACGGTGAAGAAGGATACTGAAAATGTCTCCACCAACACCCTGTTTCTGACCTTCAACACTCCAGACCTAACGAAAGAGATCACGGTCGGCTGTCTAAAGGTGAAGGTGGCCTTGTTTGTTCCCAGCCCTATGCGTTGCTTCAACTGCAACAAGTTTGGTCACACGAGCCAACGTTGCAAGGTTGTTGCGAAGTGTATGGGTTGTGGAAAAGATAAGCATGAAGGTCAAACTGAGAGTCCCAAGCTGTGCTCTAATTGCAATGGTCCCCACGCTTCATCAGCTAAAGATTGCCCGGTCTGGCAGAAGGAGAAGGAGATTCAACGTGTCCGCATTGAGAAACGTATATCTTTTCCCGAAGCCAGACAGTTGGTTGAAGCCAAGATGCCGACTGTGATCACTGGAGGTAAGACCTACGCCGCTGCCGCTTTCACCAGAAGAGAGTCCAAATCTGTTCAGTGTCAAACCTCGTTAACCTGGGTGTTTTCAGAACGTCCACTCAGGACGACTGAATCTAACGTGCGTTCTTCTGGCGGACCCGGATCGGTATCGACCGGCACTCAGGCTTCCTCCGGGAAGGCGTGGACGGTATCGGCCGACGCCCGGGTTCATTGTGAGTCCGCTGTGTTCTTCAGAGACGGATAGGGGTTCAGCCGATCCCCCCCCCAAACGGCCTTTAGGGGTTCCGGCAATCCCCACAAAATGGCATCTAAGGGTTCTGCGGCTCCCTCCAAAAGCGCACCTAATGATTCTGCAGGTCCCTTAAAAACTGCGGCCTTGAAAGATGATTCATCATCTTCAAGGCGCTCACCTACTAAGGTAAAGGTGGATGGGGTCCTGGTGGACGTCGGGTTTTTTTCGCACCCCAGGCGCTCCACTCCTTCCAGCAGGCCCCAGGTGCCACCCAAGCCAATAGTCCCAGATAGGCATAGCAAGGCGGAGAAGAACCTAGTTCTTTCCAACCAATACTCTGCCCTGTCATGTAAGACGATGAAATGGAAACGTCATCAATTATTTAAAGATGAAATAATGGTTTATTGCATTATTCAGTGATTTTTGAGAAGTTTTTAACTTTGAAGAAATAGATCCACTCGCTAGATGGTACAAAGGAGCTATTATTGAAGTGCAGGAAACCTGTTTTTCTACATAACCCTCTTGCTCTTTTTATCTGGTCATTTTATGGGATAGTCCATTCTTATGAATTTTTCCAAACAAATCGCAAATATTTGTTGGGAGTTAGGTCTCTTGATATGACTCCTGTTGAGCAGCTAGGAGATAGTTGGTAGGTGGTATGTGCAGCTCTCTGCCATATGGCACTGGTATTTGCCATCAAGCATTTATATACCATTTTTTATTTTGTATTATATTCATCCATTCCTTTTTTATACTTTTCTTTAACCTGGTATCGATAAATTAGACGGAATGGTCGACGACATGAGCATGTCCTAGCCTTATGCGCTCTCTAAACAGGGGTAATATTGAAGGGACAAACGGTTTGAAAACTGATGTCTGATTTTTATACATGGATTTCTGTTTTACGTGTGCGAAGTGATTGGCTTTCTAGACTTACTTGAGAAAGCATATATTTATATATTTGAGAAAAGGTTTCCAGTTTGTGTTTTAATTTTACCACTTCTTACGACTGTTTAAAAAAAATCTGAATACGCTGTAAGTTTTTAACATGGACACATTTTAACAGATATTGTGTATCGACAAAATGTGTAACGCCCTGAGATAACCGTAATGGTTGACTGGGCGTAAAACACCAAATTACTTACTTACTTTTTCAGACAAAGTACTAGATTCTGCTGGAGAATCGAAGCTATTTTGGTTGAATCTCGTACAAGGGTCAGCGTGTCGCAAGAAAACTACTTGATAGTTGGCAAGCATGACGTTTCCTTCAAAGGCCGTGTCAAAAGTATCGGGGTATACATTGACGCAACTCTGTCTATGGCGAAGCATATTGACCACATCAGTCGTTCAGTATATTTCGAGATCAGAAGAATTAGCTCTATCCGCCATCTCCTGACGACGAAAGCCACTGCTCAGCTTATGTGTTCTTTAGTTCTCAGTCGGTTGGACGGCTGCAACTCTTTGCTCGTTGACATCAACTGTGATCAGATATACAGGCTGCAGAAAGTTCAAAACAACGCATCGAAGGCTGTTTTCGGCAAGAACAGACATAAACACGTTAGACCATTGCTCAAGGCACTCCACTGGCAGCCAGTCACACGGGAGTATTTTGAAGATAGAGAAAAACAATTCTCCCGTTTTTTCACATGGTACCCTGCTACCATACCTGTCATCGTGTCTCTCTGTATACATTTCTTCTCGCACACTCCCTTCCAGTTCAGGTGGGGAAAAACACTCTTTCTTGTGCAAGATGGAAACTTAAGGGCTTCGGTTACCGGTCGTACTCTGTTCAGGCTCCCCTAGTCCGGAACAACCTTCCTGCTCACATCCGACACTGAAGTTCTTTTTCACAGTTCAAAACGTCCCTTAAAACTTTCCTCTTTACTTCAGCCTACTCTGAGCTACTCTAACCCTTTCATGGGCATTGGAATGCTGTGATTGATTTGATCTTGATTTTGCTGCTGACATCTTCACTGACTGACTAATATGTGTTTGTTTGTTGTTACTGGTTGTGCTTTGTAGTTGTTGTTGATGTTTGTTTTTGGTTTGTTTTGGATGGGGGGTGTGGGGTGTCGAGTCCAGGCTTCTTCAGCAATAGTGGTGTTACAATAGCCTGCTTGAACTGGGGAGCGACTATACCTGTAGAAAGAGAGGCATTAACAATAACCGTGTCAATGAAACAAGCTCTTCAAGACTCTGTGGAAGTAGGGATAGGATCCAGCACGCAACTGGCACAAGTTAGAAGTAATGTAATTAACTTGAAGTATGTAATTTGTGCAGTGATTAAAATGCTGTAGGTGTTGCTTTTCTTCTGTGGAAGCGTGTGAATGCAGCTTTCAAATTTACGACTAGGTGAACGATCACGGGCGGGTGGACAGTGTTACTCGGACGTCGCGCCGCTGGCGTGCAGAACGGGCGGATTCACCTGAGTTCAGAAGGTGACGTCACGAATCGGTAGACAGTGCCAGGTGTTTGTCCATTGCTTACTTTCGTAGCGACAGGTCGTATCTGGCCCGACCTATCCAGGCACCGAGTTGGGGTGTGGGACCGTCTCTCTCTGGTTTTTGGGTTTATTCCTTCAGAGGTTTAACGAAAGAGTGGAGACGGGGTATGACGCTTTTATAAGCGTGCTTAGTGTATGCAGGCTTCGCATACGGCGACGTTGTGGCCGGTGTTTATCTTGGTGCACGTCTTGTCACACTGCGGCGCAGTGGCCGGTAACAAAAACCTGTTGAGAGACGACTCGCTGAGGGCACGGTCGCGACCCCAGGTCCTCGACAGGATCCTTCGCTGCCGGCTCGTCTTTGGCGTCACCACCCGCAAGACCCTTACACGGACGCATCTGCCTTTTCACGCGTGCAGATGAGTCGACCATGTCTCTCGGTGTGAAAGACAAGTGTCATTCGCCATGTGATGAAAGTTAACCTTTAATTCCGAGCCAGGGTGAGCTCCCGACAGAAGTGTCCGATTCTGTATACTAGTGAACGCAATCGTTCGTCCCCGCCTTCCTCGTGAATAAAACTGTAAATATCGTAATTTTGACAGTTGTTGAGTGACTGTGTATTCTCTTCCATCCTAGCCTGTTCTAGGAACGGGTCGATTGTTCCATCTTTTCGCTTTAAGGGAAGGTTGGGAAAAACATTGTGACAGCAACTTTTAGTCGGCGACCTTAAGATGAGTTCACGTATTGGTTTTTCGGTCACCGGTTCAAACTGAGAGAGCAGTGGACCATCAAAAATGGCAAAGGTCGGTGGCTCACGTGAGCACGAGTCCAGGTCGTCACGGAAAAGGTCAATCTTGTCGGAGAAAAATGCAGAAAACCGATCGGGCAGGTCGGAACGGGGGATGTCTGATGGGAGAGGGGCGGTGCTGGACTTGCCCAACAGTTCGCTGGACACAGCGAAAAGCTGCCTGCTGGAAGAGCTGGAGTGGATCTTCTCACAGTAGAACCGTCTCTTGGCCGTCTGAACACACGCCTTCACAGCAGCCCGCTCCTTGGTGTAGATTTCCCTGTGGACAGTGAGACACTCCACCGTCACTCCGCCAGACGCCGTCTCCGTCGAGCCTCCCTGATCTCCTCGGTCATCCAGGGGGCGGAAGGGCGGTCTCTCACGCGTCTGTGACGGACGGGGCGTGGCGGTCAAGAACTCGACGAAGCCCATCATTGCAGACATCGACGAGGCTAGCCAGATCCAAGTGAGAACACTGTTGTCTGGCGGCCTCAACCCAGGCCCCCACGTCGGACTGGAAGTCAGAGTGACATATGGCCTTAATGTTGTTCCTTGATGTCACAAGACATTCGCGTGGGGAGGGCTTCGTTACAGCCAGCGTGCAGATGACAGCTTTGTGGTCTGACACATCTGGGTAGTCCTGCACGCTGTCAAAGCAGAAACAGCTGTTCTCGGTGCGCACCACAACCCAGTCCACGATATGGACGGGTACGTGGACGAGCTGAGTCAGGTTCTTATCACTCAAAATCTTCTTCAGGCGGCTCACTTGTTCGTCAGAACAATCATCATAGTGAAAGTTAAATTCACCAATGCACACAGTATCACTGCAAGAATCGGTGTACTGAGATAGGAACTCCGCGAATTCCTCATGCAACATGGAGTTGGTCAGTTTGTTACGTTCACTTGGTGGCGGTCAATACAGACACACGATAGCAACCGAAACATGATCAAATGAAAGCCGCATCTCCACTGCTTCGAACGATCTGTAATAATGAGGTGTGAGTGATAAAAAGTTGACAGGGATGTCCTCGTGACAAAGCCGATACCGCCACCTCTAGATCCTAGGCGGCGGAACGAACGAAAGTTGTAACCTGCAGACGTCACAGCGGCGATGTAGGCCTCGTCACCATTGGAATACAGCCACGTTTCTGTCAACATCAACACATCAACATTAGTGTCTACGATCAGATCATGAATATCAGTGGCGATCAGGCGACAAGAAAGCGAGTTGAAGCACAGTACCTTTATACAACACTGAGATTGATGAATGGATTCATGAATGTCCTGTGTGGTGATGGAAATCAGATTGCTCAAATTCACACCGGAGTGACGAATGGTTGGAGTATGGTTGACATGGCTGGTAATCAGGACAGAAATACCACACCTACTATCTTCTGTTGAGTCTTGATCATCGCTGATCAGTCGTCCAGTCAATGAGAGTGACGAGGGAGGGATGTGACTGACTTGTTTGAATTGTTTTTGCTTCCTGCTTCCTCCTCGTCGAGACCGTTTTCTCGGCAAATCAACGCCGATTTGCAGTGAGCGAAGGTGAGAAATCAGGTATGTGGTCAAACCAGAAAGTGTTATATCAAAGAATGTAGTGCGATTGTATTCTGTGAGCACACGCTTGGATCGCTCACCATTGGCAAACACCTGTCTCCGTTGAAAGCCGTCTCCTTGCACGTGCAAGAAACAGGTAACTTGCGAACTGAATGGCTGACGCTGACGGTTCAATACAGAAAACGTTGTAGAAAACAGAAGGCAAAGCAGCAGCATTCTGATATGGAGAGGACCGCAGAAGACCCACCAAATGGAAGTTCCATACATGATGAAGTAGCCACACCAAAATCACAGTCACACAATCACCACATCCACAGAAAAGGACGAAACACAGCGGAGCTCGAGTACACCTACAGCCTGTCAGGCGGGTGACCCTTGACCCTCTCCGCTACTCCGACACAGCGATAATGCCATGAATTTAGATCCTGCAAAATCAAAAAGTACGCTACTTGCTTAAGGGGAAAGCATAAGATTCGCCCGTTTCACTTTAATCATAGTCTTAAAGACAGTCTTATTAAACAAGTTCATGAACACTGACACCTTGGCGTTATTATTGATGATGAATTTGGCTGGCGACCACACATTACTGGAACATGTAAAACAGCATAATTTTTTTAAATCTTTTGTCACAGCTCAAAACCTTTGTGGACACTCTTAAGCGCAAACTGTTTTACCATGCTCATATTTCCCCTCACCTTACCTGTCGCATCTTCTGTCTGCGACGGCTGTAGTGATATTTTACATGATGAAGTAGCCACACCAAAATCACAATCACACAATCACTACACCCACAGAAAAGGACGAAACACAGCGGAGCTCGAGTACACCTCCAGCCTGTCATGTGACTGACCCTTGACCCCCTTTCCTACTCCGACACAGCGAGCCTGGGGTTTTCCTCCAAAATGGTCTTAAAATACACTTCTCCTGACAGCATCATTTATTTGATCTTGTTAGTGCATACGTATGAAAGCTAAACTCATTTACTTGATCTCCCTTTCTCGAAAGAGCTATTTTTAAGCCAAATACAATAAACCATCAAAGCGTCAATGCGTCTCTCTCTCTCTCTCTCTCTCTCTCTCTCTCTCTCTCTCTCTCTCTCTCTCTCTCTCTCTGTGTCCTTGAGGTTGGTAAATACATTTCTATGATGGATAACAACAAGTCCATGGGACATGACAATATTAATCCAGTTCTCTTGAAACTAGCTCTTCCCTGTATAGTTGAGCCTCTCACCTACATATATATTCGGCACGACACACTCACACACACACACACACACACACACACACACACACACACACACACACACACACACACACACACACACAATCTATTATGCCAGTCACAATCTGGTTTTCGTACTCGACACTCATGGCACACAGTA
>OY757553.1:17097350-17121900 GCA_963584105.1 Alviniconcha strummeri
TGTGTGTGTGTGTGTGTGTGTGTGTGTGTGTGTGTGTGTGTGTGTGTGTGTGAGAGAGAGAGAGAGAGAGAGAGAGAGAGAGAGAGAGAGAGAGAGAGAGAGAGAGAGTGTGTGTGAGTGTGTGTGTGTGTGTGTGTGTGTGTGTGTGTGTGTGTGTGTGTGTGTGTGTGTGTGTGTGTGTGTGTGTGTGTGTGTGTGCTGCTTTCTTTCTTTCCGACTTTTTCTTGTTTTTAAAGTACTCTTCGATGCTCTATATAACACTCGCATATAACCGTTGCAGTCACTCGGAAACTGTATTTCACATTTTCCTGCCCAAGAAATCACCGTTGTATGCAGTCTACTCCGGGCCTATGAAAGTCGGACGGGGTACACAGTCAGTATTTCCCGCCTTTCTTACATGTTTTGTTGATACAACGTAGCAGTAGTCTCTCACTGATTTAACTGATATACCCGACATTTTCCGGTTCCTAAAGCCCGTTCTTAACAGGGCGAATGTTTGCTCGCCGAACATACTTCGGACAGTTCGACGAACTATGATGCGTTTCTTAATTGAACTTTTAGTTCGCCGGACATGGTTCGGACAGTCCAAGCTTTACTTCGTTCTCAACTGGCTTGTAATGAGATGCAAGCTTCGGCCCGAACTTGTGGCAGACGCGCAGAAGACAGCACGATCGCAAATGTAGGCTAAAGTCAACTCAAGTCAATATACTTTCTTCATCCCTCACAGGGTAATTCAACTAACTGCTATCTCATTCTGGGTCTCCGAGACAAGGCTGCGCCTCTCACAAGTCAACAAATAAACAAATTCCCTCCGAAGTGAGTGAAGAATCTAGCGACACCGTCATCCATTTTTATTTTTATTTTTTCTTCATCCACAGGAGATCTCTGCTCTCAGCCAATCAGAGGCAATGATCATCCAATAGGGCGAATGTTCCCAGAACACGTTGAGCGAAGCTTTTGGATCCCGAATATAGCTTCGATGAATACTTCCAACTAGGTTCGCGAAGAAAAGTTTGCCCAGTTAAGAACCAACTAGCTTCGCCGAATACTTCCATCTAGGTTCGCGAACAAACATTCGCCCAGTTAAGAACGGGCTTTAGGCCATAGGCCTACCCATTGTTTTCAGTTCTGGGCTACAAATCGTGGTCGGCGAGGACCTTTGACGTGAGCCGATGACTAAACAGTGTATCGCTGATCCATTGGTAATATCCGGTTTTTCCTCCAGTACCGCATAGTATCAAGGCGCAGCCGTTTGAAAAATGCGTATTAAATTCTGCTCAGTCGTAGCTAGTTTGATTTTGAGTTTCAAAACGCGTAAGTCGAAGCACCGATCAACGAAAGTTGCTTAATTTGGAAAAAAAGAAGAGAGAAAACAAGAAACCGGACAAAACAGAGCTGGAAACAAAAACAACAACATAAAAACCAACCAACCAACCAACCAACCAACCAAACAAAACAAAAACCCGCATATAAGTACTTAGGTCTGTATTTGTCTGCTAGGTACGTGTGTCATGGTGTCAGAGTTTGTGACGAAGGCTAAAATGAAGGTGACCTTAATGTTTAAATCCCTACGGAAGCTTGGGCAGATACCCTATGCAGTGTTTGTGAAGATTCTGGATTGTCAGATCGTACCATATGTTTTGTATGGGTGTGAAATACGGGGGCTGAAAGAGGTGCCTGAAATTGTGCGAGTGCATGTTTTTGCACTAAAAGGGCATTTAAACCTTGCCAGACAAACTCCGAACACTATGGTATATGGCGAAACGTGGCGTTATCCCTTGTTTGTTACCACTGCCATAAAAGTTGTGGAATATTGGCTGCGAATGGTAATGATGTTTCCAGAAAGGCACTCAAGGAAAGCATATAATATATTAGTAAGCATGGACAACACTAGTACGGAAACCTTGGCAACTTGGGTTTGAACCTTTTTATGTTCACCTGGCTTCGGTCACGTATGGTTATATTAAGGTACAGGTGACACTGGTAGATTCATGTCTAGTCTTAAAGAAAATTTTATTCAATTGTCTGAGCAAAATTGGCAATCGAATCTTCACTGTAGTAACATATATGATGTGTACAAGAGTCTTAAAAGCGTAATCATGTCTAAAACCTATCTAGGAGTTCTCGAGCAAAAGTATGTGAGAAATGTACATTGCCGACTTAGGTTGGGAATTTCTGACTTGTGCCACAAAACAGATACAATGAGGACACTTTGTGCCCAGTGTGCAAAACAGAACCTGAAAATGAAATCCATTTTCTGCTCAAGTGTCCAGCATACGCAAGCATCAGACAAGAATACATTCTAGCTAATGATAGGTCAGCCAGTGTACAAGAACACTTTAAAATCGTCATGTCCAATAAAGAGTCGAAGTCATCCATTCTTTAATTAGCTTTTCAGCGCAGGAGGAGGTCTGAATACATTAGGACTTATTTTCTGAATTATTTTCCCCTACATAGGTTCATTATTCATGTGTGTGTGTGTGTGTGTGTGTGTGTGTGTGTGTGTGTGTGTGTGTGTGTGTGTGTGTGTGTGTGTGTGTGTGTGTGTGTGCGTGTGTGTACGCATGCGTGGTACGGTAGCAAGATACCCCGCAGATCTGAATCAGAGTGTACTCATAGTTAAATGTTTTGTTAGTATACCCCTTTGTAATGAGCCACGACGTCTGTTCAAATAAAACATCAGTGAGTCACGGAGTCTCTTCTTTTGGAACACGTCCGTTCAACTGCTTTTTACTTTACTTTCATGTGTTTTCAGACAGACAGCAAGATTACTGCCAAGAGAGGTTCAGTTCTTGGAGGTTCTTCTGTACTGCTGCAAGTCCGGTACGTGGGATATGTAAGAGTAGAACAATATAGGTAAATGTTTCCGGCAATCATATTGCAGATGTAAGTGTGGATCGGGGATAGCTCAGTGGTTAGAGCGTCGGACAGGTGATTCAGACGTCGCTGGTTAGAGTCCTGGCAGAAACAGGGGGACATTCCTTTTCTCCGGTGTCAATATTCTGTGCTGACTTTGATCTCGGTAACCTTTCCACCCCCGTGTTACCGCAGTAGCAAGTAAAAGATCCAGGTCATTCTGCCAAAAGTGCAGTTGGCAGGTTACAGCTAAACACGCATGAAGTCTGTGTATTATGGCTTTGCATGAAGGGACGTGACATGGTACATGGTTGCTTGGTGTACACAGAATGCGCCGAGACGGCAGCAGTTTCATGTCGTAATTTTGTAAGTGAAATGCAATACTGAGACCTGAAACCGAACGAGGCCAAGAGCGCTCCAGCAGAATCAACACACAAGGGAGTTAATTAGCGCTCGAAAGACGTTTAACTCTCACATGGTATGCATAGCTCTGGTGGAGTTAACTCTTGTTTGTTGACTGAGATTTTTTGTTGTTGACTGGTTTTGACTTGGTTGCGTTTGCTATTGACTGTGTTATGTCTGGAACGGTGGTCCTGCATTTTAGTTATACAATATGATTTTGTAGGGGAGCGGGGTGGGGAGTGAAGGAAGCATGAATGAAGAGTCACAAGTCAGAGGTTGCTATAACATAACTTTTATGTACACCAACCAGGAAACAGTGTTTGCGTTGGAAAAGACACAAGCAAACAAAACGTTTAGAACATGAAAGCAAATGTAAAGTCTAAACAACAGCAGTTATCTAATAAATCCAGTAACCATGTAGTTTACCTGTAGGTTACTATAATACATGATGGTAACTGTGACAAAATGAGTAATAATCAAGCACACAAATTGTGCGCATGACTTTCACTTAAAACCCGTATCTTACAGTGTCACGGTGAGAATACAAGAGACGGCCAGTCAATTAACTGATGAACTCCCAGTATATAATAGTATACAATAAAGTAACAGTGAAAAAACCGGATTACCAAGATCATTCTTAACTAAACAGGAAGAGTGATATAATTGTTACAACAGTACCAGTTAAGCACACAACGAGACGGACAGTGACACGGGTGGCACTTGGGACCATGCCGTGAGCGGGTGATGATGATGATGAGTTGATGCTTAATGTCCTCAGACGTCATTTGACATATTAGGGACAAATTGTGACCAATGCCGAAGCACGGTTCAATAAAATCCACATACGTAAGGTGTATGCGTGTTTAGCTGTAACCTGCCACCTGCACTTTTGGCAGAATGACCGGGATTTTTTACGTGCTATTGTGGTAACACGGGGGTGGAACGGATACCGAAATAAGAGTCAGCACAGAAAGTCGACCCTGGAGAAGAAAATTCTCCCGCCGTTCCAGCAGGGATTCGAACCCGCGACCTTTTAATCACGAGTCCGGCGCTCTAACCACTGAGCTATCCCCGCCCCCTACCGTGAGCGGGAGGATTAAAGTCAGTCATAAACTGACCGGCACCAGCCTCGTTACTCAACGCGTGTACAAAAGGGCATGTCACTGTTACTGACTAGCTATGATATATCCCAAACAAGCTCACTTCATAGATTGTCCCTAATATGCTTTTAGTATCTGAGGACATTAAGCAAAAACAGAACGAACGAACTGACTAGCACTGGTGAGCCGGTTTGGCCTAGCGGTAAGGCATTAGGTTGATAAGCGGAAGGACCTCAGTTTGATACCGCTTCGGCTCTCCTTTCTCTTCAAAAAGGTTGTGGTTTGTGGACAGTCTTATGACCTTGTCCATCACTTCCTACCGAAACATTAAAATGACTCTCATCGCTGCCCATCTTAACGCAGAAGTCATTCTGGTGGTGACAGTGTAGCGATAGGTATATAATCTCCCTCTCCCCCACCTCCATATCCCCCCCCCCCCCCCCGCCTTCTCCCCGTCCCTAATAAGCCGTACGGTTTCTGTGGACGTTAAGCACCATGTTTACTTACTGACCAGGAGTAGAGAGCCGGTTTGGCCTAGCGGTAAGGCGGTAGGCTGGTAAGCGGAAGGACCTCGGTTCGATACCGCTTCGGTTCTCCTTTCTCTTCACAAATTGTGGTTTGTAGACAATGTCTTGTGACTTTGTCTCTCACAATTAATGAAACCATAAAATGGCTCTCATCGCTGCCCATCTTAATGCAGGTCATTCAGGTGGTGACAGTGTAGCGACAGGTATATACTCTCCCTCTTCCCCCACCTCCATACCCCCTTCCCACCCATTCTCCCCGTCCCTAATAAGCCTTATGGTTTCTGTGGACGTTAAGCACCATGTTTACTTACATAATGACTAGGAGATCATATCAGTGAACAACGTCAAGGGTCTTACTGACGCGGGCAGCGCATCAAGAATCCAAGCTGCTGATCTGGTTGCGCCTGTCTGCTCCGTTAGTGAACAGAGACAAAGACCTGATTGCCACTACTGACGCGCATCACCGGCCAGTTCGGGTACACGCACAAAGACCCGGAAAGGGTTTACAAGCTAAGCTAGTAGAGTGAAAGTCTGCGTGCCCAAGACTCGGCCATACAAAAGCTGGATCAAAACAGAAATAACATGTCTTAGAGTTTACAATCAGCCCTCGGCACTAAACCATATATTCAGCCATTAAATTATTATTAAGATGAACATTCGACTGAAGTCAACATCTTCAAAGTGTTAGCCATAATATATACCACCGATTTCATGTAGAAAAATAGATCGGTAGGAAACAAATAAGTTGTGCCGCGCAGAGATTTGCACGGCCATACCGACAAAGGACCCATACTTTAGAGGGATAACTTTGCATCGGCACAGCATCACTCAAACTGAACATCCAACAATGGCAGCATAACATACTAGCCACACGCATGTTGGAAGCACCGGTCGTCTTGTGCGATAAAACCTTAACATTTCAACACCCAAACAATGTACACTGAAACCATGGCGGCAATCATGCCGAAATTTCCCACGTGTTTGAATCAAAATCAGTGCACGTTGTGAACATGGTAACATACATCATTTACATCAACACGAAACAACAAGCCATAGAAAAGTAACTACTTACAGGCTCTCCCCTGAGATGACACAGGCCGCAACAGCAAACAAGCAACCTGCCTCTGCAGGGACACTGGGGGAAGGGACGCTGCTGGCCCAGCGCACAAGTTTTAACACTTTAGATAATTGGGGCCATAAAACTCCAACCCAATCAAAACAGAGAAAGGACGACAGCAAAGAAAACGTTAAAGGGTCATGTCTCTGGACACACACAATACATTCGGTTACAAATACATTGCAGTTTCATTGCTATGTGTCAATACAATACATTGCAGCAGCTTCATTGCCAAGTGTCAATACAATACATTGCAGCTTCATTGCCAAGTGTTAATACAATACAGTGCAGCTTCATTGCCAAGTGTCAATACAATACATTGCAGCTTCATTGCCAAGTGTCAATACAATACATTGGAGCTTCATTGCCAAGTGTCAGTACAATTGCGCTAGAAATGTTTTGTGGTGCCAAGCACACTCATTACACATTCACGCCAGTCATAAAACATCATTCAACTGGAACAACAGCAAACATCGGGGTAAACGTCACTGACAACAAACAAAAAAAAAAAAAAAAAAAAAAAATCCAACTGCTATATTAAGCTACGAATGTCGCATCAAAATTTTCCCTTTACGAGGTCTACCTCATAAAAATTACTGTCCCTAAAAATTCCAAAAATAAAAGAATTCAAAAACGTATCGACAACACATTAATTGGTTAACCCGACCGGCTTACAGTGTGAGGATAACTTTATTTTCAGTTAGAGTAAGACAAATGTGACCGGCTTACAGTGTGGGAATGACCTTATTTTTAGTTAGAGTAAGAGAAATGTGACCGGTTTACAGTGTGGAATGACCTTATTTTTAGTTAGAGTAAGACAAATGTGACCGGCTTACAGTGTGAGAATGACCTTATTTTTAGCTAGAGTAAGACAAATGTGACCGGCTTACAATGTGGGAATGACCTTATTTTTAGTTGGAGTAAGACAAATGTGAACTCGTGGTTCGGCCTGAAGTGACTCTGTTGCAGCACGTTTTGTCACTACGGCACGTTTTGTCACTAAGGTGGCCAGGTGAAACAAAAAGGTGCAATGCCTGCACGATATGTCACATCTCGTTAGTGACAAAACATGTGACAACGATCCTACTCTCACCTTAGTGACAAAACGTGCCGTAGTGACAAAACGCGCTGCAACAGACCCCATGCGGTTGATGTGACGTAACAATCCGAGAACTAACTAACTATAAATCTTTAGGGCAATAGCGTGTTCCAAATGAGCATTTTATGTACATAACGGCAATGGTCAATACTGTGACTGTGTGCAGAAACAAGACGAAAGGCTTTGTTCATCGGAACACCGTCATGAAATGAAAACGTCACCACTCCAGTCGCATAACTTGTTGGATCAGTGACGCAATTTCTGCAGAGCAGTTTGACTGAATTTGTTAAACACTTTCTTGTCCTAGAGGTTCTTTTTGTTTGTTTCTGTTTTGTCTTGGATGTTTGTTTGGATGGTTGGTTGGTTGTTTGCTTGGTTCTTGTTGTTCAATTTTGCTTTTGTTGTTATTTGTTTTCTAAAGTCTGCGTGAGAGTATAATGATTATAATATAGCCACTGTCCAAATGATATGTAAGAAAGCTGTGACTGATGTATAGTGCCCCACATGACCAAACTTCAAAATTTGCCAATTTTCTGATCAAATCTACATAGTTGTATGTCCACTTTGAGCCTGCTTTCAGAACCTATTTTTGCTGTTTCGTGAAACACTTTCAGAAAGTAAGACGTAGACCCCCTCCCATCCCCCCACCCCACCCCAAACCCCAAAATGGAACATAATGTTTCTTCCGCACCAAAGGGGCACAACTCTACAGACATCATGTATGACACGTTCTTGCCTACAGATGATGATGCATTTGTTTCTTGGATCGTAAAAGTAATCCATCTGATGATACAAACTGTTTGCCCTGTCATCGTTGTGGCTGGGACCTTTGGCAACATCATGATCATGTTGCTGATGGGGAGACAGCGGTCGGCGTCTGCAATGAACGTCTTCTTTGTGGCCTTGGCAGCCTCAGATTTGACTTCAATGTGGTTTGGAACTTTTGATCTGTGGATGGAGTACACGACTGGTTTTCCACTGTATAACGCGCACAACGTGACGTGTAAACTGACTGTTGTCATAACTTACGTATCAGGCATCGTATCTGCGTGGTTGTTAGCTGTAATGACGTTACAGCGAGCAGCCTCTGTCTTATGGCCTCACAGAGTAAACATCATGTTCACACTAAAAACTGCGAAACGATATACTATTGGCATTGTCAGTATCGTGTTCTTGCTCAGTTCTCATTTTTTCTATGGGGCGGTACTTACTCCAGTATACAATGGTTCGGATTACATTTGTTTATACCCCAAACTGGCGCCTGAATATAACTTTTTCCGGGATTTCATATGGACATGGATCGACGCAATTATCTTCTCTTTGCTGCCGTTTGCAATTCTCATCAGTAGCAATTCGGTCCTTATCTGGAAGGTCAGTGATTCTGTCCGCAGAGCTCGTGCCACAGTCGCCTCGGGTCAGTCTGACCAGCTGAGCTCACGGACTAAGAAGGTGTCCTCTCTGACAGTCACGTTGATCGCTGTGTCAGTTGTATTCTTTTTATTGACCGGCCCCATGGCGTTCTATTTAATTATTGCCCCGTTAGTAACTGACAAGGAAAAACAGAGGGAAAAAGAGTTTAGGATTACTGAGTTGATATATTGGCTTCTGACCTTAATGTGGGATAGCAACAGTGCTGTTAACTTTTACCTGTACTGTTTGACGGGTACAAAATTTAGAGCAGACGCACGGAAAATGTTAACTTGTTTCAAAAAATAAAAGCCGATTTCAAAACTTTCATCCCCATCCGTAAACGCACAACTGTCTCCGATTAACACGGAGACTTTCAACACGTAGACGTTCAACACGGAGGCGTTTAACACGGAGACGTTCAACACGGAAACGTTTAACACGGAGACGTTCAACACAGAGACAGTGGAAAACCAGTGGAAGATGGGAATGATTTTTAGACGGAAAAACGAACGGAAGACATGGCATGAACAATTACATCACCACGAATTAGTTTCGACTTCTGGGAAAGAAAGAAGAGAGACAGAGAAGGCTGAGTTTTACTGGACAGGACGACTTGTTGTAGAGATTGCGGAGTTTTACTGGGAAGGACGACTTGTTGCTGTGGAGACGAGAGTTTTACTGGACAGGACGACTTGTTGTAGAGATTGCGGAGTTTTACTGGGAAGGACGACTTGTTGCTGTGGAGACGAGAGTTTTACTGGACAGGACGACTTGTTGTAGAGATTGCGGAGTTTTACTGGGAAGGACGACTTGTTGCTGTGGAGACGAGAGTTTTACTGGACAGGACGACTTATTGTAGAGATTGCGGAGTTTTACTGGGAAGGACGATTTGCTGCTGTGGAGACGAGAGTTTTACTGGACAGGACGACTTGTTGTAGAGATTGCGGAGTTTTACTAGGAAGGACGACTTGTTGCTGTGGAGACGAGAGTTTTACTGGACAGGACGACTTGTTGTAGAGATTGCGGAGTTTTACTGGGAAGGACGACTTGTTGCTGTGGAGACGAGAGTTTTACTGGACAAGGCGACTCGTTGCTATGGAGTGTTACTGGGCAGGACGACTTGAAGGGAGTGAGTGCACTTCAGTTATAATTATAGTGACCTACGCCTGCAGCACCGAATTGAAGTACCCGCCTCCATCCCCCCCCCCCCCCCCACCAAACACCCCTCTTCCAATCTTTCCTTGTCATAACTGTCTTATTGTGAGTGTGACACTCAGAGTGAAACATTCCAGCGGAGTGTTGTTTGCCAACGAGTGACTGCATTTTGTAGTGACTATTTTTCTTGTTGCTGGTTGTATACTTGTAACCGAGTGCATTGTGTGTGTTTCGGGCCGTGACCCTTTAACCTTTCTTTCCTGTCCTTTTTCTCTTTCTATTTTTTTTTTTTTTTTTTTTGAGTGGGAGTTTTATGGCCCCAATTATCTAAAATATTAAAACTTGTGCGCTGGGCCAGCAGCGTCCTCTTTCCCCCAGTGTCCCTGCAGTAGGAGGTCGCCAGTTCGAGCTGCTGCCTATGCATCTGATTCAGTTGAGGGCCTACTCTGTTTCCTGGTTGGCGCAAATAAAAGTTGTTATAGCAACCTCTGACTTGCGACTCTTGATTCATGTTTCCCTCACTCCCCTCCCCGCTCCCCTACAAAATCTGGCGCTGGCGAGCAGGATTGGAAGTAAAAGAGTTATACAGTGTAGAAGAGCTGTCGGGAGGCACTGGGACAGTGTAGCGGAGGTGTCCGGCACTGAGGCAATTCGAGGGGACCTGACCACCGAGCTTCACCTACAGTGATGGCTGATTTACAACCGGTTATAGCAACAGGATCCAGTCCTTGGCCCGGCGCCCGCAGCCTGGCCAGCCAAGCTCTCCGACATCAAGGAACGCTCCACGTGGGCGTTGGTGCAGCAGTACCGTCGACGGTTCCTGAAGAATGGGACCCTCCGTAGTGGGCAGGCTGACCAACTTCACGGTACCCTTGAGCAGCTGGTTCAACCCAGCTCACTTCGGCCTGATGTCCCAGGAGAGGTCAGGGACTACATCAGCAGCTGCGAGAGATGCACGGTGGTGCCATGCTTAGGAAAAAGGAAGGGGATATGACGCTTGGTATGGTCGTTCGGTAATGCCTTGTGTTTGTATGTTAATGGATTGCCTTAAGAGTCCTTAACTTCTTCAAACTTAGTGGCATCAGTTTAGATTTAAAATTTAACTTAACTGTCTTGCTATTTCTAGTGTATACCTTGCATGGATGTAGCCATTATTATTTAGCTTGTTTCTTTTTGCATGGACCTGTAGTGTGTTAATTGTTGATGCTGCTTTGTTGAGTGGGGGTAAATGTACCTAAATTGGACAATCGCTTTTGATTATGTGGATTGGATGTAGCATCTATTGAGTATGGATTGTTCTGGTAGTCATGCTCAAGAGACGCTGAGGTGTCAATTATACTTTGATTAACCTCGGGAAGGTTGCTTGGTACAAGCAACAGGGCGAATCAGGATTGATTGTGTTGCATTTTTGTACATGTGGATTTGTGTGCGAATGGTTATATATACCTGCCTTATACAGTCGATTAGGGTTCTCAGTAGCCTTTTTGTACACGCGTTGAGTAACGAGGCTGGAGCCGGTCAGTTTATGACTGACTTCCTCCCGCTCACGGCATGGTCCCAAGTGCTACACGTGTCACTGCCCGTCTGTTTGTATGCTTAAGTGGAACTGTTGCAACAGTTATCTCACTCTTCCTGTTTAGTTAAGAATGATCTTGGTAATCCATATTTTTCACTGTTACCTTATTGTATACTATTATATACTGGGAGTTCATCAGTTAATTGACTGGCCGTCTCTTGTGTACTCACCGCGACACTGTGTGATACGGATTTTAAGTACAAGTCATGCACACAATTTATGCGCTTGATTATTAATCACTTTGTCAGTTACAATCATGTATTACAGTAAACTACAGGTAAACTACATGGTTACTGTATTTATTAGATAATTGCTGTTGTTTAGTCTTTACATTTACTTTCATGTTCTAAATGTTTTGTTTGCTTGTGTCTTTTCCAACGCAAACACTGTTTCCTGGTTGGCGTAATTAAAGTTATGTTATAGCAACCTCTGACTTGTGACTCTTCATTCATGGTTCCAGCCTGCTTCCCTCACTCCCCACCCCGCTCCCCAGCATACTGATAGCATATACATGGAGAAACTAGGGGAGAGAAGAAGCAAATAACTGTTCGTTCTTGTCTCCTTTAATTTCACGGTGGTTGGTGACGGTGAAATTGTGGCTGCCATTAATTACTCCTCTGACATTGGACAGCAACTGGTCAACAGTATTTAGATCAGTGACCGTAAATGTACGATTCAACAGTATATAGATCAGTGACCGTAAAGGTACGATTCAACAGTATTTAGATCAGTGACCGTAAAGGTACGATTTAACAGTATATAGATCAGTGACCGTAAAGGTACGATTCAACAGTATATAGATCAGTGACTGTAAAGGTACGATTCAACAGTATATAGATCAGTGACCGTAAAGGTACGATTTAACAGTATATAGATCAGTGACTGTAAAGGTGCGATTCAACAGTATATATATATCAGTGACCGTAAAGGTACGATTTAACAGTATATAGATCAGTGACCGTAAAGGTACGATTCAACAGTATATAGATCAGTGACCGTAAAGGTACGATTCAACAGTATATAGATCAGTGACCGTAAAGGTACGATTCAACAGTATATAGATCAGTGACTGTAAAGGTACGATTCAGAAGGTTTAAGTCCCGAAAGGTGCATGATTTTCTTTTCTGTCACATCACAAGATCAACACAAGTTGATTAATCGACTGCAGACATTATACACACACACACTGGTCAGGATATTAATAACTCTTATATAGCGCTATACCCCGTAAAATTTACAAGCTCGCGGCGCTGTACATCAAAATCCGCTAGACAATCAAAAAGGATGACGTGAACACACACACTGTGTTGGACCTGTCACAAGATAACATGGTCTAGCTAAAAATGTGTGTGTGTGTGTGTGTGTGTGTGTGTGTGTGTGTGTGTGTGTGTGTGTGTGTGTGTGTGTGTGTAAGAGAGAGAGAGAGAGAGAGAGAGAGAGAGAGAGAGAGAGAGAGAGAGAGAGAGAGAGAGAGAGAGAGAGAGAGAGAGAGAGAGAGAGAGAGAGAGAGAGAGAGAACGTGCGTGTGTGGTGATCACCTGGGTGCGCTACCCACATACTGGTCTCACACAACGCTGCTGATGTAAGCTTCCTACGTCCAACCAGCAACCAGCCACTACAGTAGCTAGATCATTGCGTACACCAAATCATGCAGGTGCCATGCCAATAAGACTAACTCCTCTGGAACAACTACCGTTGTATTGGTTTACGGCATTCGGCCCAGAGGTGTATGACCCAATCGGCAGTCGTTCTTCAGAGGCTTATGGCCCACTTGGCAGTCGTTCTTCAGAGGCTTATGACCCAACTGGCAGTCGGTCTTCAGAGGCTTATGGCCCCATTGGCAGTCGTTCTTCAGAGGCTTATGGCCCCACTGGCAGTCGTTCTTCAGAGGCTTGTGGCCCAATTGGCAGTCGTTCTTCAGAGGCTTATGGCCCCATTGGCAGTCGTTCTTCTGAGGTTATGGCCCAATTGGCAGTCATTCTTCAGAGACTTATGGCATATTATTATCGCCCAACCAGCAGCCGTTCTCCATAGATGTATCGCCCAATCGGCAGTCGTTCTCCAGAGATATGTTGACCAATTGGAAGTCGTTCTCCAGAATTATATATCACACAATCGGCAGTCCTAAATTATTCGTACTGGAGGTGTTCAGTGCAGTAGTCATCGTAAGCTGTCGGCCTTGCACGCAGACGTCCGAAAATTATCCGTACTACGGACAGCCATCCTAAAACAACACGTATTGCAAGACGTGGTCCTAAAAATACATTTAAAGAAAGGATTCCCCTCAGTCATCCTGAAGAACCCGCATTGCAAGCAGTTCGTGTTAAATTATTTTTATTGCAAGCTGCCATCCTGCATTATCTGTAATACGAACAGTCACCGACAGATTTTCATATTCAAGCAAGCAGTTATCCTGAACAATTCGTGCTCAAAACAGTCATCCTTGACATTCAGTATTAAAGACAGTCATCCATATTACAGGCAGCCATTATAAAGGATTCGTATTGAACACTCACACACACACACACACACACACACACACACACACACACACACACACACACACACACACACACACACACACAGAGTAAAAGAAAGAAAGAAAGAAAGACAGAAAGAAAGAAAGAAAGAAAGAAAGCAGAACACACACACACACACACACACACACACACACACACACACACACACACACACACACACACACACACACTTAGAATTTGCGTTAGTGAATGGGGTAAAATTAATGTGATATTTGCCGAAAAATATATGATCCAGTTTGAGGGTCAAGAATGAGCTTATCTTGATTTTGTTTATGACACTAATTAAGGTAATTAAGTGCAATAATAAAATTTACATTTCATGTTGGTAATTGATATGTAATTAAGTGTAATAATAACATTTACATTTCATGTTAGTTATTCATATGTGCGTCTACTAAACTGCCCCTTGTTTCTAATCCGAGTGTGACCAGCACTGGTCTGTGAAAACTGCAATGTTAACAGAGATATGACAAGTGAAGGAAAGATCCAAAACACATAAAAGTTCAAAAAAATACTATTTATTTGGACAAAACACAACAAGCGAATTCTCCGGGTAATCCGCTTGATCAAGCTACAAAACGACACCTAAACAATAATTAAACGGTGAAAAATGAGTTGGAGATCAAATTAGTATCGTTAATTTGAACCGTTTCGTTTTTTGGTTCGTGCTTTAGAACGCCAGCAGTCATTCTTGTTTGAGATTCAAGGGAAAAAAGTCCACGAGAAACACATTTCTTCAAGCTCAGCTTGTGTTGTTGAAAGAACAGTCGCCTGGACAAGCAAAGTTGTGCTGGTCATTGAAGGACTTGTTGAATCTGTGTTTTGTAGCAGACCAAGCAGCGGCGATTACAGATACTGAAGGAAAACACCTGATGTGAGTTGAAGACTCTACACCTGCTCGGATAATCCAGCCGAGAATGGAGGGTGTCGTACTTAGGTCGGTCTTCCAGAACTCCAGTTTTCGAGTCTTTCTAGCCGGTCGGTCAACGTGCCGTGGGTTTATCCATGTGGCTGAAAGTCACTTCGGTAACATAGCTAATGCCGGTGTGATGATTTACAGCCGCCCTGCGAAAGACGTCAAGATGCACACTTCTGTCTGTGTAAAATGTATTCACTCCTGGAGCGTCAGAAGCAAAATGATTCGATCGTAACATGATACGACACAGCAACGCCATACTCCAAGACGAAAACTGAGCGACACAGACAGAGAACGACCAATTCCTTGGTTGGCGGGAAAAAAAAGACAATGGTCGATCACTGGTCTGTCACTGGAAAGATCAGCGAGCGAGTCTGGAATCAACCAGGCGTGTTGAGGGTAGGAACCCAAGCTGTCACGGTCCAGTTGCCACTGTAGGGAGAAGACCCTATCACATCGAGCTGCAGATGCCGGACACACTGATAGATTTCCCTGTGGACTGTGAGACACGCCACCGTCACTCCGCCAGTCGCCGTCTCCGTCGAGCCTCCCTGATGTCCTCGGTAATCCAGGGGACGGAAAGGCGGTCTCTTAAGGTGGGTTCACGCGATCGCAGAAGTTTGGAACTTTTCCCCAAAATGTATTGCTACGCGTTGCCTACCCTTAGGTCAGAAACGACGCTACCGTTAAAAATCCACAGCACGTATGTTAAAAACAACCACACCATGTAATAGATGAAAGATGTTTCTATCGATCCTGTACCCTTATGTCATTACGTTTTGTTTAGTTTGACAACACCACGACGTGTTTCAAACTTCTGCGACAGCGTCAAAAAGATTGAGAATCGAGCCGAAAAGTTGCATACTTCTGCAACTTTTTGAAGCCACTTGTGCCAGAAACTTGCTTATTGTAAAAAATCTAGAGCACGAAGGATTTGAAGAGTAGTACCACGTGAAAGAAGAAAGATTGTTCTATCTGTTCCTTACATTTTTAAAATTATGTCACGTTCACTTTAACCACACGAAACCGTGTTGCAAACTTCTGCGACAAACATCCAAAATCGAAAAGTTGCAAACTACTTTTTGGGTGGTGTCGTTGTTTCAGGGCCTACCGCTTAATAACTATGGAGTGGAATGTAAAGTGAATAGTACCATGTAAAAGATGAGGAAATTTCCTATCAGTTACATAGCTCTGTGTGTTCACTTTGCTTTTATTTTAAATTCACTGCACTGTGATGCATACCGGCGTGACGGCGTCGTAAAATTTCAAACTCGACTCCAAAAGTTGCATACTTCTGCAACTTTTTGTCGTCACTTGCTTGAGAAATTGGATTACTACTAAATAACTAGGGCACTGAAAATTATGCGAATGGTACCACCAGAAAGATTCTTCTATATGTTTCCTGTCTGGTTCAGATTAGTCTGATTTTAATCTGACCACACCCGACCGTGTTGCAAACCTGCGACAAACAGCCAGTTTTGGGAAGTTGCAAAGTTCTCAACAGAGGGTACCGTCATGGATTGTAAAACTGGTAAATATATACAATACCAATGTAAAAATAAACCATACCATATGAAAGAGAGATTGATTTCCTATCAGTTTCATGTACTGGATTGATTTATTTACGTGCGGTTTGACGATACCTTTCCGTGTTGCGTAGTTGTGAAAGATGTGAAACTTTTCAATCAGTGTCGGAAATTTCTGCCTCGAATTTCGTCGTCGCATACGTCAAGAAACAGGCTGGCATTAAATAAGAGTAGCACATAAAAATATACTAATGACAGGAGATGAAAGATGGAAAGTTAATCTATTCACTGCACATCCACGTTGATTTATTTACTGTTCGGTTTCATCGTTTGAACCCAAAGTTTCAAACTTATACAATTTGGAACTGGCACACCGAATCTACTACCAATATTATTCAGTTTGTAGTGCATGTGCCGGTGGAGCGAACGAATGGTCAGTTGAATGTGAATGTGGTGCAGACGAATGGATGAGTGAATGGTCAGTGGATGGAATGAATGTGATTGTGTTGCACGAGCTCCGTGCAACACAGTTTGAAAACTGAACTGTTCTCAGTTGCTATGAAGCATATATATATACTACGATAGGAGTGTGTGAGCGAGACCAGAGAGAAAGAGACCAGAGAGAAAGAGACCAGAGAGAAAGAGATGAGAGAGAGAGAGAGAGAGAGAGAGAGAGAGAGAGAGAGAGAGAGAGAGAGAGAGAGAGAGAGAGAGAGAGAGAGAGAGAGAGAGAGAGAAAAGACAGGAATAAAGAGTGTCTGTTTGGAAGACTGTTTTCGACTTCACATAAACCAACAACATTACATTTGGCATCGCCCGACTTTTAAAGAACCAGCAGTAGTATCGAAAGTGAAGATTGCGGCCTGTCAGAATAGGTGAGAGTGTCAACACGTCTTTTCCGCTGATGCCCTGGCGGAGCCTTGAGTCCCACCATCGCCCTGGGCGTTTGTTCTCTTTGCCGTCGTCGTGACAGCGATGGGCGTCGACAGGTCTTTCCTGCATCGTCCAGACATCGTTGAGTTCTTTGATCCGGCATCGTGCTGACGGCGCTGGGCCCTTCCTACGGCGCTGGGTTCCTCCTATATCACATCGACGGCGCTGGGTTCCTCCGACTTCGCATTGACGGCGCTGGGCTCCTCCTACGGCGCTGGGTTCCTCCTACATCACATCGACGGCGCTGGGTTCCTCCGACATCGCATCGAGCTGTGCTGACGGCGCTGGGTCCCTCCTGCATCGTGTTGACAGCGCTGGGTCCCTCCTGCATCGTGTTGACAACGCTGGGTCCCTCCTGCATCGTGTTGACAGCGCTGGGTCCCTCCTGCATCGTGTTGACAACGCTGGGTCCCTCCTGCATCGTGTTGACGGCGCTGGGTCCCTCCTGCATCGTGTTGACGGCGCTGGGTCCCTCCTGCATCGTGTTGACAGCGCTGGGTCCCTCCTGCATCGTGTTGACGGCGCTGGGTCCCTCCTGCATCGTGTTGATGGCGCTGGGTCCCTCCTGCATCGTGTTGACGGCGCTGGGTCCCTCCTGCATCGTGTTGACGGCGCTGGGTCCCTCCTGCATCGTGTTGATGGCGCTGGGTCCCTCTTGCATCGCTGTGTTCCCCCTACATCGACAGCGCTGCGTGTTCTTTGCGTAGCGTCATACGGCGCTGCCGTGCACCTCCGTATCGTTGCTGACAGATCGACGTGACAGCTGGTTCACGTCAGGGGCTTACGCCCCACCCGTCACCAACGGTCTACGAACTACTCCCCCCACCCCTCCCCCAGCAGATGGACACCGGGACGAATATCACTGACGGTCACGATACGTAGATAGACATAGTTGAGGAGCTGCGTGAGAGTCGAGGTGACCGTCCTGGGCTGTCCGTCCTAACGAGCCTTCTGGTTTCCGTGGACGTAAAGATTTATTGAACCGTGCTTCGGCATTGGTCACAACTTGTCCCTAATATGTCAACTGACATCTGAGGACATTAAGAAACACTTCATCATCAAAGTACATAGAACTTTATTGTTATTGTTGTTGAAATGTGTGAGGTTGTTTATGCTCATTTTATGCATTTCTTTTAACATCGTAGCATTTTTTTTTTTTTTTTTTTTTGTAGCATGGTGGCTTGCAGTGGCGAGTAGTGTTTCCAGTATTTACCGATTATTTTTTATTTCATTTCCCATTCACGGTGCCAGAAACTGACAAGATAATCGTGTCGGAAGAAGAGAGTGAGAACACTATCTCTACCAAAACTTTAATGAAAGAAATGAAGAGACTTCAGGAAGAGGTAAAGAAGCAAAGTATGACTAACCAAACAAGTTTTTCTTACATAGCAAAGGAAAGTAAGGAATTTTCTAGAGAAGACCCTTCAGTGGAGGTCAGTGACTGGGTCACAGATTGTAGGCTGGCTATAAATGCAAGTTATTCTTCTAGAACGCCAGGTGAACAGCTGTCTTTTGTTTTACAGAATCTAGAAGGTCCCGCTAAAAGAGAGGCAAAACTGCATGTTCAGAAGGACAGTAATGTGGATGACATTTTGAGGTTACTGATAGCAACATTTAGTGGTACGAAGTCTTATACTGAAGTACAAAAGAAGTTCTATGAACGCAGACAAAATCCGGAGGAGAGTATTAGACCTTTTGTATGCTCTAAATGAACTGATGCAGGAAATAGAACAGGTAAAACCAGAAAGTGTTCATGACAGAGAAGATGATGAACTTTGTTGGAAACTTGTCACACATGTAGTTTCATAAGTGATGGTTTAGAGTTCACGGTAACCAATGGTATTATATTGTAGATTGTGTTTTTATAGTTAAATATAGTTAGATCGTAAAAGGAAACAAAATGTGTGATAGAACTGTCTGCTAGCTATTTCGATATGAGGTCTTGGTGGTTTAGAATTGAAATCTAGGTTATAGTTAAAACTATACTAGAGTTCATGACATTTTTGCCAGAACATTAAAGTCGCTGCAGCTACAGTGAGTCAATGTTAGGGGGTTGTTGACATACTGAACAGTCGGGGTGGCATGCAGTTGATTGAAATCCAGATCATAGCAAAGGCTATACTGGAATTCACAACATTTGAAAATGCCGCAGTTAGAGTGTTCAGATGGTTATCACACATTTTATAGTTGATGTGCTAGGTATTCTGTTTGATTTAAGTCTAGATTATAGTAAACGTTATATTAGAATTGATAACTAATCTTTGAATTGCAAAAGTTTGAGCACACGGCATTGAACTGATTTTTGTAATATAGTCAGTGCCGCTTATGGATAGTTTTAATATGGTAGTATGATATATATATATTGACTTGATTGTATTATGTCAACGTCGGGACGATGTTGCATGTTTAGCGGGATGTGTGTAGTGCATGTGCCTGTGGTATGAACGAATGGTCAGTTGAATGTGAATGTGGTGCAGACGAATGGATGAGTGAATGGTCAGCGGATGGAATGAATGTGATCGTGTTGCACGAGCTCCGTGCAACACAGGTTGAAAACTGAACTGTTCTCAGTTGCTATGAAGCATATATCTATATCTATATATCTATCTCTCTATATATATATGATATGAGTGCGTGAGCGAGACCAGAGAGAAAGAGACCAGAGAGAGAAGACAGGAATAAAGAGTGTCTGTTTAGAAGACTGTTTTCGACTTCACTGAAACCAACAACATTACAAGTTGATTGTATTTTTGTGATTGTGCTGTTGTCTACGCATCCTCTTTTTGATTTGTTGATTCAGTTTATTGCTGGTCACAGCCGCATCAGAAATAATATCGTAAACGTACCTGCGCCTACATTGGCAGAATATAAATAAATATTTTCATTATCAAGACAGTACATCGAGTCTACTAAAATTCATTTAGTCGAGTCTGTAATCATACAGAAGAAAATGTCTAGATCTAATGGCTAGATCTAATGCAAAATTGAACGTAGTAAACTGGTGACACAGAGGCTTGCCCGCGTAACTACAGATCTACCGGCTGCTACATAATAGTAATTAATGTGTTTTATTCTACCACCATGGTTATGTATGAACACCTACCCTCTCCACACATATGAATGATAATTGATCTACTTTTCTTGTCGATGAAAATATTCTAATAAATGATTATTCTTTCCAAATGATTGGATAGGAAGCCACAAAGCTATTGGACTACCTACCTACAAACCCCAATGATTGGCAGTGGCGCACCTGCTCTGAGGGCCATAGCGCACCTGCTCAGAAACCAAATCGTTCAATAACATGTAACAGTCTTTCGACGCGTCTACCTGTATGGTTTTCAGACCGACAGAGTTGCTCGTTCATTAAATACAACTGTGCACCACATACATGCCCATTCAGGCTATTGTCTCCTAAACCACAGACCTACCCGTCAGTTAATGTGTGAAAAAATATATAACGAGCTAGCCGCATGCCTGTACACTCAGGTGATAGCCACAAACAACCCGTTTATCCACACAAACATTTTCTTGCTATTCTTCACGGCTCACTGCAAACATGTCGGCACAGTTATGCCTCTCCCTACCCGCAAATAATTTAGATGATTAATACACCTGTGGAATCTTCTCATCTGTCCACATACATTTCCATTAAGGTAATAGTATCTTTGGACTAGGAGGTGAGTGTAGAGGTAAATCTTCGTGGTTAACCGGAAAGAAAGGATCAAGATGAACATGATCGGTGGATATATAGACGGGTCTGTAAGCGGACAGGTAAGTTTATATATGAAGTTGCATCAAATTTAGCAAGTACATTCATTTGCGGGTGGGTCTGTCGGTACGCAGACCAGCAGATGAGTTGACAGATAAGTGTGCATGTAAAGCCAGGCGAAAAACACACAAATTGAACGGTTGATTGATGAAAAGGTAAATCTCCGAATATTTAGAACAACAGGCGAGAGGAAGGTAAGTACAAATTGTTTGTCGGAATGAAATAATCAAAATGAACAGGTAGGGTAATGAACGGGTAGATCTATGGGCATGTACACAAGTAGTTGTGGTGACAGGTAGGTCTTTGTGGTTAGACAAAAGAGAAGCATGAAGATAAACAGGTAACTTTATTTTCGGGTAGATCTGTGTGTACGTACCCCAGTAGATGAGTTGAAAGTTAATTGTGGATGTTATGCCGAAAAGGAACAAATAAACTGAACAGGTATAGTGATGAGCAGGTACACCTGTGGACATGTAGAGCAGTAGAAATGTTGACGGGTAGATCTTAGCGGTTAATCGGAATAAAAGTGTAATTAACAGGTAAAGTTATGAACAGGTACATCTGTGGGCAGGTATAGAAATAGTTGTGGTGACAGGTAGGTCTTGTGGTTAGACGAAAGAGAAGCATGAAGACAAACAGTTACATTTACTTACGGGTAGATCTGTGTGTACGTACCCCAGTAGATGAGTTCAAAGGTCATTATGCAGGTTATGCCGAAAAAGAAGAAATAAACTGAACAGGTGTACTGATGAACGGGTACAAATGTGGACATACAGCGCAGTAGAAACGTTGACGGGTAGATATTAGCAGTTATTGTGACTTTAAGTATGAAAATGAACAAGTAAGGTCATGAATGGTACATCCATAGGTAAGGACACAAGTAGCTGTGGTGACAGGTAGGTCTTTGTGGTTAGACGAAAGGGAAGCATGAAGGTAAACAGGGTGTTGCAGCGCAGTAGAAACGATGACGGGTAGATCTTAGCGGTTAATCAGAATTAAAGTATGAAAATGAACAGGTAGGGTCATGAACGGGTACATGTATGGGAAGGCACACAAGTAGTTGTGATGACAGATAGGTCTTTGTGGTTAGACGAATGAGATGCATGACGATAAACATAGTCATGCAGCGCAGTAGAAACGCTGACGAGTAGATCTTAGCGGTTTATCTGAATTGAAGTATGAAAATGAACAGGTAGCTCATGAACGGATATATATGTACACGAGTACATGTGGTAACAGGTAGGTCTTTGTGGTTAGACAAAAGATAAACGTGAAGATAAACAGATAAACAGTCATGCAGTGCTGTAGAAACGTTGTCGGGTAGATCTTAGCGCTTAATCTGAAATAAAGTATGAAAATGAACAGGTAGGGTCATGGAAGGGTACATCTGTGGGCAGGTACACAAGTATTTAGGGTGACAGGTAAGTCTTTGTTGTTAGGCAAAGGACAAGTATGAAGATAAACAGGTACATTTATTTCCGGTTGGATCTGTGTGTACGTACCCAACAGATGAGCGGAAATTTAACTGTGTATGTTATGCCGAAAAGGGAGAAATACTGAACAGGTATACTCATGAACGGATATATCTGTGGACAGGTGGAGCAGTAGAACGTTGACGGGTAGATCTTAGCGGTTCATCATATAGAATATTTAAAGTATGAAAATGAAATGGCAGGGTCGTGATCGGGTACATTTAAGGGCAGGTACACAAGTAGTTGTGGTGACAGGTAGGTATTTGTTCTTAGGCAAAGGAGAAGCATGAGGATCTGTGTGTACATACCCCAGCAGATGAGTGGAAAGGTAACTGTGCATGTTATGCCGAAAATGAAGAAATAAGCCGAACAGGTATAATGATGAACAGGTACATCTGTTTACATGTAGAGCAGTAGAAACCTTGACGGGTAGATCTAAACGGGTCATGAACGGGTACATCTAGGTGCATGTACACAAGCTGTTGTGGTGACAGGTAGGTCTTTGTGGTTAGACGAAAGAAAAGCATGAAGGTAAACTGGTAAATATATTTTCGGGTGGATCTGTGTGTATACAGGTACCCCAGTAGATGAGTTGAAAGGTCATTGTGCAGGTGACACCGAAAAAGAAGAAGCAAACTGAACAGGTATACTGCTGAACAGGTACATCTGTGAACATATAGAACAGTAGAACCGTGAACGGGTAGATCATAACGCTTAATCGGAATGAAAGTCGGAAAATGAACACATAGGGTCATGAACGGGTACATCTATGGGCATGTACACAAGTAGTGGTGGTTACAGGTGGGCCTTTGTGGTTAGACGGAAGAGAAGTATGAAGGTAAACAGGTAAATTTACTTTCGGGTGGATTTGTGTGTAGGTATCCCAGTGTATGAGTTAAAAGGTCATTGCGCAGGTTATGCCGATCAATAAAAAATGAACTGAACAGGAATACTGATGAAAAGGTACGTCTGTGGACATGTAGAACAGTGCAAACGTTGACGGGTAGTTCTTAACGGTTAATCTGAATGAAAATGAACAGGTAGGGTCATGAACGGGTACATATATGGGCAGGTACACAAATAGTAGTGGTGTCAGGTAGTTCTTTGTTCTTAGGCAAAGGAGAAGCATGAGGGTAAACAGGTGAATTTATTTTCGGGTGGATCTGCGGGTAGGTACCCAGAGATGAGTTGAAATGTCATTGTGCATGTTATGCCGAAAAAGAAGAAATAAACTTAACAGGTATAATGATGAACAGGTATATCTGTGGACATGCAGAACAGTATAGTGATGAACAGGTACATATGTGGACGTGTAGAACAGTAGAAACGTTGACGGGTAGATCTAAACGGTTAATCGGAATGAAAGTATCAAAACGAACAGGTAGGACCATGAACGGGTACAAATATGGGCAGGTACGCAAGTAGTTGTAGTGACAGGTAGGTCTTTATGGTTAGACGAAAGAGAAGCATGAATGTAAACAGGTAAATGTATTTTCGGGTGGATCTTGGGTAGGTACTCCAGTAGATACGTTGAAAGGTCATTGCGTAGGATACACAGAAAAACAAGAAATAAACCGAACAGGTATATTGATGAACAGGTACGTCTGTGGACATGTTGAACAGTAGAAATGTTGACGGGTAGATCTTAACGGTTAATCTGAAAGAAAGTATGAAATGAACAGGTAGGGTCATGAACGGGTACATATATGGGCATGTACACAAGTAGTTGTGGTGACAGGTAGGTCTTTGTTCTTAGGCAAAGGAGAAGCATGAAGGTAAACAGGTAAACTTATTTTCGGGTGGATCTGTGGGTAGGTACCCAGAGATGAATGAATGAATGAATGAATGAAAATTTATAAATAGCGCATAAAAAAACTTCCACACAAAACCTTGCGTGTTCACAGCGCCAGATACACACAATGCATACATGTAAGGTCTCGCAAGCTAAAACTACCAACAAGGCTCTGCACTCATACCCACCCACCCCTTTCCAAAAGTGGAACTATGCATAACAGTTAAGTGTAAAAATATATACAGAGTTACAAATAATGATAACAGAAAAAAAGAAAAAGAAAAAAATCACACACACACACACACACACACACACACACACACACACACACACACACACACACACACACACACACAC
>OY757553.1:17122100-17132100 GCA_963584105.1 Alviniconcha strummeri
GTTGTAAATAAAAGTTATGTTATAGCAACTTCTGACTTGTGACTCTTAATTCATGCTTCCAGTCTGCTTTCCTCTCTCCCCACCCCGCTTCCCTACACTGCATTGACGCAACTCTGTCTATGGCGAAGCATATTGACCACATCAGTCGTTCAGCATATTTCGAGATCAGAAGAATTAGCTCTATCCGCCATCTCCTGACGACGAAAACCACTGCTCAGCTTATGTTTTTTTAGTTCTCAGTCGGTTGGACGGCTGCAACTCTTTGATCGTTGACATCAACTGTGATCAGATGTACAGGCTGCAGAAAGTTCAAAACAACGCAGCGAAGGCTGTTTTCCGCAAGAACAGACATAAACACGTTAGACCATTGCTCAGGGTATCTCACTGGCAGTCAGTCAAAGACAGAATTACTTCTAAGATAGCCATTTTTGTTTTCAGTTTTTTCTCATGAGTCAAAGACAGAATTACTTCTAAGATAGCCATTTTTGTTTTCAGTTTTTTCTCATGGCACCCTGCCACAATACCAGTCATCTCTCTGTATACACTCCTTCTCATACATACATAAATTCCGTTCCAGTTGAGGTGGAGAAAACAAACAAACACTCTTTCTTGTGCAAGATGGAAACTGAAGGGCTTTGGTTAAGGGCTGCTGATGTACTGTCGCACTGACAATGTTCTATCAAGATGGAGGACTCCAAAGTATTAAACGACGTTTTGAAAGGAACACTTTTTCCGCCAATATTTGCACACACACACACACACACACACACACACACACACACACACACACACACACACACACACACACACACACACATTTCATGTATACACACACACTTCATGTATTGTTTAAAAGGCGTACTGCGACTTGCATAAAAGAGTTCTTAAATCTGTTCGATATGCAAATGGGGGCTCTAAGACGACGACCTGATGAGAGAGTAGTAAATTCCTGGTTTAAAATATCGTCGGTGACCGATTAAAACCTCGTAACTCAATTTTTCCCGGTTATCGGATTTTTACACTTTTGAGTACCTAATTTATTTATACACCTTCTGGGAAAACCTCGGAACACTAGGGAAAATATTTGTGGGTGAAATTGTGATTAAAAATAAATAGTAAAACCTCGTAAGTCATTTGTGGCGGGAGGATGAACCAAAATGACACATAAGTCGAGTTACGAGGTATTTTTGCTAACGTTTTGACGACTTGCGAGCTTTTCCGTGCTACAAAATATCCGGAAACTACGTCACTTTTCGCGCCTTACGAGGTTTTTCCTCTTCATCAAGACATCTTCTCGAGCGAAGGACGTGTGTGGAATCTGTTCAGGTCAGAGCTGATATATTAGCACTCAGCTGTATGATGACTAGTTTAGTATGTTAAAATTACGAATGTGTAGTATGCAGCTTAATTACTCAAAAGAAGCGATTGATTCAGAATTTGATTTATTTGAAAGCCAAGCCAGTCTGATACCCCGGTCAAAGGTATCGTTCTGAACTCCCACTATTAGCAGTATTTCAGACATCAAGTGGACTCGACATTATAGATGGTTCCAGACGAACGTCTACATAAAGATAATCATCTTCTTTGCTTTGAAGCGAACGTATTTAATTTTGTTTGGACACTACAGTCATAAACCGGACAGGGCATACTGTTTCAAATCTGTTTAATCTGTAAAAAAAAAAAAAAAAAAAAAAAAAAAAAATGCTAGAAAGCGACCAGTAGTTGTAGAGTGTCACTTTTATTTTTTAACTAAGTGTTCTATAGAATGTTTTTGATTCCCTTTGACTATTAATCTCCATTAATAACAATATTTTCTAAAAATAAAATCCTCAATTTGGACCAATTGTTTAGTACAAAAACCACATGTCTGTCTTTTGTAGCAAAAAATCATGCCTAGTTAATATTGTTTTGATGTCAAATCATACAACAGACGTTCATGCTTGCAACCGCGTTTTTGTCAAAGAATCTGGTTGTTTTGACTACATCTGATCGTTCAAGTGGTATGTTTTGATTATGCGATAAATCCTCGTAAGTCTTCATTATGGATCACGTGTTAAGGATAGAAAGCACGTATTTTCATGTTCTAGCAAAACTCGTTCATAATTTATTCTTTTCATCCAAGAAAAATCATAACAAACGTAAGTACTTACGATTGCGCATGTGTGAAAAATTCGATATATTTCGATTAAAACTATTTAAAAAAAATTAAAAATGTGTTTTTCTCAAAACCGTTAAAATAAAGCGGACTTTCCGTAAGATCTGATGTTCACAGGAAAGAGCCAGCTATCTCTGGGGTACCGCAATTATCTTGGACGCGATACGGACAATTCTTTGCAGGCAGTTCCTATTCTTCACTCCCAAGCTGTGAAACCAGCAGATGAAAGAGAATGACAGAACACTCTCAATAAAGGATTTGTACAAAAAAAGAAAAAAAGGAAGAAAAAAGAAAGAAAAAAAAAGAGTTAAAATCTTTTGGTCAACAGAGAAATAATTTAACTTTCGCAAGAGATACAGCCGCTGTTGCCCCTTCTTTACAATTTCTTCAGTGTTGTCGTCCCATTTCAGCTTGTCGTCAAAAATGGTGCCAAGGTACTTGTATTTATTGACAATTTCAACTTCGTTTTTGTGGATAATGGTCTTCCCAGGACTGTTCCTGCCTCCTAAAATCAACAATCATCTCCTTGGTTTTAGTCACATTTAGATCTAAATAAGAGTTGTCGCACCAGTCAACAAACTCAGTTAAGGCGGGTCCATGGCACTGCTCAGATCCCTGAAGTAGTGACAGTAGAGCACTGTCGTCTGGAAAGTTTTACCAGAAACCTGTTTAAGTGGTTGATTCTGCAGTCGTCTGTATATAGAATGTAGAGAAGTGGAGACAGGACACACCCCCTAGAGAGACCCAATACATGTCAGTCAGATCTGAAAAACAGCCGTTGACAAAAACTCTTTGCGTTCTGTTGGTGAGAAAATCAATGATCCATAGAACTAGATGATTGTCCAGATTAAAATATGAGACAAGTGTTTGCTAAAATGTGTGGCTGTATGGTGTTAAAAAGAGAAGAAAAATCAGCGAATAAAATTCTCGCAGGAGTCTGAGGCCCCTCAAGATGTCTGTACAAGGTGTTCAAAATGAACAGCTTGGCGTTATCAACACCCCTCTCAGAACGGTAAGTAAATTGAAGAGGATCTAGGTTACATTCAGTGACAGTTAGAATGAGGAACTTAATTATTTTTTTCCAACGTTTTCATAACAAGGGAAATGAGTGCAATAGGTCGAAAGTCGTTAGCTAGTTTCGGGTTATCCTTTTTAGGTATCGGAATTACAGTTGAAAGTTTCCAAATGTCGGGGATGGTACATGACAGAGGTTGAGAGTACAAAGTAAATAAGACGGGTCCTAGCACGGAACCCTGGGGCACGCCATACACAGACAGGCGGGACGCGGACACAACACCATCGACAATGACTGACTGGGAACGGTCACTCAGGTAGGAGACAAACCAGTCAAAGACTGTATCCCTAACACCATAGGTTGTCTCAAGCCGTTTCAGCAGTATCGAATGATGTGTCAAAAGCAGCACTCAGATCTAGCAGAGCCACCAGGGAAACTGGTCTCTTCTTCGCACTACCAAGCAGACCATCAAGGACACTCAATACGGCAATCTCTGTGCTATGGTTTTGCTTGTAGGCGGACTGAAAGATTTCAAGAAGATTGCTGCCAGACAGATGATTTTTCAACTGAATCAGGACAACTTTATCAAAAATCTTTGGGATGAAGGACAGATTTGACACGTGTCTAAAGTGCTTCATATCACTTGAGTCGAGCCCAGGCGTCTTCAGGAGTGGTGGTGTTACAATAGCCTGCTTGAACTGGGGAGCGACTATACCTGTAAAAAGAGAGGCATTAACAATAACCGTGTCAATGAAACAAGCTCTTCAAGACACTGTTTTGGTAATGGAAGTAGGGATAGGATCCGGCATGCAACTTTTCGTCGGCGACTTTAAGATGAGTTCACGTGTTGGTTTTTCGGTCTCCGGTTCAAACTGAGACAGCAGCGGACTATCAAAAATGGCAAAGGTCGGTGGCTCACGTGAGCGCGAGTCCAGGTCGTCACGGATACGGTCAATCTTGTCGGAGAAAAAGTCAGCAAAACCGATCGGGCAGGTCGGAACGGGGGATGTCTGATGGGAGAGGGGCGGTGCTGGACTTGCCCAACAGTTCGTTGGACACAGCGAAAAGCTGCCTGCTGGAAGAGCTGGAGTGGACCTTCTCACAGTAGAACCGTCTCTTGGCCGTCTGAACACACGCCTTCACAGCAGCCCGCTCCTTGGCGTAGATTTCCCTGTGGACTGCGAGACACTCCACCGTCACTCCGCCAGTCGCCGTCTCCGTCGAGCCTCCCCGATCTCCTCGGTCATCCAGGGGACGGAAAGGAGGTCTCTCACGCGTCTGTGACGGACGGGGAGTGGCGGTCAAGAACTCGACGAAACCCATCAGTGCAGACACCGACGAGGCTAGCCAGATCCACGTCAGAACACTATTGTCTGGCGGCCTCAAGCCAGGCCCTCACGTCAGACTGGATGTCGGAGAGACATATGGCCTTAATGTTGTTCCTTGATGTCACAAGACATTCGCATGGGGAGGGCTTCGTTACAGCCAGCGTGCAGATGACAGCTTTGTGGTCTGACACATCTGGGTAGTCCTGCACGCTGTCAAAGCGGAAACAGCTGTTCTCGGTGCGCACCACAACCCAGTCTAGGATATGGCCGGGTACGTTGAGAGTGACGAGGGAGGGGTTTGACTGACTTGTTTGAATAGCTTTTGCTTCCTGCTTCCTCCTCGTTTAGACCGTTTTCTCGGCAAATTACCGCCGATTTGCAGTGAGCGAATCAGGTATGTGGTCAAACCAGCAAGTGTTATATCAAAGAGTTTAGCGCGATTGTATTCTGTGAGCACACGCTTGGATCGCTCACCATTGGCAAACACCTGTCCCCATTGAAAACCGTCTCCTTGCGCGTACAAGAAACAGGTAACTTGTGAACTGAATGGCTGACGCTGACGGTTCAATACACAAAACGTTGTAGAAAACAGAAGGCAAAGCAGCAGCATTCTGATATGGAGAGGAACGCAGAAGACCCACCAAATGGAAGTTCCATACATGATGAAGTAGCCACACCAAAATCACAGTCACACAATCACCACATCCACAGAAAAGGACGAAACACAGCGGAGCTCGAGTACACCTGCAGCCTGTCAGGCGGGTTACCCATGACCCTCTCTCCTGCTCCGACACAGCGATAATGCCATGAATTTAGATCCTGCAAAAACAAAAGGTACGCTACTTGCTACTAGGCGAAAGCATAAGATTCGCCCGCTTCACTTTAATCTTAGTCTTAAAGACAGTCTTATTAAACAAGTTCATGAACACTGACACCTTGGCGTTATTATTGATGATGAATTTGGCTGGCGACCACACATTACTGGAACATTTAAAACAGCATAATTGTTTTGTTTTGTTTTAATTTGTTGTCAGAGCGAGTTTTAAAAGCGTGATCATGTCTAAAACCTATTTAGGAGTTCTCGAGGAAAAGTACGTGAGAAATGTACATTGCCGACTTAGGTTGGGAATTTCTGACTTGTGCCACAAAACAGATACAATGAGGATACTTTGTGTCCAGTGTGTAAAACAGAACCTGAAAATGGAATCTATTTTCTGCTCAAGTGTCCAGCATACGCAAGCATCAGACAAGAATACATTCCAGCTAGTGAGAGGTCAGCCAGTGTACAAGAACACTTTAAAATCGTCATGTCCAATAAAGAGTCGGAAGTCATTCATTCTTTATTTAGCTTTTCAGCACAGGAGGAGGTCTGAATACAATAGCACTTATTTTCTTTCTTTCTTTTTCTCCTACGTAGGTTCATTATTCATGTGTGTGTGTGTGTGTGTGTGTGTGTGTGTGTGTGTGTGTGTGTGTGTGTGTGTGTGTGTGTGTGTGTGTGTGTGTGTGTGTGTGAGAGTGTGTGTTTACGCGTGCGTGCTACGGTAGCAGGATACCCCGCAGATCTGATTCAGAATGCACTCATGTTTAAATGTTTTGTTTGTATATACCCCTTTGTAATGAGCCACGGCCTCTGTTCAAATAAAAAATCAGTGAGTCACAGAGTCTCTTCTTTTGGGACACGTCCGTTCAACTGCTTTTTAGTTCGCTTTCATGTGTTTTCAGACAGACAGCAAGATTACTGCCAACAGAGGTTCAGTTCTTGGAGTTTATCCTGTGCTACTGCAAGACCGGTACGCGGGAGATGTAAGATTAGATAATGGAGGTAAATGTTTCCGGCAATCATATTGCAAATGTAAGTGTGGATCGGGGATAGCTCAGTGGTTAGAGCGCCGGACACGTGATCCAAAGGTCTCGGGTTAGAGTCCTGGCAGAAACAGCGGGACATTCCTTTTCTCCGGGGTCAATATTCTGTGCTGACTCTTATCTCGGTAACCTTTCCACCCCCGTGTTACCGCAGTAGCAAGTAAAAGATCCAGGTCATTCTGCCAAAAGTGCAGGTCGCAGGTTACAGCTACACACGCATGAAGTGTGTGTATTATGGCTTTGCATGAAGTGAGGTGACGTGGTGCATGGTTGCTTGGTGTACACAGAATGCGTCGAGACGGCAGCAGTTTCATGTCGTAATTTTGTAAGTGAAATGCGATACTGAGACCTGAAACAGAACGAAGTCAAGAGCGCTCCAGCAGAATCAACACACAAGAGAGTTAATTAGTGCTCGAAAGACGTTTAACTCTCACATGGCATGCATAGCTCTGGTGGAGTTTATGTACCATGAATTTGCTCGCATGCCAGGTGAGAGTTACCGTAGGCGACTCAGGTCTTTGTTGTTTGATTGTGTGACGTCTTTTAGAGCACTAATTATCTCCCTTGTTTGTCGACTGAGCTTGTTTGTTGTTGACTGGTTTTCACTTGGTTGCGTTTGCTATTGACTGTGCTATGTCTGGAACGGTGGTCCAGCATTTCAGTTATACAATACATTGCAGCTTCATTGCTTAGTGTCAATACATTGGAGCTTCATTGCCAACTGTCAATACAATATATTGCAGTTTTATTGCCAATTGTCAATACAGTACATTGGAGCTTCATTGCTAAGTGTCAATACAATACATTGCAGCTTCATTGCCAGGGGTCAATACAATTGCGCTAAAAATGTTTTGTGGTACCAAGTACATTCATTGCACATTCACGCCAATCATAAAACATCATTCAACTGGAACAACAGCAAACATCGGGGTAAAACGTCATTGATAAAAATAAGAAACACACATAAGAAATCCGACTGATATATCAAGCTGCGCATGTCACATCAAAATGTTTCCTTTACGAGGTCTACCTCATAAAAAGTACTGTCAAAAAATAAAATAAAAAGCAATTAAAAACGTATCGACAACACATTAATTGGTTAACCCGACCGGCTTACAGTGTGGGAATGACCTTATTTTCAGTTAGAGTAAGACAAATGTGACCGGCTTACATTGTGGGAATGACCTTATTTTCAGTTAGAGTAAGACAAATGTGAACACGTGGTTCGGCCTGAAGTGACCCCATGCGGGCGACGTGACGTAAAAATCCGAGAACTAACTAACTATAAATCTTCGGAGCAATAACGTGTTCCAAATGAGCATTTTATGTACATAACGGCAATGGTCAATATTGTGACTGTGTGCAGAAACAAGACAAAAGGCTTTGTTCATCGGAACACCGTCATGAAATGAAAACTGCAGAGCAGTTTGACTGAATTTGTTAAACACTTTCTTGTCCTAGAGGTTCTTTTTGTTTGTTTTTGTTTTGTCTTGGATGTGTGTTTGGATGGTTGGTTGGTTGTTTGCTTGGTTCTTGTTGTTTAATTTTGCCTTTTGTTGTTATTTGTTTTCTAAAGTCTGCGTGAGAGTATAATTATTATGATATTGCCACTGTCCAAATGATATGTAAGAAAGCTGTGACTGATGTATAGTGCCCCACATGACCAGATTTCAAAATTTGCCAATTTTCTGATCAAATCTACATAGTTGTATGTCCACCTTGTGCCTGCTTTCAGAACCTATTTTTGCTGTTTCGTGAAACACTTTCAGAAAGTAAGACGTAGACCCCCTCCCATCTCCCCACCCCACCCCAACCCCCAAAATGGAACATAATGTTTCTTCCGCACCAAAGGGGCACAACTCTACAGTCATCATGTATGACACGTTCTTGCCTACAGATGATGATGCATTTGTTTCTTGGATCGTAAAAGTAATCCATCTGATGATAAAAACTGTCTGCCTTGTCATAGTTGTGGCTGGGACCTTTGGCAACATCATGATCATGTTGCTGATGGGGAGACAGCGGTCGGCGTCTGCAATGAACGTCTTCTTTGTGGCCTTGGCAGCCTCAGATTTGACTTTAATATGGTTTCGAACTTTTGATCTGTGGATGGAGTACATGACTGGTTTTCCACTGTATGGCGCGCACACTGTGACGTGTAAACCGAGTTTTATCATGACTTATGTATCATGACATTACAGCGAGCAGCCTCTGTCTTATGGCCTCACAAAGTAAACATCATGTTCACACTAAAAACTGCAAAACGATATACTGTTGGCATTGTCAGTATCGTCTTCTTGCTCAATTCTCATTTTTTCTACGGGGCGGTACTTGCTCCAAGATACAGAAATGCCACACGTGTATTTTGTTTCCTTCCCGAGTTGGCGCCGGAATACAACTGATTTCTGAATTTGATATGGCCATGGATCGATACGCTTGCATTCTCTCTGCTGCCGTTTGCAGTTCTCAGCAGCAGCAATTCGGTCGTTATCTGGAAGGTCAATGATTCTGTCCGCAGAGCTCGTGCCACGCTCGCCTCGGGTCAGTCTGACCAGCTGAGCTCACGGACTAAGAAGGTGTCCTCTCTGACAGTCACGTTGATCGTTGTGTCGGTTGTATTCTTTTTACTGACGGGCCCCATGTCGTTGTATCTCATTATTGCCCCGTTAGTAATTAACAATGCAAGACAAAATGAGAAAGAGTTTAGGATTACTGAGTTATTATATTAGGTTCTGACCTTGATGTGGTATAGCAACAGTGCTGTTAACTTTTACCTGTATTGTTTGACGGGTACAAAATTTACAGCAGACGCACGGAAAATGTTTACTTCTTTCAAATAATAAAAGCCGATTTCAGAACTTCCATCCCCATCTGAAAACGCACAACTGTCTCCGATTAACACGAAGACGATCAACACGGAGACGTTTAACACCAAGACATTTAACATGGAGACAGTCAACACGGAAACGTTTAACACGGAGACATTCAACACGGACACGTTTAACACGGAGACATTCAACACGGAGACGTTTAACACGGAGACATTCAACGCGGAGACGTTTAACACGGAGACATTTAATACGGAGACGTTTAACACGGAGACAATGGAAAACCAGATCGAAGATGGGAATGACTTTTAGACGGAAAAACGAAAGAAAAGATCACATCACAAAGAGTTAGTTTCGACTTCTGGGAGGGAGAGAGAGAGAGAGAGAGAGAGAGAGAGAGAGAGAGAGAGAGAGAGAGAGAGAGGGGTGGGTGGGTGGAGAGCTGAGTTTTACTGGACAGGACGACTTGCTGCCGTGTAGAGGACAGTTTTACTGGACAGGAACATTTGTTCCTGTGGAGATTGCGGAGTTTTACTGCAAATGACGACTTGTTGCTGTGGAGAGGACTGTTTTACTGGACAGGACGACTTGTTGAGGTACAGACAGGAGTCTTACCAGACATTTTGCTGTGGAGACTGCAGAGGTTTACTGTACATGACCACCTGTTGCTGTGGATAGGACAGTTTTACTGGAAAGGACGACTTGTATCTGTGGAGACTGTGGAGTTTTACTGGACAGGACGACTTGCCGCTGTGGAGACTTCAGAGTTTTGCTGGACATGACGACTTGCTGAGGTGGAGACATGAGT
>OY757553.1:17134600-17142100 GCA_963584105.1 Alviniconcha strummeri
CACGCACGCACGCACGCACGCACGCACAAACACACACACACATACACACTCACACACACGCGCGTACGCGCGCGCATCATCATTATCTTCATCATACTGTTGATAATTTTTTCAATGATACGGTGATGTTTATTCAATTATCCTCGTGTGGGGTATGTGAGAATTTAAAACAGTAAACCCCCAAATCAACACTGCAGTAAACTGACATAACGTGGAGGAAAATACAAAAGAAAAGTTTAATTTACAGCAATATATAACCAACTCATAATAAGCATAATCAATATTATTTATATTTACCGTTAACGTAACAACAATCTATGGCATTGATCTATGCATGTGATCTTATGTAATGTGGTGCTCGGTTTCTATACGCACACATAAATATACAAAAGTATTGCCTTCTATGCACTCAGTAATCATATTTTACCATGCAAAAACGATTTGTCAGAAATCAACCAGATGTATGTACTAAACATGGATATCAAATACTGCAAATACAATTCTAAATGAGCAAAAAGGTATACAAATGATCTGAAACAGAATGAGGCCCATGAGTGAGTGTGTAAGAAACTAACAAAGTGAGATACCTGCAGCTCCAAAGGCGTCACACAAACACAATAAGAAAGATATGAGTCGCCTACGGTAACTCTTACTTGGCAGAAGAATAAATAACGAGTACATAAATGGGGAGCGGGGATAGCTCAGTGGTTAGCGCCGGACTCGTGATTGAAAGGTCGCGGGTTCGAGTCCCTACAAGGTCAGCTGTCTGTGGTGACTCTTATGTTGCCATCCGTTCCACCCCGTGTTGCCGCAGTAGCAGCTAAGTGATCCCGGTCATTCTGCCAACAGTGCAGGTTACAGCTAAACACACATGCACATTACCTATGTGGCTTGGCATGAAGTGACAAGGTGCATGGTTGAATGGTGTACACGGAACTTGCGCCGAGACGGCAGCAATTCCACGTGGCACTAGCCATTCAGCGCTCTAATTACACCACTCTGGTGAATATTGGAAAACTAGCTAAAAAAATAAAATAAAAAGCCAGTGGCATGCGAGCGCAGTGAGTCTGCTCGAGAGTGGCGAATAACGCTAAATAAAAGCGATCAACAATAAATGTCACCAAAGGTACGTCTTCAAGATCCAAGGCCTTGTTGCTGTGTTTGTGTGACACGCGCGTTTTGTTGACCTTTAATAATCACCTCCCTTTGTTTGTTGACTGTACGAGACTGATGAAAGCAGAACGAAAACAATAAAACATACTCGGTGGAATACAACTACAAATACAAAAGAATTTTGCTCGTAAAACGCAATAAAACATCGTAAAGTATGGCTTCCGAGATCGATTAAGTACATAGTCATTGTACTGATATTCGTACCGAGCAGTGCACACCAGCACCTATCCATATACATCCTCACAGACCCATCTACATCCGCACACAAAAAGGAAGGCTTTATTACAGCCATCGTCGTTTCATTTCCCCGTGGGCTGGTTGGCCCAGCGGTAAGGCGTTAGCCTGGTAAGCCGAGGGACGTCGGTTCGATTCTGCTTCGGCTCTCCCTTCTCTTCAAAAAGATTGTGATTTGTGAAGACTGTCTTGCGACCTTGTCCCTCACAATTAATGAAACATTAAAATGACTCTCAATGCTGCCCGTCTTAATGTAGGAGACCTTTTGCTGGTGACAGTGTGGTGATAGGTATATACCCCCCCCCTCCACCCCCCCATTCTCCCCGTCCCTAATAAGCTTTATGGTTTCTGTGGACGTTGAGACCATGTCTGTGGACGTTATGCACCATGGTTACTTCACTACCCTGCCAGTATCACTGTCAGTTCGTATCACTACTGGTTTATAGCATACATTCTGCTTTACCCTCTCTTTTCTTTCTCTCTTTCTTCTTCTTGGTTGTTTTGTCTTCTTCGTCTTCTTCTTGGTTGCTTTGTTACTATACATATGGTTCTGGTGCCGACCATTTTCCCGACGGTGCAAACTGCTCAAAATGACAGCGATCGAAATAATATGAATAATAAATGACAACTCTGTAGAACCTTACTTAGCTGTGCTGGTCCAAAGCACTTTACAATCAAACACTAAACTTTTATGTACAATACGGTTAAAATCCTCAAACACACATGTGGCATGATGCCCAGCGCGAATTAGTATGGTAGTTAGTTACTGGATGTTAACGTCCCGTCAACCGCATAGGGTCAGCTCAGGACGAATGTGATCTTCAGAATTCTTCTACACCAGTCTGGAACAGAACGAGGCCCAGAGCGCTCGTGCACAATCAACACACACAGATCTTTGTTGGTTGTGTTTGTGTGACGTCTTTCGAGCGCAAATTAACTCTCTTGTGCGTTAGTTCTTTTACACAAGTTGAAAATACAAGTCACAAAAACACAGTTTTGTTTAATTCACCTTTACGGTGTAGAGAGCCGGTTTGGCCTAGCGGTAAGGCGTTAGGCTGGTAAGCAGAAGGACCTCGGTTCGATACCGCTTCGGCTCTCCTTTCTCTTCAAAAGTTGTGGTTTGTGGACACGGTCTTGTGACTTTGTCCCTCACAACGAATGAATCATTAAAATGGCTCTCATCGCTGCCCATCTTAACGCAGAAGTCATTCTGGTAGTGACAGTGTAGCGATAGGTATATACTCTCCCTCTTCCGCCACCTCCATACCCTCTTCCCCCCATTCTCCCCGTCCATAAAAAGCCTTATGTTTTCTGTGGACGTTAAGCACCATGTTTACTTACTTATTTACAATGTTAAAAGGCAACTATTTCCCCATCTATTTATCAATGCACGATAACACATGTTTGGCATCTGCTAATATTCCGTAGGCACTCGCCATCAGAACATCCTCAAATCTCTGGTGACCATGAGCAGGGCAACCTGTTTCATTCCGACGGCCAGGCGGGAAATACGTCAAGCAAACTTTTGCCAGCTAAAAGGTAGGGACAGGATTTGTAAAAGGTGAAGGTGAATGGACCGTACCGGCAAGGTAGAAATGTGGACTAGGAAGAAACTCCTGGTAGTGTGCGAAAAAGCATGGCTGTGTTCTGACCGACTCCAGACTTTAAAGGCACAGCATTTCGTATCAGCTCTGGATTCTCAACAGGAGAGACCTTAATTTCGGCGTCCGCAGTACCCCACTGGGGGCGTTCACCCCGAACATAGGAACAGACAACACCAGTACATATTCGTAAGTATCCCAGAACGACAGATAAGTTTCATACCTTAACTAATACAACACACAGGTGGAGTGGAAAACCCGTGACCATGGACACGTCTCGCAAATACAAAGCTAACACACACACACAAATGCGGAATGCACAGAAAACAATCACTACATTGAAACCGGATCAATTGCAAAACGGTGTGAAACAACAGGAGACTGCTGGAAGGTTAGGGAGAATCGATACGGGCAGTTTTAAACAAGACCGAGCAAACTAACGCTTTCGATTTTATTATTAATATGTCTACAATACCCCCCCCCCATCCCCCCCCCCCCCCCCCCCCACACACACACACATACTTCTCTTCCTAAACGCGCTATAAACATGTCTGTGTATATGAGAAAGAAAAAGCCGAGACGTGCGATCGTTCAGTGAGTGATCATCCAGCCTTACACAGGCCGTATCTTCATCTGAACGAAACGAAGCGAGTAGCGTGTGCCATGCCACCCTTTCCAGCCCACCCCATCCTTGTTGGGTGCGGAGCTGCTGCTCTTGTACTCCCCGCACAGGTTGCTTTCTGCGCAGGTTCTGTACCACCAGGCTCCGCGAAGCTTGCTGGAGCAGTCTTCCGTCGGTTGGTCGTCATTGTCGGCGTCATAGGTGGAGAATTGCATCCCGCTATGCCACGTCAGACTGTCGTCTGCGACAGCCATTGGCCAGATTATTTGTATGTGTAAAATACGAAGTGTTAAGTAAGACATCGATAACAAGAATGACAAATGAATAAACCAAAGCACTGGGGTGGGGGGGGGGGGAGCTATTCTCTCTCTCCCTCTCTCTCTCTCTCTCTCTCACACACACACACACACACACACACACACACACACACACACACACACACACACACGCATACACTCACACCCCCACCCCCGCGCGCGCGCATACACACACGCACACCGCACACACACGCACACACACACACACACACACACACACACACACTCACACACCACACACACACACACACACACACACACACACACACACACACACACACACACTGTCAACAGCTGCAATTAACACACACACACACACACACACGCACGCACGCACGCACGCACGCACGCACGCACGCACGCACGCACGCACGCACACACACACACACAGAGCAAACAGCACTGACTGGCAGTTCCCCCCACATATTGGATCTGGAGCCGGAAGTTGTCGGCAGCGGAGCTGACGGAGAAGTTGGTGTAGGTGGCGCTGGCGAAGTTGCCCTCCCAGTCCCCGAGCTCCACGGCCAGGTAGTAGGTCTGTGTGCTGGTGATCAAGTGGAGGGGCTCCAGGCCTTCGGGCAAAATGAAGCCAGAGACACTCCTCCAGTGATCAGCACGTGCCACTCGTTCATCAAACTCCATACAGCGGTTTACCACACCGTCCCTCCAGTCATTGCTGTTACAGGTTACTTCCCCCAGTCTTTACTATTACTGGTTACTCCTCCACTCACTGCTATTACTGGTTACTTCCTTGTCACTGCTATTACTAGTTACTTCCTCCCGTCTTTATTATTACTGGTTACTTCCTCCCGTCTTTACTATTACTGGTTACTCCCCCCAGTCACTGAACGAATGAACGTTTATGTATAGCGCATAAAAAACTTCCACACAAAACGTTGCGTGTTCACCGCGCCAGATACACACGTACACAGAGCATACATGTCAGCTCTCGCAAGCTAAAACTACCAAAGGACAGTCATACCAAAAAGTACAAACAACTCCTACCCACCCACCTATTCCCAAAAGTGGAACTATACATAACAGTTAAATGTGTGTGTGTGAGTTAAACAGTTAAATGTAAAAATATATACAGAGTTACAAATAATGATAACAGAAAGGAAAAAAAATCACACACACACACACACACACACACACACACACACACACACACACACACACACACACACACACACAGAGTAATTATGGCACCATCAACCTCACTTAACACCCACACCAGCGCAAGCGCACGTACACAATCGCACTGACTGTCATCCCTAGGTAAAGAAATGGGTTTTCAGCAAAGCCATGACATAATGGCGAAAGCACTTAATACTCACCCAGCCAGAACTCTCCATCCTTGCTGCCAAAGCCGTTTGTGTAGTCATCCCAGCTACGGTAGAAATCCACACTTCCGTCTTGTCTCCTCAGAATGACCTGTCCACGGGGACAGTATCACCATCATTATCATCATGATCATCATCACTGCATTTCTAATGCACCGACTCCCTCTATGACTATCATTCATGTGTGAGGCTCAACGCGTCAGTGGCACTGCAACTCCGTTACCGAAAATGAGACATAGTGCCAAACAATAATATTTAGTACTAAGCCTGTTCACATAATTATACAAACCAATTATGAAAAGGGCAAAATTACGTTTAAAAATTCGGCCTATTATGACCTGCCAGATTGCCTGGGCGTTAAACCACAATGAATTAATTACCTGTCCAATCATGAATTTCATTATTTCGATGTAGTAGCTTCTTTCGTTGTTGTTGTTGTTTGTTTTGATGTGTGTGTGTGTGTGTGTGTGTGTGTGTGTGTGTGTGTGTGTGTGTGTGTGTGTGTGTGTGTGTGTGTGTGTGTGTGTGTGCCTGCGTGCGTGCATTCGTGTATGTGCCTGCGTGAGTGTGCATGCGTGGTTTTGTCGTTGTTGTCATTTCTTTTCTCTTCCTCCACATCTCAGGCGTACAACTGGGCCCAACACTAACCATCCAGTCGTCCTCACAGTACACCTGAAGGTTCAAACCCAGGCTGGGTACAGTCAACTGCTGAAGGCCCGCGTGTCTGCACTTCACTTGTTCGGCTGCACAGTCAACAACACCTGGCGTAGGACAGGTATAGGCAGTGATGCCGAGGTAGTCAGAGAGAGAGAGAGAGAGAGAGAGAGAGAGAGAGAGAGAGAGAGAGAGAGAGAGAGAGAGAGAGACAGACAGACAGACGGACAGACAGACAGAGACAGAGACAGAGACAGAGAGACAGACAGACAGACAGACAGACAGACAGAGACAGAGATACAGAGAGAAACAGAGACAGTGACAGAGAGACAGAGACACAGACAGGGAGAGAGACACAGAGAGAGAAAGAGCGACAGAGAGACAGAGAGACAGAGACAGAAACACAGAGACAGAGACAGGCAGGGGCAGAGAGAGGGATAGGGACAGGGAGAGACAAAGAGACGGAGAGAGAAAGGCAGACGGGACAGAGACAAAGAGACGGAGAGAGACAGGCAGACGGGACAGAGACAAAGAGACGGAGAGAGACAGGCAGACGGGACAGAGACAAGGAGACGGAGAAAGACAGGCAGACGGGACAGACACAAAAGACGGGACATACAGGGACAGAGACAGACAGACAGACAAACGGACAGACAGACACACAAACAGACAGACAGACAGAGCGTGTTTAACGCATATTCAGTTACAAATACCCAACCACTGGGCACCAGAACAGCTCAACCAAAAGCAGATAAGTATATCTTACATCTAAGTTTTGACCGTTTGGACTCAAGACCGGCCTGTCTTTGGGTTCATTTAGACCTTTCCGGGTACAGGCTATCGGCAAAATAAGAGCCTGGAGTGACCTGTTCTTCGTGTAACACGTTGGGAGGGTTTGTTTTCAACTGCTGCTAGCTTGTAACCGGACGTAACATCTGACCCTTAGACATGACTTGTAGTGCACGTGCGACCAAGTTTAGTGAAACAGCTCCCACAAACTCCAAGCTCTGGTTTACGGTATTCTTCCACAAACCACTGCCAAGGTTGATTATGCCATATGTCTCGAAATCTGTCAGCTAACTGCCAGCCTTTTAATGATGTTGAAATGGCAGTACATTTGTAACAGACAACTCACATTATATCAGACTTTATTTGATAACTGAAGACGTTGCTTACGCCAGCACAAATAAACCCAAATCGTTTAAATCGAGACGGCACTCTTTTCTTACCCGGGGCGGATGCGTAACCAAATCTGGCAGAGTGGAATAAGGTGCCGGTAAACGATGTTTGGAGTGTGGGGCTCCCAAGGACGCAGCGGCACTATGCGTTAATACAGCACGTGCAATAGTCCTACCTGCTGTCCCCTTTCACCTACCTACAGATGTCCCCTTTCACCTACCCGCAGCACGTGTAAAACTCGTACCTACCTGCTGTCCCCTTTCTACTAGAGCACGTGCAATACTTCCCTGCTGTCTCCTTTCACCTACCTGCAGCTGTCCCCTTTCACCTACCTACAGCTGTCACCTTTCACCTTCCAGCAGCACGTGTAAAACTCG
>OY757553.1:17149600-17152100 GCA_963584105.1 Alviniconcha strummeri
CTTTTAATGCTCAGGGCAAACCCCAAAGTGGTGTTTTATACAAGGCCGATTGTGTAAGAAAAACAACAACAAAAAACCCCAGATTTAAAAAAAATATATATATACTAAATTATACAAACGAGCAGTTTAGATAGAAAATCGTTCAAGTAAACGAAATAAACCTTCATTTGACAGAAGACAGAAGAAGGAAGGAAGAAAAAAAAAAATGGAGTTGGTGATAGTGGTGGTGATAGTGGTGGTGGTGGTGGTGGTGGTGATAGTGGTGGTGGTGGTGGTGATAGTGGTGGTGGTGGTGGTGATGATGATGATGATGATGATGATGATGGTGGTGGTGGTGGTGGTGATAGTGGTGGTGGTGGTGGTGGTGGTGATGATGATGATGATGGTGGTGGTGGTGGTGGTGGTGGTGATGATGATGATGATGGTGGTGGTGGAGGTGGTGGTGGTGGTGGTGGTGGTGGTGATAATGAAGATGATGATGGTGGTGGTGGTGGTGGTGGTGGTGGTGGTGATGATGATGATGATGATGATGATGATGGTGGTGGTGGTGGTGGTGGTGGTGGTGGTGGTGGTGGTGGTGGTGGTGGTGGTGGTGGTGGTGGTGGTGATGGTGATGGTGGTGGTGGTGGTGGTGGTGGTGGTGGTGATGATGATTACGACGATGATGATGAAGTCGGTGGTGATGATGTTGATGATGATGATGAATTCTGACGTATATAATGATGGTGATGACGATATATAAGGAGACGTTTGGCACGATGAATATGACAATAACTGATGATGATGGCGATGACGATGATCAATACAATACAGCAATACTTTAATAATCCACGAAAGAAATCCATCATAATCATCTTCTTCTTGTTCTTTTATATATATATTCCCCCATGAACATCTTCCTCTTCTTCTCCTTCTTTTTCTGCTCACCCTAATCCGCCATCTTCTCCTTCTTTTTCTGCTCACCCTAATCCGCCATCTTCTCCTTCTTTTTCTGCTCACCCTAATCCGCCATCTTCTGCTTCTTTCTGGTCCAGTGAGATAACCATGTGCTTTTGACAGGACGTCAAAATCCAGTTAATAACTACACGCTCTTCTTCTGCTGTTGTTTTTTCTTCTTCCTTTTTTCCTTTCTTTGTAGCCTTCGTCTTCTTCTGTACTATCACCATCATCATTAAACGGTTTTATTCTTCTTTTTTTCATCATCGTCGCACAAATAAAACCAAAATCGTTAGAATCGAGACGGACATTTTTTTCTTTTCTTTTTTACCCGGGGTGGATGCGTCTCATATTTACGTGGGTGGGGGCACTAGGTTGCCTCCACAGTCATATAAGTACCCAAATCTTTCGGGGGGCGCTCACCGCGTCGCTGGACAGATGCGCGGAGTTAAAGATCGAGTGCCCCTTCAGTGGCGTGACTAAATCTGGCAGAGTCTGGAGGAAGGTGCTGGAAAGCGATGCTCGGAGTGAGGGAGGGAAGGTGAAGGATTCGTCCTGTCCTCTTTAGACGCCAGGGAGTCTGTAGCCGTGACCTCAGACACTGACTAATTATTTCCTTACCGCCCCTGACGACCCGCCCACCAAGGGAAGAACGGACTGCACGTGACAGTGTGTCTGCTGCTGTTCCGCTGCTGCAGCTCAGTCGAAGATCCACCCCGACAGCGAGGTCAGAGTTTTTAAGTATGTAACTGTTTTCCTCCAAGTGACGTACTCACGGTGACATACACCGTGACTCAAGCCAAAAAGTTCAGAAACTTTTTAACGGATGCGCAATATGTCTGATTATTCTCACAGTCGAAGCCAGACAACGGTGTGGGAAAACTGTTTTGTTACATCATTGATGTGTGGATGGCGACCTTCCAAAGACCATTGATCATTGTCTGCCTACCTGCAGTTGGCAAAGTGTCTGCTGATTACACTGTTGCGATTTGAAACGAGTCGGTTTGAATCTGCAGTATGCTTACCGTTGGGTGACTCCGCAGTATATTTACTGCTAGGCCTACCGGCCAGCTGCAACAGCTGTCTGGGCGGTTGGATCAAATCGTAGACTTGGAGGGAATACAATTTATGGAGCGACCCGCCCCCTCCTGCGTCAGTGTCACCACTGTCAGTGAGATAGATGTAAAACTTTGGTAGCACGCCAAGTCCAGAGGCACATCACGTACAAATCAAGTGCTGCCTACTTCTGCTGTTAGTGATCATCACACGTGGGGAAGTGGACGCAACACTGACACTCTGGAGAGAGAGAGAAAGAGAGAGAGAGAAAGAGAGACAGACAGACAGACAGAGACACACAGACAGAGACAGAGACAAACAGACAGACAGAGACAGAGAGAAAGAATATTGTGGCTATAAAGTCTATTGACAAAAATCTCGCCAACGACGGAGTAAATGTATTGCACAGAAGCGGACACTAGTAATACACCACGCTTCGGCAAAAATGAAATAAAGTGCGGGGTGAGTGCGTTTGGTTCTGCAAATAACGGTGTTTCCCTTCGCCCCC
>OY757553.1:17160072-17175767 GCA_963584105.1 Alviniconcha strummeri
TGCCCCAGCGTGTAAAGTTTCCGGGCTGAAAAGTGCACGCCTGAAAGCAGTATATTTGACGGTTCTATAAAAAGTCTGCTTTCAATCCTGTGCGTTCCGATAGAAGTCGTTTGACGTGCTTATGCCAAAGGGGGCAAAAGCCTAAATGATTTTGGAGTTTGGCACTCGAGTGACACGTTGGTAAGCATGGCAGTGAAAGGGTTAAATTATTTCAATTCACTGATACGCTGTGTTGTCCTGTGCGTGCGTACGCGCGTGTGTGCGTGCGTGCTAGCGTACGTGCGTGCGTGCGTGCGTGCGCACGCGCACGCGCGCGTCTGTTTGTGTGTGTGTGAGGGGGAGTAGTAGTAGTAGTAGTAGCAGCAGGAGCAGCAGCAGCAGTGGTGGTGTTGGTGGTGGTGGTAGTAGTAGTAGTAGTAGCAGCAGTGGTGGTTGTGGTGGTGGTGGTGGTGGTGGTGGTAGTAGTATTAGTAGTAGTAGTAGTAGCAGCAGCAGCAGCAGTGGTGGTGGTGGTGGTGGTAGTAGAAGTAGTAGTAGTAGCAGCAGCAATGGTGGTGGTGGTGGTGGTGGTGGTAGTAGTAGTAGTAGTAGTAGCAGCAGCAGTAGCAGCAACAGCAGCAGTAGTAGTTGTAAGTCTGAATCACTGTTCAGGTTTTTCGTCAACCTAGACCGCAAGATGTTGTGGGAAAGATAAATGAATCGGGAAGGCAAAAACCTTAGAAAAGGAAAACCCTTGACAGCAGGCAAAACATGTAGGCTACGAAGCTATTCTAATCTAATCTCAGTAAAAGAGAGAGAGGTCCCGTCGGCATAGAACCCACAGGTGTTACATTTTAAAAGTTCCGAAATTGTATTCTTGGAGTGTTTCCCATTATAGTTTTTGCAAGCTTTGCCTTCTGGTAGAAAGTCTGCTTTTCTAATTTCTGCTTTCCCCGTTCATTCACCTTTATTTGTTTCTTTAGTCTAGCTTTCTCAAACAAAATGATGACAGCCGTGAACAGATGAAGAAATACTATGAACAGGTGACAAAAGAGAGACAGAAAAGAGAGAGGGGGAGAGGGGAGAGACGGAGACAGACACAGATAGACAGACAGACAGATAGACAGAGGGGCAGACAGATACAGAGAGAGGGCCTTCAATACTTCTGGAGTCTCGCAGTAGGATCTTGATCTCTGCATCCGCAGTTCCCGAAGGAAAGGCATATGTGGATGACTGGTGCTTTGTCCGGCCTGATAGTATGCATATTCCTCGAGCGGATTTCTACAGCAGTCCACCCCGCAAAAATGTGTTCTCTCTGCCGTGAGATGCGCTCTTACTGCTGTTCTTGGTGGTGGTGCTGGTTAAAATAAACCAGAAGGACAGTGTTCGCTGACTTGCCTCTGGGTTTTGTCCAAATTCCAAGCACTGGTTTACGACATCCATCCTTCAACCACTGCCGTATTTAGTTACGCCATAGGGTCCAGAAAACTGTCAACTAACGAGCAATTTTTGGTTGGTGCTCAAACAGTAGTAGGTTTGTTACAAACAACTCAAAAAAAAAAAAAAAAAAAAGCAAGGCGTGTCATTTATAGCCGCCAACAAAGTTTACACCAGCACATATAAAACCACAATCGTTTGAATCGAGACGGAACTCTTTCTTTCACCCGGTGTGGATGCGTCTCATGTTTACGTGAGTGCTTTGGCGCTAGGTTGCTTCTACAGTCATATCAGTACCCGAACCTTTCGGAGGGCGCTGACCGCGTCGCTGGACAGCTTCGTGTATACAGAGTGCCCCTTCAGTGGCGTAACTAAATCTGGCAGAGTTTGGAGGAAGGTGCCGGAAAGCGATGCTGGCAATGAGGGTTTTGTCCTCTCCCTCCGGCAGCCAGGCATTGGTGGCATCGCACCTGGCTGCAAGGTCAACGTCGGAAATGTTGTGTAGCCGCCGTTCACACTCCCAGCACCGCCTTCCGGCACCTTCCTCCAAACTCTGCCAGAACTGGTTATGTCACTGAAGGGGCACTCTTTATCTCCGCGCAGCTGTCCACCGACACGGTCAGTTCCTTCCGAAAGGTTCGAGTAGCCTACTGATAAAACTGTGGAAGCAACATAGCGTCCAAGCACGCACGTAAACATGAGGCGCGTCCGCCCGGATTTAAAAACAAACAAAAACAAAAAACAAAAACAAAAACGAATCCCGTCTCGATTCAAACGATGTTGGTTTTATTGGTGCTACCGTTAGCAGCTGGGCCGTTATGAAAGAAACGCGTGATGTAATTTGAGCTGTCTGCTACAAACTAAGTGCCGTTTGAGCAGGAGCGAAACACTGTCCACGAACTGAGAGTTTTTCCAGACGTATGGCGAAATTCACGATGCCAGTGGTTAGAAGAAAGACGCAGTAAGCCAGTACTGGGAGTTTGGCCGCCGTGTACGTTTGGCAACATGGGCCATGTCTGGGTCAGTTGTCGATACAGGCCGCAAGACAACGGTGGTTTCATTTTCCTTCCTTCTGAAGACATTTTCGAGACGAAACTGCATTTCCCTTCATCATGGCTTCCAGGGCACAATATATCCAAAGAAGTTGGTAATCCAGCAGCTGGCGTTTGCTGGTTTATCGGAACTCTTTTGGGGTTCGAATCGAGACCTCCAAACAAAATATGGCCATCTTGGAAATCATTCTCACGAGATCTCAGAGAGATAGATAGATAGATAATACTTTTAGATAGATAATACTTTATTACACAGGGATAAAGATTTAAGCACGTGTCGGCTTTTTTGCAAATCTGTCCCTGATGACAAACACAGCAACACTCAATACATCAAACAAAATTCACTTAAATACTCTAGAGAAAAAACGACTTAAAAAGAAAACAAACTAATTTCTGTCTAAAACATCACATCATACGAACAGAGCAATAATAAAGCAAAGACCAATACAATCTATTTTTTTAGGAGAGAGAGAGAGAGTTACAAAAAAACATATTAGCGAATAAAAGAAAACGACAGAATAATGACTATCTCACTATCTTCGTATAAGACAAGATCACATCTAACAGGACTGGAAGCTAAGCGATGATGCATTATACACACCTAACCAAAATCAAAGCACATCACATACACCCACAATCATATATGCAAACATTAAATTTGAGGGGGGAAAAAATGACCAGGAGGAAAACAACGGTAAATATTTCATGAAAATACCACACACGCACACACACACACACACACACACACACACACACACACACACACACACACACACACACACACACACACACACACACACACACACACACACACAACCACACACACATCTAAAACTTTACAAGAGCAAGGAAGGGAAAACAATAACAACATTCTATACATTTCGTGTCAAGCTTTCTGACGCGCGAGAAAAAAAGAAGAAGAAAAAAAGTAAAACGAAGTATTCAAGGTGGCTTAGCAAGTGCCTGAAATGCTTTCCTTTTGAACGTTTTTAATTCCATGGGGTATCTGAGATGATGAGCTAAACTATTCCACGCTAAGGAGCCTGAAAAGGAGAAACTCGTTTTAAAGATATCAATCCTTGTTCTGGGCAAAAGCTGTTTATTCCCATGAACATGAAGACGTTCAGATGGAATCATGAGATCTTTCAGATACTGCGGGGCTTTGCCGTGAACAACCTTTTGCATTAGAACACATTTGTTGAGCAATAGTTGTTTGTCTAAAGGGAGTAGTTTGAGAGCACAGCACTTTTGTTTGTAGTCTAAATTAGGAATTGGCATCAAGAATTTTACGGCACGCTTGTGGAGAGAATACAGCTGCTTCATGTGCACACCAGCACACCCATCCCATGCATTTGAAACATAGTTCATATGTGACATAATGTGTGCGAAGAAGAATGCTAATTTGGATTTTTGGCTGACAGTTTGGCTCAGTTTCGAAAGAAGAAAAATATTTATAGAAACGGTTTTGCACATGTTGTTAATATGTGCTTGCCACTTTAGCTGTTCGTCTACCGCCACTCCAAGTAGGCGATGTTTTGAAACTTGCTCTATTGGCGTGGTCTCGAACTTTAGATTTAAAGGGAGCTGTTTTTTCTGGTGTTTTTGTCTCGTCGCCATCAACATGCATTTTGTTTTCGTCGGATTCAGAGCCATCCGATTTCTACAACATCATCCAGAGACATCATATAGACTTTGTTGTAAATCCCTACGTATATCAACTATGTTTTCATTAGCTATATTAAGGGTACCATCATCAGCAAATAAATCACATTGGACTGACGCACGTGTAAGACACAGGGGCAAGTCATTAATAAAGATGCAAAACAGAAGTGGGCCTAGGATCGACCCTTGAGGCACTCCACTTGTTATAGACGTTTCTTGGGAGTATGTGCCATTTACAAGCACGCATTGTATACGATCCTGTAAATAAGATCTTAAGAAAGCTATACTTGCGATGCTTAAGTTGTACGTGGATATTTTTTTTTTTCCGTAAAATATTGTGATGAACCAGGTCAAAAGCCTTGCGAAAATCGAGAAATACAGCGCCTGACATTTGACGGTTGTTGAAAGCTGAGAGCCAAATATCAGTTAAACGGGTAACTGCCGTTTGACAAGAATGTACACATCGGAAGCCAGACTGAAAGGAATGGAAAAGCTGGTGTGTTTCTAAAAGGTTTGTCAAATGTTTATGAATGTGTCTTTCTAGTGGCTTTGTGAGAACAGACAGGATCGAGATAGGGCGGTAATCGTTCAGATCGGTGGAGATAGTTTTTGTTTTAAGGAGTGGAATTACTTTAGCTCTCTTGAATGCGGTTGGAAAAACATTCTTTTGTATGCATAAGTTATAAATATATGTAAGTGTCTCAGCTATGTAAGGAAGGGCAATTTTCAGAAGTTTGACACTAATACCATCACAACCTGTAGATCTCTTATTATCCAGATTTAAGATAGATATTCCTACTTCGAATACAGATATAGGAGGAATTGAAAATGTGGTATTTTGAGAGATTCGATCTCTGCAAATGTTTAGTAACCTATTAGGACAATTATACTGAGACCCATCGGTTTGATCATCTGGTAAAAACTTGGAAACTACAGATACGAAGTGGGCGTTAAAGACATCTGGTGTGAGTTCCGATGGAAGATTATTGTTTGCAGGGCTGTGGCCTTTAGTGAGTGTGTTGATAGCTCTCCACATGGATGATATGTCTGCTTTATGTCCGGCAAGGTCATTAAAATATTTTTTCTTGGCTTCCCTCACAAGGTAATTTACACGGTTCCGTTGTTGCTTATATTCTACAAATTTCTTTTGCTTCCTACGCTTGTCCCTCAGTAACATGGCTTGCTTTATATCAGTGTTCAGCCATGGTGGAAGGGTTTGCTGTTTCACCCGCTTTTTTTTTATTTTATTTTTTGAGGGGGCCATGCTTATTAATAACATCAAGAAATAAGTCAATCTAGTGTGACAGTGCCACATTGGGGTCGCTAAAATTGTACACATTTTTAAAGGGGATTACGTGCAAATCCATCAAAAAAGCTCTTTCATCAAACTGTTTGAAACATCGGTAAACAATTGAAGAGTGGACATTCAGAACAGGCTTCACAGTTTTGACAGACAAGCTACAGCACACTGGAAAATGATCGCTTATTCCTGTGGCAGGCACTAGAATATTTGACACAATGCTAGTATCACTTGTGTAAATATGATCAATTAGTGTTGAAGAATGGGGAGTGATTCTCGTAGGTGACGTAATCATTTGATTTAGGCCAAATAAGGATATTGTGGAATCCCATGCTGGGTTATTTTTTTGCATGTCAGTATTAAAATCACCCAACAGGACAACATTCAAATTACAGCCCTGCAACCTGTCCATCATTGTAACAAACTGATTATACCAGTCAAACGTTGAAGCTGGGTTTCTATAAATATAACCAACTAAAATACTGGACTTGCGCGTTTGTATTTCTAACCACACGCTTTCTACTGCTTCAGACTCTAAGTCAGGACGGCAACGGACAATTTTGCTGACTGAAGAATGTATGTAAACAACTAAACCTGTGTGCTGAGATCTGGCAGCATCCTTTCGGATTAGTGAATAGTGAGGAAGAGACAGACCTTCACTTGGAATGTGGCTTTTCAGCCTAGTCTCACTGAGACCGAACAGGTGGAAGAGCTGATGGGATTCAAAGAAGACATTAAGATCATGAATTTTTTTCTGAATGTGGTACGCATTAATATGACCGACTCGGAGGCACTCGCTGGACATGCTAAACCCTGAGTAACAATCTGTTCCTAGAACTGAAAACTGCAGAAATTCAAATCTCTGCGTGATTAAATGTTCCTTTAAATGTTACATATATATATCCCAGAGGACAATGGCGCATACAACTGAAAACAACAAGAACAACAACAAAACGAACTAGTAGTACAAATTTCGGAAAACAAAGCAGAGGGAATCCACACGAAACACGATTAACAATCCAAAGGGAGCCGGCACAGCCGCTCGAGTTCTTGGACAGATGCAGACACAAACTATTCAGCTAATGAAATATCGCAACGTTTCCACCGGTTAACTATTCAAAGGGAGCAGACACAGCCGCTCGGGTTCTTGAACAGTTTCTAACACGAAGTATAAATTAGGTAGTGGAATATACTAACGTGCCCACCAGTTAATGCAAACGGAGCAAGCACTACTGTTCGTGATCCTGAATAGATGCAAAACACAAAGTATTCAGCAAATGAAAAACACCAACGTGTCCACCAGGATCCTGGACGTATACTGTAAACTATAATCGTCTCAAGGCCATGAGTGTACAAGTCTGTCAGTGTCACAGACCGGGGCAGTGCAACAAACAATAGCGCCGTGATGATTGACGCAGTAATACGGAGTCAGTCAGTCTCTGGTACTGGTTACAGAGTAAGAGTAACGCACTCATATCAGGAACTATAAGTTGTTCGCGTGCACGATCGAGCGCACGCGCGCACACACACACATGCATTCACACCACAAGCACACACGAGTCAGGTGTGTACAGAAATAAACTACAGTTAAAACACACTGCTGGACACACACTGCAAGCTTGCGTTACACAAGTGTCTCCGCTGCACCCCCCCCCCCCCCCCCCCCCAGTAACTGGTGCGATGGGAGTGCAGGACGATGCCGGCTTGCTGTGTGTTGAAGGAAGGGTGGGCTGTGGGCCCGTATGTACACTGACGTCCACGTGGCGGGAGAGCTCCATAGCTGGACTGCGGCGGTGGCGCGGCCCACCTGCGGAAAGGGTGTCGATGTACTCCGTACCAGCCTCTGAGGGGTGGCGGAGCGGTGCCGACATCACGGTGTTGGGGTGTTCCTCTGCTGTAGCGGTGAGGCTGATGGTGTAGTGGGGCGTCACCAAGCCGTCGTTGTGGGACGGAGCTTTCCGTGTCCGCAGGCGAGAGAGAGAGAGAGAGAGAGAGAGAGAGAGAGAGAGAGAGAGAGAGAGGGGGGGGGGAGGGGAGGGAGAGAGAGAGACCACTCGGCAGTAAGAACAACACGGGTATCCATAGGACGTAAAACAATGGAATCGCACTTTGAAATCTGCCTGGGAACTCTGCTTAGAATTTATGTCTGCCATTAATGGCGTTCCTTGATCTTTGTTCGTTACTTAAATTTCCTTCTCTTTAATATGTACGCCCCCTCACCCCACCTTCTTTCACCTGATGACTTCTTTCTGTCCCATTTTTAATTTGTCTTTCACTGGCATTCTCTCTGATCGGTGCTTTGCTCGTCTCTTGTGGCTTGTTGGCTCGGCTCCCTTTTTCCTCTCTAACTAGCTTCTCCCATTTTTCCTTTCAGTGAGGACCCCCCCCCCCTCCTCCACCGCCTCCTCTCTCCCTCTTTGCCCCTTTTATCTCTGTCTATCTATCTCTGTCTCTGTGTCTGTCTGTCTGTCTGTCTTTATTATTATTATTATTGATCGCTTTTATATAGCGCTGTTCTCTGCTCTTGATCTGACTCACTGAGCTCATATCGCATGTGATTCTGGATGAGTGACTGTATCCTTGTACAACGCGCATTTTAAATATACACGTGTGTGTGTGTGTGTGTGTGTGTGTGTGTGTGTGTGTGTGTGTGTGTGTGTGTGTGTGTGTGTGTGTGTAACATGGTTATTGTTTGATAGGCGTCAATGGTAGACTACAATATTTGTTTGTTTGAAATGTATGTTAATGTGGTTTTTGTCATAAGACGTTTGTAAAGTGCACAGTGAGTTTAACTCTTGTTATTGAACAGAGCTTTATTATTATTATCCACCGAAGTAGTCTACTGACATCGTTTTTTGCTTGTTGCATGGCTGGTGTCACGTGAAACTGCTGCCGTCTCGGCGCAAGTTCTGTGTACACCATACAACCATGGACCTGTTTACAGTGTCACTTCATTCAAAGCCACAATGGTAGGGTGTATGCATGTTTAGCTGTAACCTGCCTCCTGTTCAGTTGGCAGAATGAGCGGGATCTTTCATATGCTACTGCGGTAGCACGGGGGTGGTACTGATACCGAAATAAGAGTCAGCACAGAAAGCTGACCCTGGAGAAGAAAATTCGCCCGCCGCTCCTGCCGGGGACCCGAATCCGGGACCTTTCGATCACGAGTCCGACGCTGTAACCTTTGAGCTATTCGCGCTCAGTCTGTCTGTCTGCCTGCCTGCCTGCCTGCCTGTCTGACTCTCTGTCTATCTATTTGTTTCTGTCTCTCTCTGTCTCTGTCTGTCTGTCTGTCTGTCTGTCAGTCTGTCTGTCTGTCAGCCTATCTGTCTCTGTCTCTCCGTCTGTCTGTCTGTCTGTCTGTCTCCCTCTCTCTCTCTCTCTCCCTCCCTCCCCCCTCCTCTCTTCCCCCTCTCTCTAATGTACACGAAATCATGCTGTCTTAAAATGTCTTCACGTGGTCACTCTTCAAGCATATTTTCTGGGCTGTGCCCTCTGCATCAGGCCAGCGAGATCAGGTACCTGACTTGTGTATAAAGCTACCGTGAAGGAAGCTTTCAAATTGTCCACTTCTTCATCTGCTTCTCAAAGTGTTCCTCACCTAAATTCTCTTTTGACCAGATCCTTGATTTTACTTCTTCTCTGTAGTGTACACTGATGGTTGACTGGGCGCTAAAAAACAATTGTCTGCAGTATCTGTCTGTAGTGCACACTGATGGTTGACTGAGGCTAAATACCAATTGTCTGTCTGCAGTATCTGTCTGTAGTTTACACTGATGGCTGACTGAGGCTAAAAACCAGTAGTTTGTCTACAGTATCTGTCTGTAGTTTACACTAGTGTGTATGTCTGACTGACCGCTAAAAGCCAATTGTCTGTCTACAGTATCTGTCTGTAGTGTACATTGATGGTTGAGTGGGCGCTAGAAGCCAGTTGTCTGTCTACAGTATCTGTCTGCAGTGTACTCTGATGGTTGACGGCTTCACTGTCAAGCAAAGTGCGAACATAATCCATGAAGGCAGTACAGCCAATACGGTCTCAACCTCCAGCCTGACAAAGGACGTGGAACCATTTACACATGCCCTCCGCTGGATTGCTTCAAGAGGTGACAGTCAGACCACCCACGCCAATCTCACAGATTCAATGAGCTAGACAAAAAGTGGAACCTGTGTCAATGGTCGACGTCCACCTTCGAAAACTCCTGTGGGTGTACTGCCCTGGACATGTCGGAGAGAAGGGAAACGACCGGGCAGACAGACTGGCGGGCAAAGCAACATCTTAAGTGGCTTGCCTCTCGGAAGATGTGAGGTGTTGAGAAGCTGAATACACTACCTACGGGTACAAACCAAGGACATCACACCATCGATGGCGTGGAGCAGAAAGGCAAGTGAAGGGGAAGTGCTCGACGATCCTCTTTCAAAGGACGAGAGGAAGCGTCATTGTCAGTCGGGCCAATATTGGAATCGTTACTTACGCAACGTAGGGAAAACGTCTGAGAGACGGAGTGGAGCGCATATGGGCTTTTCCGAGCGCATAGATACCATCTTAAACTTAGCTAATACTCGTCGTTAAAAAAATCGCTACTAGCCTCCTTTTTATTTCTTTTCTGTTGGTCCACAACCCTTTTAAAAAGAAATAGTATATATACATATCTCCCTGATGACCTTGCTTTTATTTCTTCCCTTGTTTGCCCCACTCCCCCGACCCCCGTTAAAAAAAAAAAAAAAAAAGAGAGAAAAGAAAAGGATATACTTCGCTGTTAGCTTCCTTCATTGCTTCCTTGTTCGCCTCCCTCCCAGACCCCCACCCATCAATATCTTTTGCTGCTAGCCTTCTTTGCTTCCACCCCTCCACCCACCCCCCTTTGCCCCTGTCTCTCCCCGCCCCCCCCCCCCCCCCCACCCTCCATTCCCCAAGTCAACCCAGCTGCTCACTATACATCATGTTCATCTTCTCTTTCAATTAATTCGCTATACTCTTCAGCTCTCTTCTCTGAATCAGGTATTAATAATGACCATCTCCGTTTGTTCACAACGCTTCGCTCTCTCTCTCTCTCTCTCTCTCTCTCTCTCTCTCTCTCATCTCTCTCTCTCTCTCTCTCTCTCTCTCTCTCTCTCTGCAGTTAATATGATGTTTTGATTTTGAATGATTTTGAATTTATATTTTGTTTTGGATTGTTGCCGCAGGGCTGGATGTAAAAACGTATTGTACTTATTCCATTACCCTCGTTAATATAAACGTTAATGAAAACAACCGTTCGTTCGTCCCCGTCCCTCTTTTTGATGTAAAAAGGCACACATGCTTATCTATTACCCTCGTAAATAAATAATTACTTTGATCTTCTCTCTCTCTCTCTCTCTCTCTCTCTCTCTCTCTCTCTCTCTCTCTCTCTCTCTTCTCTCTCTCTCTCTCTCTCTCTCTCCTCTCTCCTCTCTCTCGTCCCCTCCCTAACTCTTTTTAAATATCCTCTTCAGACTGCTTTTATTCCACCGGACCTATCTCCGGAGATCAATGGACTGGATCGTTGCCAAGCAGAATGGAACAATCATAACTATCGGAGGATGTCCAGGAAATCTATGGATTTTGTCCAGTGCACAGTTCCACAATCGATCCCTGGCCCAATTAGCAAGGCGGGGATGTGGCATGTGGTAGATAGAGACATGAGGGGCCGCGGCTATGAACTATGGTTGCGAGAGGGAGCGGGGGTTGGGGAGGGCTGGGGGGGGGGGCGATGGGAGGAGGTCGTGGTGGGTAAGGGGAGGTGTGACGGGGTGGGGAGGGGGGTGAGGGAGGTATGACTGCATGTGTTAAGTCTACACCCACCCACCCACCCACCCACCCACACACATGCACGCACGCATGCACACACCACACACACACACACACACACACACACACACACACACACACCACACACACACACACACACACACACACATACATACACACACACGCACACACACACACACACACACACACACACACACACACACACACACACACACACACACACACACACGCACGCACGCACACACGCACGCAGGCATGCGCACACACACATACACACGCGCGCGCACACACACACACACGCACGCACGCACGCACGCACATGCACACACGCACGCACACGCACGCACGCACACACAGCGCATCAGTCAACTGAAATTATTTAATAACAGGCTGGGGGTGACGGCGGTGCATAGAGCATGTGTATAAGAGATAATCGATTTCTGTGTATAACAGATAGTCAATATTGTCTGAATAATTATCATTGACCGATTTCTGTGCCCACCCGATACATTGTTATCGTTGGAGAAGAAAAAGGACAGAAAAACAAAACAAATCAAAACGCAAAACAAGACGCATTTTTGGTATTTTATTTCCTTTCTTTTCAGAATATGACCTGACTGACATAATGTTTGTGTGAACCAAAAACAAAACAATGTTTTTGATCAAAAACAACAGTATAAAAAAAAAATCGGGCAGGTCACTTAAAGTTAGACGATCCCGGTGTGGTACTCAAACTTGAAGAAACATGCTCCTCTCCGCCATAACAGTACAAAATTACAAACTGCGTGGGGCTGAGTTTCTTTTGATGTTGGCGAAAGCCTGGGGAGTGTGGCACCATTGTCCTACCTTTTTAATGATTTGTTGTTTAATTATCATGCACATCATTCTGCCGCACGGACATTAACCAAATTAACCCGATGCCCCAACCGGCAAAGCCTTTTGAAAAAAGAAAAAAGGGGCAGACCTCTCTGTATTGACTGTCTCTGTCTCTCTCTGTCTCTGTCTCTCTGTCTTTGTTTCTCTGTCTCTATCTCTCTCTGTCTCTCTGTCTCTGTCTCTCTGTGTCTCTGTCTCTGTCTCTCTCTCTGTGTCTGTCTGCCTGTCTGTCTGTCTGTCTGTCTGTCTGTCTGTCTGTCTGTCTGTCTCTCTCTCTCTCTCTCTCTCTCTCTCTCTCTCTCTCTCTCTCTCTCTCTCTCTCTCTCTCTCTCCTTCTCTGTCTGTCTGTCTGTCTCTCCCCTCTCTGGTCTGTCTGTCTCTCACACGGCTTGGATGTCTCTCACACGGCTTGCCCTGAAGTGATCCTGTGCGATTGACCGGTCGTTAAATTCCATTTACTAAGTGTCTCTCTGTCCCTCTGTCTGTCTGCCTGCCTGTCTGTCTCTCTGTATGTCTGTCTTTCTTTCTCTCTCTCTCCCTCCACCCCCCCCCCCCCCCCTTCTCTCTCTCACGGTTTTGCCCTGAAGTGATCCTGTGCGATTGACAGGTCGTTAAATTCCATTTACTAAGTGTCTCTCTGTCCCCCTGTCTGCCTACCTGCCTGTCTGTCTGTCTCTGTCTGTCTCTGTCTGTCTGTCTGTCTGTCTGTCTGTCTGTCTGTCTGTCTGTCTGTCTGTCTGTCTCTCTCTCTCTCTCTCTCTCTCTCTCTCTCTCTCTCTCTCTCTCTCTCTCTCTCTCTCTCTCTCTCTCTCTCTCTCTCTCTCAAATCAGCTCATCGACCTGTGTGATATATATGAGTGCATGATTTTGAACGGATTGACTGAGTGCGGATTTGATAACCGTTATACCTACATATCAAAGACAGGTTCAAGAGTCATTGACTACTTCATCATGTCAAGTGATTTGTTTTACAGCGTGAGCGTAGATTCTCTTGATGTAGGTAGTTTGATAGAGTCGGATCACATGCCTGTTACATTAAAAATGAGAATTTCTGATGTTGCAAATGTCAACATGAAGATGTTAAGAAAGAACCCAAAAGTTATAAACAAAATTGTTTGGGATAAAACAAAAGAGCAGTCATTTCAATGCTGCATTGGGTCAGATGAAATTCAGGATCTTTCTTGAAAAGCCACAGATGAAATTATCCTTGATGCGGACAAGGCGTTAGACTCGTTTGTTGGCTGCTTGAAAGCTGCTAGTGAGTGCATGTTGAAAAAATGTTCTGATGGCGTCAGATCTGATTTATAAAAGCCGAATGGTTCGATGAAGAGTGTAAGGAACTCAAAAATGATGTAAAACGACTGCTAAAACAGTACAAGAAAAAAGATCAGAGGAGAGTAGACAGTCCTATACAGATGCTAACAAGGTGTACAGGAACCTCATTACACAGAAGAAGAATCAGTATTGCAAAAGAAATGCAGCATCATTAGCTGCAAGTATAAAGAATTCATCTGATTTCTGGAAAGAAGTTAGGGCATGCTGTGATGAAAGGAAACCAGAGTTAAGTGGAAAAAAATGAAAGACAGGGATGGTTTGATCACTTCCAACAACTGTTTTCGCAAGCAGATGGAGGAAGCAGCAGGGAGTGTAGTGAGTTGGATGATGTGGTCAGTGGATAGTGATGTCTTAAACCAGCTAATCTCTGAAGCCGAGGTTAGAGCTGCTGTAAGCAAGCTAAAAAGAGGAAAGGCGTGTCGTCTTGACAACATTCTGGCAGAAATGTTAAAACTTGGAGGAATCAAAATAAGTATGTTTTTAGTGACATATTTTAATAACTTGTTTGACAAAGGTATTTATCCCCGGGAGTGGGCCAAAGCCTTCATTGTCTCAATCCACAAGAAAGGGATTGCAGATTTGCCGGATAATTATAGAGGCGTGTCTCTGTTAAGCATAATTAGCAACTGCTACACATCCATTCTGAACAAACGGCTGTATGTCTGGTTGGAGGACAACAACACATCGCCGAGGAGCAAGCTGGGTTTCGTAAAAATTATTCTACAGTACACCATATTTTTGTTTTGAATGCCATTGTTCAGAATCACCTTGAAAAGCGTGGAGCAAAAATGTACGTTGCTTTAGTGGACTTCCGCAAGGCATTCGACTCGGTAAGACACTGTAAACTGCTAGAAACATTACAAAAGGAAGGTGTATCCGACAAGTTTGCAGGGGCCATAAAGGCTATGTACAACTCTTTGCTATCCTGTGTTAGAGTGAAAAATGAGTATACGGACTTTTTTTAATGTCCAAATGGGGTAAGGCAAGGGTGTGTGCTAAGTCCTACCTTGTTTTGTGTGTTCATTAATCAACTGGCAGAACATATTCAAAGCGCTGGCAAACATGGAGTTCAGATGTTATCAGGTCTCATAGAATTATTCATTTTGTTGTTTGCGGATGATGTAACCCTCCTGGCTACAACATCAAGTGGACTGCAAAATCAGCTAAATTGTCTGTGAGACTGCTGTGTAAAGATGGGTATGGAAGTAAATGAAGCCAAAACAAAGGTTATGGTTTTCAGAAAGGGTGGACATCTTGGCAAACACGAGAAGTGGTATTATGCTGGGTAAATCTATGAATGTGGTCAACAGTTATACATATTTGGGTTTTACTTTTAAAACAAAGTTAGAGAGAAGGAACTTCCGCCTTTGTAGCAAAAGGCAAGAAGGCAGTTTTCCACTTATGTAAAGCCTTGACGAGGCTAAAGGATATGACAAGACAGACGTTTTTTAAGATTTTTGATATTAAGATTCAGCCTATATTGATGTATGCATCTGAAATCTGGGGAACTGTGAGACTGGATGACATAGAAAAGGTGCACATGATGGCTTGTAAGCGTTTTTTAGGAGTTCCTCTGAGAACACCGAACAAGATGGTGTACGGTGAACTCGGTCAATACCACTTTTTGTGAATAGCACACTACGGTGTCTGAAATATTGGTTGCGTGTTTTTAAAGATGGACGACATCAGGATCCCTAAGCAAGCATATAAAATGATGATTTTAATGGATGAAAGCGAGAAGAAATGTTGGGGCACTTAGGTGAAGGATGTATTAAGCAAAAACGGCTTTTACTGTATTTGGTTACAACAAGGGGTTGGAGACGAAAAGAAATTTTTATGTGAATTGAAACAGAGACTTACTGACAATTTTATTCAAGAATGGAATGCAGCTATTCGAGATAAAGACAGATACTTTCCATACCGCAATGTTAAGTCAATATTTGAACCAGAGCAATACCTTTCAGCCCTTGAAATATATTGCTTCAGAGTTGGATTGTGCCAACTGCGTCTTGGTGTGCTACCAATTAACAACAATCTTCATCGCCACAGTGCTTGTGCGATCCAGAGAAATTGTGTAGTTTGTGTAAATGCGATAGAAAACGAAGAGCACTTGTTGTTCGCTTGTCCCCTCTATAATGACATTCGGGAGAAATTTCTGAACGATACGTCTCAAAACACAGTCACGGCTTCACTGGAAAATGTTCTTTCTTGGAAAAGCAAAACAAATATGTTTCGATTGGCCAAGTTTGTTTTCAGCGCTATTAGG
>OY757553.1:17175967-17178467 GCA_963584105.1 Alviniconcha strummeri
ACATTTGGTCATTTCTTACTGTGTGCTTGCTCTTTGTGCCGCTGTGTCAGCGCGCGGCGCGTGCAATGACGCGCATACGGGGCTGTTGTGTGTGTGTGTCCGTCCGTCCGTCAATACTGTGCGCTCGTCGTGTGTGTGTGTGTGTGTGTGTGTGTGTGTGTGTGTGTGTGTGTGTGTGTGTGCGGCGTGTTCCGTGACTACACACACACACACACACACACACACGCACGCACGCACGCGTGCGCCCGCATGCACACACACACACACACACACACACACACACACACACACACACACACACACACACACACACACACACACACAAGTTGAAGTGTCGACGAGTGATGCGCGGCGAACGTCGTCCGCGCCGCGCCAGGCTCCAAGCACTGGTTTGCGACATCCTTCCTAGTTCAAGGTTTCAAGGTTTTATTGAGCTTTTGGCCCCTGGGGGCTAGAAAGCGAAGTTACATTCGCACACGACATTCCCTATGAACAAGTACATGCGTTCTACTAATAAATAACTACCACACTTTATATATAAAAAATAATTAAATGCTCAAACACAAATCAAAGTTGTTATAAATATATAAGGCTAAGGCGTAAAAATTAACTTTTTCTTTTTTGTTTTCGTTGTTCGTTATTGGCTTAATCAAAATAATTGAAGAATACAACTAATAAATTTAGCAAGCTTGATATTCTTATATTTTGACGTCATATTCATGAGACTACAAAATTTGGGCACGTTGGGATGATGTGTATAATATTTATCAACATACTTAATACGGTTTCTCTTGACATTTTCGTTGGAACAGTTAAGCAGATAGTGAAATTCATCTCCTACCTCACCACTGTCACAAACAGTACATATTCTTTCATCCCTTGGAATACCTAACGTTCGTCTTTGCTGGATTGGCAGTCTATGATTACTAAGTCTAAATTTCAATACTCTTTGTCTTAGGATAGATGGGAGATAGGTTAGATATTCCTCAAAGCAAAATTTCTTTTTAAATAAACAATAATTACTACAAACACTATTTTCTGCTACTCTGCTTTGCCATTCTTGTATAAATTGATCCATTAGTCTTTGCTTCACTATACGTTTAAAGCTTTCGATGGTATGGATTTGGTTAGACCAAATATAAGATAATCCTAAACTATCTAATAACGAGTGCACTTTCATAAGCCATGGGAGCTTATAATTGCTTGCATAATACAACTTAGAACATAGCTGAAACATTAGGTTAGAAATCTTAGGCGATTCAGAGTGAGAGGTACTGCACAAACCATACCAAAATCCTAACATCCTGCATTTTGCTTCAATTTCTATCGGATATCTTCCCACTTCCCCAAGCACCATGCATGTTGGGGTTGTAACTTTGACACCTAAGGTCAGTTTTAAAAATCGAAGCTGTAGTTTTGAGATTACATCCATCTTCTCGCACGCCCATATTTCACAACCATACAGAAGGATTGGGTGCACACATTTTTCAAAAAGTTCTAATTGTATATCTAGTGGCAAATTTAGCTGCCGACATTTCCTTAATAGTGAAAACATAGCCCTGTTTGCAAGTAAAAACTGTAACTGTTGTGCCTTTTTAAACTTGTTATTATAGTTAAATTTTACTCCCAAATATTTATAATCCCAAACAACGTCAACAGTTTCCTCATTAAAATTGAATTTCGGCATTTTTCTGATCTTCCCCCTTGAAAATATCATGACTTTGGTTTTCCTAACATTAATATCGAGACCCCATAATTCACAATATATTTTGAGTATATCTAACGCTCTCTGCAAATCTTCAGGACATTCGGCTAGTACAATTGTGTCATCCGCGTACAACAATAAAAACAAATACAAAAAATTGTCGATATCTTGAAGACACACATCCTGGGCCAATGCAAATGGTAGTTTTAAGCCCTGAACATTGTTACTCGTTAAAAAACCTTTTAAGTCATTCAAAAACAGCGAAAACAAAACTGGTGACAAATTTTCCCCCTGACGCAGACCAACGTTTGAGACAAAAAACTGCGATAGACCATGCCTAGTTTTCACACATGATTTTGCTTTAGCATACATATCTCGTATCACATGTAGAACCTTCCCATTCACACCAGAATTTAACAGTTTTCCCCACAACAATCCGTGCTGCACACTGTCAAAGGCCTTTTTATAGTCAATAAACGCACAAAATAAAAAAAAATTCCGCTGCAAATATACATCAATGAGACAATGTAAAGCAAAAACGTGATCCATCGTCGAATGCCCTTTCCTAAAACCTGATTGTTCATTACCAAGAATATCATTGGTTTCTAAAAAAGAATGAATTCGATCGTTTATCACACTAGTAAAGAGTTTTCCAAAACAACTCAGCACAGTTATACCCCTATAGTTATCTGGGTCATTCTCTTCTCCTTTTCCTTTATAAATAGGACTAATATAGCCAATAGACCAAGCGTGTGGAATTTTACCTGTCTGCAGTACAATATTAAATAGCGTAGT
>OY757553.1:17183467-17185967 GCA_963584105.1 Alviniconcha strummeri
AAAAAAGCACAAAGTTTGTCGATCGTGTGGAACAAAAGGTCACAACAAATCCGAAACTAGGTCAAAATCGGAAAAGTAGGTAAACTGAAGAAAATAGGCTTATAATTATCTCTTGATTGTGTTCGTTGTAACAATATGTTCTTTACAGAAAAACCACAAAGTTTGTCGATGGTGCTGAACAAAAGGTCACAACAAGTCCGAAACTAGTTCAAAATCGTAAATTTAGGCCAAGTGAAGAAGAAGATTTATAATTATGTTTTTGAGTGTGGTCACTGTAACCTTATGGACGGGCGGTGGATATATAAAATGGTGATATATGTCTTTCAATGGAACCCCAAAAAATCTGCAAACTATCATTTCAGAAGTCGCAATCCAGTGTTCCGACAGGACAATAAATGAACTTGAACAGAAATGAAGTTGCAACAACTCACACAAAATCGGCTGGAAGATTCGAATGCTGTCATCAAGCTAGTCTGCATTGCAGTCTCCTCCAAAGTAGCATAAGGCAGTACATGGGAAGTTGGTAGCTGCACACTTGCATCTTGTTTTACAGTCTTGTTTGCAGCCACAGTGCATAGGCCCTTAGTACGAGTCCTCAGCCTGGCGAAGTGTTGTCCATAGTGGCTGCCATGGTTGTCCTTCGCCCTTGGTCCATCCCCTTGGTCCATCCCCTTGGTCCATCCCCAGGCGGCTGGAGATGGCATCCTTGCTGCTCGGTGGAGTAATGTGTTGATGGCTTTGCATTGTTGGGAAGACAGCCTTTGCTTGCTGCAGTCACTGTACTTTCTTTTCATGCATGAACACAGCAAATTGCTCAATCTTCTCAAATGCCTTTTGTAACAGATTTGCTGTCTCAGTACCAAGTTCTAAAAAAAAGAAAAAAAAAGAAGAAAAAGCCGACGCCACTGTAGGGAATGCAGTCCATGTGTTTCAGGCCTTCAGTTTCCTTTGCAGCCAAAGAATGAGACTGTGTCACAATCATTTACAGCGTGAAAGGCAGCAAAGCTCTTGATTTGTCTTTCAGGTGGAAGGTGATGGTGCCAAAGGTAATACCTTACGACGTTGACCTTGGCCCCGTTTGCTTCTTGTCCCGGCCTTTAAGCTGTATGCGAGATAAACGTCCGAAGCAATATCCAACCGTCGAACACTCTGAAGTTGTCCAAAAAGGTAAGGCAGGACAGGACTGTTGCTGTAGTCCTGGAAAGTGTTTGATGTCCTGTGGCAGAGCATTTGAACAACAAATGCACCGTCAAGGATCATCACAACTGCTTCAGGTGAGCGGTCTGCAGCAAGGTATGCAGCAGTGTCTTTGCTGATCAGTTGTTCCTCTTCCTGCGTACAAGGTTCAAGCTGAGGGGTGAGGGGGGGGGGGTGTTGGGGGGGTGTTGGGTGGGGGGGGGGGGTAGGTCTCCTTCAGAACGGCTCTCGATCCGCATGACAATTACCTGACCCTGTGCTAGCATGGCCGGTGGTTCAGTGTGTCACAGGCAAACAGTAAACCCGTGTTAAATATAGCATGGACTGAATAAAAACCGGACATATATATATTACATAATCACTCACAAATGGCCGTGGTGTCAGGACTCTTCCGTTCTTAAGGCAACCCGCAGGTAGGTTGGGTTGACAGTGTCCGAAAAGCAACTGTTGACACCTGGAGCAAAGTCACACAGACAGTGTCCGAAAAGCAACTGTTGACACCTAGACCAAAGTCACACAGACAGTGTCCGAAAAGCAACTGTTGACACCTAGACCAAAGTCACACAGACAGTGTCCGAAAAGCAACTGTTGACACCTAGACCAAAGTCACACAGACAGTGTCCGAAAAGCAACTGTTGACACCTGGAGCAAAGTCACACAGACAGTGTCCGAAAAGCAACTGTTGACACCTAGACCAAAGTCACACAGACAGTGTCCGAAAAGCAACTGTTGACACCTGGAACAAAAGGTTGTCCAGCTTTCTGTGAGAGCCCAGCTCCACCTCTCTCCTCTCGATCTCTCCCCGGCTCTGCCGAGCAGCTGTAAGCTTTCGTTTTTATTTTCGTTTTTATTGTTGTTATTTCTCACTCAGTTTTTGTTAGTGATATGAAATTGTTCTTCCGCCTTACATTGTGCGTTTTTTCCAACTATAATATAATGAGCTCATCGCCTATAAGCTACAGCTTGTTGATGAGCACATAACGATTCTTTGTATCTTTATTTTGTCTTGAATAAAATTTTGTTTAAATCAGCTGTAAGTACACACGGTGCTTCACTTCCACAGAAAAATATAAGGCTTATTATTATTATCTATTAGGGACGGGGAGAAGGGGTATGGAGGTGGGGGAAGAGGGAGAGTATATACACCTATCGCTACACTGTCACCACCAGCATGACTCCTGCATTAAGATGGGCAGCGATGAGAGCCATTTTAGTGTTTCATTAACTGTGAGGGCCAAAGTCACAAGACAGTGTCCACAGACCACAACCCTTTTGAAGAGAAAGAAGAGCCGAAGCGGGATCG
>OY757553.1:17190967-17211987 GCA_963584105.1 Alviniconcha strummeri
CCCTACAGCCCTCAATGGGGGTCCAATTTCACCCTGCACCCCCTACAGCCCTCAATGGGGGTCCAATTTCACCCTGCACCCCCTACAGCCCTCAATGGGGGTCCAATTTCACCCTGCACCCCCTACAGCCCTCAATGGGGGTCCAATTTCACCCTGCACTCCTGACCAGGACAAGGAAGACAACAGAAACAGGACAGCGTTGACCCTCACGCCTCGCTGGGGGACCGACTCCGGCTGATCTGGACATCCTCACTGGAGGCATGCTGCAGCAGTGCTTCGTTGTGCTCACTGAGATGTGGGTACGCCAGCTGCTGAAGTCGTTCCATTTCCGCTTCCACCGCTGTGATGTCACAGCCACACTTCTGCTGCACCCAGCGCTGCAACACGCACCCAGGGTGTTTGTTGCTCTCTCATTTCACACACACACACACACTCACACAGGCACACTCACACAGGCACACTCACACAGGCACACTCACACAGGCACACTCACACAGGCACACGCACATATGCACACACACACACACTCACACGCACACACACACATACACAAACTCCCACACCACCACTCATCCTCTCCACACACACACACATACATGCTGGGGCAATCCTGTGTGACTGATGGGATGTTAGAATCCCAGAACTACCCCCCTACAAACATGCACGCACACACACACACACACACACACACACACACACACACACACACACACACACACACACACACAAACACACACACCACACACACACACACACACACACACACACACACCACACCACACACACACACACACACACACACACCACATACACAAATGTACACAAACTCCCACACCACCACTCATCCTCTCCACACACACACACATACATGCTGGGGCAATCCATTGTGACTGATGGGATGTTAGAATCCCAGAACTACCCCCCTACAAACATGCACACACACACACGCACGCACGCACGCACGCACGCACGCACGCACACATATCAGTCACACAGATTACCTTCAGCTTCAAATAACTGTGAATTCCAACAGCCTGCACAAAGCCAAAACACAAAGTACAAATCATCTTGAAAACCAGTCAACAACAGAAATATAAAAATCACACACACACACGTATTCTCATACGAACATGCACACACACACACACACACACACACACACACACACACACACACACACACACACACACACACACACACCACACACACACACCACATACACACACACACACACAAGGAACAAAGAATGAGAACAATGCCAATTAACTGATTCATTATTTGCATTTTGTGCAGCCCTAACCATCAAAAGGCCTTCTTTTTAACCTTTTGCATGACTGATCTCATTTGATTCATTGTCGCTTCAACTTAACGCAACTTTATGTGCGAGTTAAATGACCATTTGTTTGCAGCCAGAACAAAATTAATATTCCTGAAAAGAATCAATATTCTGTTGTCCACAAAACAGCTCTTTTTACTTGCTTATTCCACCGGGCTGCATGGGAACCTAAATTAGCCACACCAAAAACAAAGAAAAAGCACAGGGTAGATTTGAAAAAATAAAACTGAATGGACAGGGAGGGTAGAAAGGCGAATGAGAGAGATCCCTGGCTACAAGCCAAGCACACAAGGCTATTTATTCTGATCTTCTTTTGTATAGCATCCAGCTCCAACATGATGAAGACATGTTTAGTGCATGCTGGGTTATCTGGGTGTTTTTGGTGCATGCTGGGTTATTTGGGTGCTGTTAGTGCATGCTGGGTTATTTGGGTGCTGTTAGTGCATGCTGGGTTATTTGGGTGTTTTTGGTGCATGCTGGGTTATAAGGGTGTTTTTAGAGCATGCTGGGTTATTTGGGTGTTGTTAGTGCATGGTGGGTTATTTGGGTGTTTTTGGTGCATGCTGGGTTATTTGGGTGTTGTTAGTGCATGCTGGGTTATCTGGGTGTTTTTGGTGCATGCTGGGTTATTTGGGTGTTGTTAGTGCATGCTGGGTTATTTGGGTGTTTTTGGTGCATGCTGGGTTATTTGTGTGTTTTTGGTGCATGCTGGGTTATACAGGTGTTGTTAGTGCATGCTGGGTTATTTGGGTGTTTTTGGTGCATGCTGGGTTATTTGGGTGTTTCTATAATCCACCAAATTCTGACATGGACTACGTGTGTATGTGATCTTTCTTGCATGTGTACACACAGGGGACCTGGGGTTATAGACTTCTAGTCTCATCCAGGACTGCTGTAGTCTGCACAGTAACTGACTGCTGAGAGATCTGAAGGTGGGTGCAAAGCCTAGCATTTAATGTCACCAATCCATGTGGCGACCACGCTCATTAACATGTAACAGTCACCCATCCATGTGGCGACCACGCTCATTAACACGTAACAGTCACCCATCCATGTGGTGACCACGCTCGTTAACACGTAACAGTCACCCATCCATGTGGCGACCACGCTCGTTAACACGTAACAGTCACCCATCCATGTGGCGACCATGCTCGTTAACACGTAACAGTCACCCATCCATGTGGGGACCACGCTTGTTAACATGTAACAGTCACCCATCCATGTGGCGACCACGCTCGTTAACACGTAACAGTCACCCATCCATGTGATGACCACACTCCAGCGTGCTTAACTTGGGCTTTTGCAAGCAAGTACTCCTGCTCTGCGTCACTGACCTACTCCAGGCTTTAAAAGGAGAATCTTTAATAGTTCTGGGTTCTCAGCAGAGGGACCCCAAGGCACGGCAACGCTAAAGAGATATGCAATTTACATAACAAGAGTGAACTAGGGAGTCAGACCAGTGGCCTAGTTCCACAATAATGAAGTGCTTAGACCTGCAGAAAACTGTGACAGTGCCAGGCTAAACATGGGAGAGAGAAAAAAACAGATAAATAATTGATTTTCATCGCCCAGTCAAGCATGATGGCTATATGTGGGTGAGACACACTGTCAGAACACAATACATGCCCAAACTATCTACGTGTTACAAATAGCACACCATCAATTAAAAAACAATCCCCCCACCCCCCACCCCCTACAAAACACTTAAAAAGTAGGCAAAAACAAATCATGTCCAAAATGTAAAGATAAACTTTTTTCTCTTCAAATATTTTTTCTCTTGCAATCAAAGATGCAATCCAAAGACCCACGATCTTTAGACACCACCCTCAATGTCTGTGCAGTGAAATGCTGCTCCTGTATCTCACCACTCACCAGGTAGAGAACAAAGCAGCCATAGAGTGCAAGGGCGATGCCGATCAGCAGGTACCAATACCACTGCAGATGGGGCACCTGAAATGTGTCAAATTAACAAAAACTCAATAAAGAGCAATGCCGATCAGCATGTACTGATACCACTGCAAATGTGACAAATTAGCTCATTAAACACAAAGAGTGATGCTGACCAGCACGTACCTATACCCCTACAAATGTGGCACCTGCTATAAGTCAGATTAACAAAAAACTCAATAAAGAGTGATGCTGACCAGCATGCACCAATACCATGGTAAATGCAGCATCTGCAACCTGTCAAATCAACCAAATCAACTCAGAAAACAGTGATGTCAGTCAGCACACACCAATACACTGCAAATGGGGCACCTGCAGTGCAAATGAAGTCAATAAAGAACAATGCTAATCAGTGTGTCCCTGTACCACTGCAAATGGGGCACCGGCATACCAACAAAGGCAGTTCAGTCGACCACTTACAAGTTTGGCAGCAACCACAGTATCAATTATTATTCAGTAGCATGCATGTGTGTGTGTGTGTGTGTGTGTGTGTGTGTGTGTGTGTGTGTGTGTCTGTGTGTCTGTGTGTCTGTCTGTGTGACACAGAGAGAGAGGGGGGGGAGACAGAGACAGACAAAAAGAGAGGGAGAGAGAGCATGTGTGTGTGGGGGGGAGGGGGGGGGGGCAGTGAGCATAACAATATCTGTCCAGATTATATTTTTCTGGCAAAATGGACATGCCCAGGACTATTTATATATAATTATACTCACCACATAGAGAGAGACCAAATATGCATTGACTCCAATGATCAGACAGATGATGACTCCAACCAGGCATCTCACAAACCTGCCACAACAATCAGACACTTCAGCCAAACACTCACACACACTGGGTTTTACACTTCTGTCCCATTTTCGTTTTCATCGTTCAAGCTAACATATTTTCATCCCATTTTCATCACTCTAACATAGCTTGGTCCCATTTTCATCACTCTAACAGTTTTGTCCCATTTTTATCACTCAAACTAACATAGCTTTGTCCCATTTTCATCACTAAAACAGTTTTGTCCCATTTTCATGACTCAAACTAACATAGTTTTGTCCCACTTTCATTACTCTAACAGTTTTGTCCCATTTTCATCACTCTAACACAGTTTTGTCCCATTTACAACACTCTAAGGTAGTTTTGTCCTATTTTCATCACTCAAATTAACATTGTTTTTTCCCATTTTCATCAATCAAACAAACATAGTTCTGTGTTATTTTTATCACTCAAACTAAAACAGTTTTGTCCCATTTTCATCACTAACATAGTTTTTTCCCATTTTCATTACTCAAACTAACATAGTTTTGTCCCATTTTCATCACTCAGTCTAACACCCACTATGCATTCGACACATGAATCCACATCATACAAGATTCCTCACAGAGCTCTAAGCTCGAGCCGTTTCCTCACACCCCATTCCCCACAGGCTGTCACTCTGAGCTCCATTGTCGGTGCTGTGTTGACTGGTGGACTGCTCAGTCATTCCAGTCTAATTCAGTTTTCAAATAATAATAATGAGGAACCTTTATCTGCCCCTCTCCTCAATGAACGCAAGGCACTTACCAGTACATTCAAAGTACAAGCACATTAGATCACAACTATTCTCTCTCTCTCTCTCTCTCTCTCTCTCTCACACACACACACACACACACACACACACACACACACACACACACACACATCAAACACACACACACAACACACACACACACACACACACACACACACACACACACACACACACACACACACACACACACGCAAACACACACACACACACACACACCACACCACACCACACCATACCACATCAAACACACACACACAACACACACAAACAATTGTAGTGAATATAATCTCTCCTTATAAATGTATGCCATTACTCATTCTGAAGGTTTAGTATTGAGGTAAGACAACAAGAAAGCCTCACCAAATTCTGGAATTCTAACATCAGGCAGTCAACTGTTGGTCAGAAGGTGGATGGGGGGTGGGTGGGGGGGGGGTGGTGTAGACAACAAGAAAGTCTCACAGAGAATTCTGGACTTTCACATAAGGCATGCAAATGTTGGTCAAAGGGTTGAGGTAAAGGGAAGGGGGGGGTGGGGGTTAATTCTTGAATTCAGCCATCAGGAAGCGAGTTTTGGTCAAAAGATTTGGGGGTGGGGGGGGGCACACCTTCTCTCAAGCAGTCCTTTAGTTTTCTGGGCCGGCTAGCTATATATAAATAGCGCCACGCACGCCACACATCTATTTAGCTCTGTGTCAGCAGGAGTCTGACTCTGTTGCCTGTGGCAGTGCGTGGCTGACAGTACACAGTGAGGGATGGGGTTACAGGGTCATTTGTGTGTTTCCGTCTTCATTGCAGTTAGAGAAGTAACTGAGATATCTTTGTAGAAACTGCACTTTTGACACTTTAATGTAATTTGTTTTGGAAGGAAAAAACAACAACAACAACAACAAACTGTTAGTGGAGTCAAAAGGGGCATGCATGATTGAATCTTTACTTACTATTACACTGATGTTTGTTTACCAATAAGTGCCAAACAAGTTTTCGCAGTCAAAATAAGAACAGCACCGTAAAGTACAACTACTACTAGACAGACATGCAAAGTGGTCTCAGAAAGTAAATTGAATTACCTTGGCTATGGTGGTCTGGTAGTCCACACACTTCAGCAGTGATAAGCACAACTCAGCTACTCTACAGCACACCCATTGTGTACTGTTATATTCCTTACATTTTACTTCTATAAAGTTTTGTCAACAAAACAACTGAAATAGAATTCAAAACATCGCCTAAGTACTATCAAAAACACAGGTATCCAAGCACAGGTATCCATTCCACAACAAGGCATTGTGTGTCTGCCTGTGGGCAAGACCAAGTGGTAGGGAAACTGACACCGGGTTCTCATTTACAACCCCTCCTGACCTGTCAGCTAATTATTCCCATGTTTGTCAGCATGCAATGTGACGAACAGAGCCGGGAGAGTGCAGAGACCACTACACACCATCTGGGAAAACCTCTGGTCTTGATTTATGAGGTCTGATAATTTCCCTCAAGTGAAAAGGAAGGGAGGAATTGATTGTGGCACCATCAATGTTTACAACCTAACAAAACATAAATTACTGTTGTCAGACTTGACCAAGAGGTGCCAGGGGACAGTCTGGCATGTGAGTAAACAGGAGATAACATCCCAAAGATGCTGAGGTGTGAAGAGTGGTGCAAAATCTTTGTGAAAGTAAGAGGAAGGGGGTTGAATCTTGAAGCTGCAGCCGCCATTTTGAAACCGTCTTGTAGCCAGGCAACGGGCCCCTAGAAAGCCCTGGCTGGCCTGAAACTGACCCCAGCAGGGCTAATGAGGTCAAATCAGGCAGGCGGCAGGGAGCAACTAAAGAGTACACTCTGACTGTTGCACTGAGGTGTGGGGGGGAGGGGAGACAAGAAGAAAGCCTCACAGAGAATTCTGGAATTCTCCCATCAGGCGGCGGCTGTTGGTGAAGTGCATGATGGGCAGAAGGGCAAAGGGCAGCTGGATGCTCTGCAGCACGTTCATCCACATGGTCATCTCGTCCAGCTTGGAGGTCACCACCACCGCCACAATGACCGTGGGCACAATGGAGATGGCTCGGGTGATGAGCACCCGCTTCCACTTGGCCCAGTGAATGTCCAGAAACCCCTGGCAAACACAGCACAATGATAAACCCTGGCAAACACAGTACTGTCTATGATAACCCCTGGCAACACAGCACAATGATAAACCCTGGCAAACACAGCACTCTTATGATAACCCCTGGCAACACAGAACAATGATAAACCCTGGCAAATACAGCACTGCTTCATAACCCCTGGCAAACACAGCACTGTCAAAGGGATGGGGGTGGGTAAGGAAGGGGGGGGTTAAAGTTCAGGTGGGGAATGAGTCATCAAACCTTGCACCATAATCCTTGCATGCAAGGGGAACTACCACCACTTTTCAACAATGTCGGTGAGTCAGTTGTGGGTTCCCTCCCTTGGACTTGCAGTGCACCACTGGAGACCCATTATTTCATGAATCCTACCAGGGAAAACCAGACTCTGTTGAGTCCACAATTGGGATTCAGCTGTTCACTCATCATTTAGTGACTTATGCTTTGAACAGACAAACAGACTAAATGTGCAGTCTGGTCAGAGGTGACCCAATGTGGTTGTCAGGATGCTAAAGTCCAAGAACTCGCGAACTAAAAATAGCCTCTACACTTCATTTGGTCTAATGTCACAACAGACATCTGGATCCACAAATCCTTGGCTTACACTTGATTCTGTTTTCAGAATATGACACTAAAGTTTTCCACCACAGTACTGTCCCGTGGGCACAGAGTGTGTGTGTGAAGCTCATTGTCACGCACGCTTCCAAAAGCTTCAAGTTACTCACATTCACAGCATCTTAATTTCTTTAATCTTTAATTTTCTGCTGGGATGAATGAATAAAGCAGATTGTTATTATTACTGTAATCTCACCTCCATCACAAACTGGCCAGCATAGGTGCCCTGAAAAGAAGAAAAAAATGTTCATCATGTCTTTATATCACCGTATCTGTCTGATACAAGACCTAACATTGATGCAAAAATGAACAATAAATCTTGGGTTTCAAAATCAAAGCATCTGATTCAGTATGCAGGAAAGGTGCTAATTAGTTTGCTTCTCTTTCTTCTTTTTTTTTTTTTGGGGGGGGGGGGGGGGGGTCTTTGTTGTTTGTTTTATTTCAGGTGTTTTTCTCTGCTGAAATTGGTCTGTTTGTTCATTTCTCTGTTGTTTTTTGTTGTTGTTTTTGTTACCTGTTGCTGGTTTTTGTTTTTTTGCTTTGACGGTTATTGTGCCTCACTTGTCTGGCAGAGCCCTACTGTTCAAGCTCTGAACTGAAGGTGAAAACAATACCCTGCTAAAAGTAGCGTATGTTATTAGCAATCTTGTTTCTGTGACCCACCCCACAGCACCCTGCACACACCTGCCCCCCCCCCATCACCCCACACCCACCTGCCCCCCCCACTCCACCCCCACCTGCCCCCCCCAACCCCCCCACCTGCCCAACCTCCACCCCCCACAGCAGCAGATACAGACAGGGTATTGCAAGGGACTGGAAGCTCAGTATGCAGACATATCTACATCACAAATGAAAATAATTCCCCGGGAAGCATCTCATAACCACTGATATAATCCTATTCTGCAGTTTTCACTATCATTATTACTGACCGCTTAAAATAAGGAAACAATCTTCAACAGAAATCTGTACCGTCATTGTAGAGCTCTGTCCGGCAGCCAGCAGACCGAGGGCCCACATGATCTTCATGGCCAGTCCATAGTGGCTGTACAACCAGTCACCCTGAACATAGCATATCACCGTGAACACACCACATCACTGTACATTTACACACTGGTTACATGATCTTCATGGCCAGTCCATAGTGGCTGTACAACCAGTCACCCTGAACATAGCATATCACCCTGAACAGACCACATCACTGTACATTTACACACTGGTTACATGATCTTCATGGCCAGTCCATAGTGGCTGTACAACCAGTCACCCTGAACATAGCATATCACCCTGAACAGACCACATCACTGTACATTTACACACTGGTTACATGATCTTCATGGCCAGTCCATAGTGGCTGTACAACCAGTCACCCTGAACAGATACACTTACACTGTGGTCACATGATCTTTATGGCCAGTCCATAGTGGTTATACAACCAGTCACCCTGAACAGATGCGCTTACACTGTGGTCACAAGATCTTCATGTCATCATCCATAGTGATTATACAACCAGTCACCCTGGACAGATACACTGTGGTCACATGATCTTCATGTCATCGTCCATAGTGATTATAGTGATTATACAACCAGTCACCCTGGACAGATACACTGTGGTCACATGATCTTCATGTCATCGTCCATAGTGATTATACAACCAGTCACCCTGGTCAGATACACTGTGGTCACATGATCATCATGTCATCGTCCATAGTGATTATACAACCAGTCACCCTGGACAGATACACTGTGGTCACATGATCTTTATGGCCAGTCCATAGTGATTATACAACCAGTCACCCTGGACAGATACACTGTGGTCACATGATCTTCATGTCATCGTCCATAGTGATTATACAACCAGTCACCCTGAACAGACCACATCACTGTACACTTACAGTTACACTGTGGTTACATGATCTTCACAGACTGCCCATACTTATGTGTTACTTTCACATAATGGCAATACATTAATAAAGCATACACACACACACACACACACACACACACACACACACACACACACACACACACACACACACACAAACACAGAAGAAAGAGATTGACAGGCAAAGAGAGCCAGGGTAAGACTAAGATATTGAAAACATTCGGCATCAGTATGTATGGGAATTTAAATTCCAAACATCTCCGCCTTGATTATTTTCAACCTGCAAACAAAAGGAAAAACCATACTCACGGCCTTCTCGAGAGTAGCGAAGTCAGTGTTAGAAAATGCCTTGGCAAAAACAGCCATCACAAAGAGGTTGACGAGGAATGACACGAACAACGCCACAGCTGTAAACACAGCATGTTAAAGCTAGTCAATAACAACAACATCACTTTAAACACAGACTGTTAAAGCTAGTCAATAACAACAACATCACTTTAAACACAGCATGTTAAAGCTAGTCAATAACAACATCATCACTTTAAACACAGCATGTTAAAGCTGGTCAATAACAACAACATCACTTTAAACACAGCATGTTAAAGCTGGTCAATAACAACAACATCACTTTAAACACAGCATGTTAAAGCTAGTCAATAACAACAACATCACTTTAAACACAGCATGTTAAAGCTAGTCAATAACAACAACATCACTTTAAACACAGCATGTTAAAGCTAGTCAATAACAACAACATCACTTTAAACACAGCATGTTAAAGCTAGTCAATAACAACAACGACAACAACACTTTCATACAGCTGTAAACACAGCACATTACAGCCAGTCAACAACAACAACCACTTTCAAACGGATGGTGAAACAGCACATTAAAGCCAGTCAACAACAACAACAACCACTTTCATACGGATGGTGAAACAGTGCACTGGAGACAAGGAAAGATTTTGGTGTCTGTCTGACCTGATTATGAAACAGTGCATTAGACAGAAGGAAGGTTTTCGGTGTCTGTCTGACCTGATTGTGAAACAGTGCATTAGACAGAAGGAAGGTTTTCAGTGTCTGTCTGACCTGATTCTGAAACAGTGCATTAGACAGAAGGAAGGTTTTCGGTGTCTGTCTGACCTGATTCTGAAACAGTGCATTAGACAGAAGGAAGGTTTTCGGTGTCTGTCTGACCTGATTCTGAAACAGTGCATTAGACAGAAGGAATGTTTTCGGTGTCTGTCTGACCTGATTCTGAAACAGTGCATTAGACAGAAGGAAGGTTTTCGGTGTCTGTCTGACCTGATTCTGAAACAGTGCATTAGACAGAAGGAAGGTTTTCGGTGTCTGTCTGACCTGATTGTGAAACAGTGCATTAGACAGAAGGAAGGTTTTCGGTGTCTGTCTGACCTGATTGTGAAACAGTGCATTAGACAGAAGGAATGTTTTTGGTGTCCACGCCTGACCTGATTGTGAAACAGTGCATTAGACAGAAGGAATGTTTTCGGTGTCTGTCTGACCTGATTGTGAAACAGTGCATTAGACAGAAGGAAGGTTTTTGGTGTCCACATCTGACCTGATTGTGAAACAGTGCATTAGACAGAAGGAGGGTTGTGTCCACATCTTACCTGACTCTATGGCGTAGTACATGTTGGCTTCCCTCACTGCTCCTTTGTCTCGTCGGTTGACATCCCGGGACTAAACAGTGGTGCCAAGGCATGTTAAGCAGCTTACGTGTTAACCCAAACAGTGTTCTTTACAGAAAGAAGTTTTCTTTTATATACACAAATCTCTCTCTCTCTCTCTCTCTCTCTCTCTCTCTCTCTCTCTCTCTCTCTCTCTCTCTCACACACACACACACACACACACACACACACACACACATACACACACACAACACACACACACACGAACTGACCAACACCAACAACTACACACACATGCACGCAGACACACACACACTCACACACATGCACACACATGCGCATGCACACACACAAACACACACACACACACTGACCAAGACGAGGGCGGAGTGGAGGTAAATGTTGTGCGGCATGATCACTGCCCCCACAATGCCCACCAACTGCTTGATGGCATCCCTGCTGCAGTGTCTGCACCACGGAAACCACAGTCCCTGCAGAATCTGCAGCTGGTCTGGATCCACAGTGATGTACTGAGACAGACCAACAGTTAATGCAGTGGTCGCCACGGAAACCACAGTCCCTGCAGAATCTGCAGCTGGTCTGGATCCACAGTGATGTACTGAGACAGACCAACAGTTAATGCAGTGGTCGCCACGGAAACCACAGTCCCTGCAGAATCTGCAGCTGGTCTGGATCCACAGTGATGTACTGAGACAGACCAACAGTTAATGCAGTGGTCGCCACGGAAACCACAGTCCCTGCAGAATCTGCAGCTGGTCTGGATCCACAGTGATGTACTGAGACAGACCAACAGTTAATGCAGTGGTCGCCACGGAAACCACAGTCCCTGCAGAATCTGCAGCTGGTCTGGACCCACAGTGATGTACTAAGAGCAACCAACAGTTAGTGCAGTGGTCACCATGGAAACCAATCAATCAATGTTTTATTTTGTCTGTTCACATCAAGGTGATATCTGACCAAAAAACAAGACAAAAACAAAAACAAAAAAATATTTTTATATTATACTAACTTACCCACAGCACTATGAACAATCAGTTTAACAACAGAATTGATAATATCAGTATTATACAAAATATCAGTTACATTGTTGCAAGCATTAAAGTCATATCCATTTTTCTGAAATAACTCTGTGGTAATAGGACATTCATGGAAACCACTGGTCTGAATCCACAGTGATGTACTGAGATAGATCAACAGTTAGCAGAGCCAGTCACCATAGAAACCATAGTCCCTGTACAATCTGATGCTGGTCTGAATCCACAGTGATGTACTGAGACAGATCAACAGTTAGCGAAGCCGGTCACCATAGAAACCAGTCCCTGTACAATCTGATGCTGGTCTGAAACCACAGTCCCTGTACAATCTGATGCTGGTCTGAATCCACAGTGATGTACTGAGACAGATCAACAGTTAGCGAAGCCGGTCACCATAGAAACCACAGTCCCTGTACAATCTGATGCTGGTCTGAATCCACAGTGATGTACTGAGACAGATCAACAGTTAGCAAAGCCGGTCACCATAGAAACCACAGTCCCTGTACAATCTGATGCTGGTCTGAATCCACAGTGATGTACTGAGACAGATCAACAGTTAGCGAAGCCGGTCACCATAGAAACCACAGTCCCTGTACAATCTGATGCTGGTCTGAATCCACAGTGATGTACTGAGACAGATCAACAGTTAGCGAAGCCGGTCACCATAGAAACCACAGTCCCTGTACAATCTGATGCTGGTCTGAATCCACAGTGATGTACTGAGACAGATCACACACTTGTTCCTTGGCTGCTTTGACACTTCCTCCATCAGTTTGCAGTGGAAATACAAGCCTCACTTTGAACTGCCTGAGAAATCAGTGCTGAGACTACACACAGTGCAATACAGAAACCAACACTGTGGCAGTGAGAGATGGCAAGTCTTACACATGTGCCACTGAAAACCAGAACTGGGCATATTCAGGACTGGAAAACAAATGAGACACAAAACATCTAGAAACATTTATGGACTGAAAAACAAATGAACCACAAAACATGTTAAAAAATATTTATGACTGTATTTCATTTTTAATTTTCATACACGGAAAATTCACACATACAAACTACGCCCAAATCCTGTGGGTAAGCAGATCTGTGAGACTAAGCCCCTCACCATGTACAAGTAAACAGGTCCGTGAGACTGTCTAAGCCCCTCACCATGTATGGGTAAACAGGTCAGTGAGACTAAGCCCCTCACCATGTACAACTAAACAGGTCAGTGAGACCATCTAAGCCCCCCATCATGTATAGGTAAGCAGGTCAGTGAGAGATTCTACGCCCCTCTCCATGTACAAGCAAACAGGTCGGTGAGACTGTCTAAGCCACTCACCATGTATAGGTAAGCAGGTCGGTGAGACATTCTACGCCCCTCACCATGTACAAGTAAACAGGTCGGTGAGACTGTCTAAGCCCCTCACCATGTATGGGTAAGCAGGTCGGTGAGACTGTCTAAGGAGCTCACCATGTAGGGGTAAGCAGGTCGGTGAGACTAAGCCCCTCACCATATACAATTAAACAGGTCAGTGAGACTGTCTAAGCCCCTCATCAGCTACAATTAAACAGGTCGGTGAGACTGTCTAAGCGCCTCATGAGGTACAAGTAAACAGGTTGGTGAGACCGTCTAAGCCCCTCACCATGTACAGTACAAGTAAACAGGTTGGTGAGACCGTCTAAGCCCCTCACCATGTACAGTACAAGTAAACAGGTTGGTGAGACCATCTAAGCCCCTCACCATGTACAGTACAAGTAAATAGGCTGGTGAGACCGTCTAAGCCCCTCACCATGTACAAGTAAACAGGTCGGTGAGACCATCTAAGCCCCTCACCGTGTATGGATAAGCAGGTCAGTGAGACCATCTAAGCCCCTCACCATGTATAAGTGAACAGGTCAATGAGACTGTCTAAGCCCCTCTCCATGTACAAGCAAACAGGTCGGTGAGACTAAGCCTATCATCATGTACAATTAAACAGGTCGGTGAGACTGTCTAAGCCCCTCACCATGTACAAGTAAAAAGGTCAGTGAGACTGTCTAAGCTCCTCACCATGTACAAGCAAACAGGTCAGTGAGACTAAGCCTATCATCAAGTACAATTAAACAGGTCGGTGAGACTGTCTAAGCCCCTCACCATGTACAATTAAACAGGTCAGTGAGACTGTCTAAGCCCCTCACCATGTACAATTAAACAGGTCAGTGAGACTGTCTAAGCCCCTCACCATGTACAATTAAACAGGTCAGTGAGACTGTCTAAGCCCCTCACCATGTACAAGAAGGAGGCGGCCATGGTGGTGATGAGGACGCCAAAGAAGGCCTCCAGCTTCCTGAGACCAGCAGACTCCAGGAAGAGAAAGGTGAAGGTGTCCACACCTGTGATCAGCACGCCCACCCACAGTGGTATCCTGGAAGTACATCCAGTGCAGCCATGTCGATGCTGTCAGTACACCACTTCGGCAGATATTCAGAAACGTGCTATAAAAAGCTAGTCACTCGTGTCGAATCACATGCCAGTGCAGTGAGTCTGCTCGCGAGCGGAGAATAGTGCTATATATAAAGCAGTCAACAACAACAACAACTAACTCATTCATTTATGACAAGGATCCTTTTCTTTCTTTCTTATTGCTGGACTCACCAAGTGATTAATAATTCATTACCCATAACAACAACAAATATGTTTTTTTAAATGCACAGATAAAATTGCACAGATAAGCAGATAAATAAATACACAGGATGTACCTCAGGTGGAGTTTATGTACCCTGTATTTACATGCATGCCAAGCGAGATTTACCATAGGCAACCCAGGTCTTTGTTGTTGTGTTTGTGTGATGGCGATGTCTTTTGCATGCTAATTAACTCCCTCGAGTGATGATTCTGTACAAATAAATAATTTACTAAGTCAGGCATTGGCAAGCCTGTACAAATGCTGAACTGGGAGTAGTTCCAGAACTGCTTTCACTGGATTCCCTCTCCACTCTAATGTCTTATTCCCAAAGGGAGGGCATGCTCACAGGTGGTTGGACAGGAGACTGATGGCGATGGCCGACCCAATGACCTCCTGGATGTCTGCGCTGATGATGGCGATCTCCATCATGATCCACAGAGTGAAACGTGGCATCGGCGTATATTCCTGTCGGCATACTTGTGCCAGGTTCATGCCTAGAACAGAGCAGGAGAATTGTAGGTTGACACCTTGTCGATGTCCAAGCCAAAGAAAAATAACAGAGGTTGGAAAGGGGGGCTGGTACTGGGGGGTGCAGAAATTGCCTGATTCAGAGACTTTGGTGCAAGGTCTAGTGTTTTAACTCCATTCTCTGGTATTTTCAGTTTGTAATCATTCTCATCACACACACACACACCACACACAAATGCACACACACACACACACGCAAATGCACACACACACACACACACACACACACACACACACACACACACACACACACACAATCTCTCTCTCTCTCTCTCTCTCTCTCTCTCTCTCTCTCTCTCTCTCTCTCTCTCTCTCTCTCTCTCTCTTTCCATGTGTGCCCATGAAATAAATTTAATTCTGATGTTTTTGCAAATTTGTAGGAACTGTGAAACTGCATTAATCAACTGCTTAATTGTGCTTATAATATATGTTTGTGGTAATGTGGTGTTTATTTGTGTTTGTAGTATAGCAAGAAGGACTGGCTGTTAGATAGGTCCAAATGGACCTTATGCTACTATCCTTGAGTATTAAAGTTTTCGAGTTCAAATTCTCTCTCTCTCTCTCTCTCTCTCTCTCTCTCACACACACACACACACACACACACACACACACACACACACACACACACACACACCTGTGACACAGCCAAGCCGTGCAGCCAACAGCTGCAGTATCAGACCCATCACCGTGGACCACATCAACACCCACAGCAGCTGCAAAACACAAAGACAGACACAGGCTACAGCACCTCGGAAAAGACCACCACCAAACCCACAGCCTCACTCCCACCGCCATTCAGCACATGGGGAAGTCTTTCTCATACAGACTGCAAGTATGCAGTGACGCTTCCGGGGTACCTGTAGGTATACTGTACCAACCACACCATGAGCAGTAGCACAAGACTGCAAGTGTGCAGTGAGGCTTCCTGAGTCTAGGTATAATGTACCCACCTTGTACTGAATGACAACACAAGACTACAAGTCTGAGGTGATGTTGCCAGGGTCTAGGTATAATGTACCCACCTAGTACTGAGCGACAATACAAGACTACAAGTCTGAGGTGATATTGCCAGGGTCTAGGTAGCATGTACTGATCTTGCAGTGAGCAACAACACAAGACTACAAGTCAGAGGTGATACTGCCGGGGTCTAGGTATAATGTACTCACCTTGTAGTGAGCCACGGCCCCCGCCTGCAAGTCTGAGGTGATGTTGCCGGGATCCAGGTAGGCGATGCTCATCAGGAATCCTGGCCCTGTGAATGCCCACAGCCTCTTCCAGCGAAACCTGTGCTGCTTCCATGCAACACAAAACAGGTGTCAGTGACACAGACACACATTCAGCAGGTGTGGGTGACACAGACACACATTCAGCAGGTGTCAGTGACACAGACACACATTCAGCAGGTGTCAGTGACGCAGACACACATTCAGCAGGTGTCAGTGACACAGACACACATTCAGCAGGTGTCGGTGACATAGACACACATTCAGCAGGAGTAGCTGACACAGACACATATTCAGCAGGTGTAGGTGACACAGACACACATTCAGCAGGTGTGAGTGACACAGACACACATTCAGCAGGTGTGGGTGACACAGACACACATTCAGCAGGTGTGAGTGACACAGACACACATTCAGCAGGTGTGGGTGACACAGACACACATTCAGCAGGTGTGGGTGACACAGACACACATTCAGCAGGTGTGAGTGACACAGACACACATTCAGCAGGTGTCAGTGACACAGCCACACATTCAGCAGGTGTCAGTGACACAGCCACACATTCAGCAGGAAAATCCACTCAGTGAACTCTCCAAACTCCAAGTACTGTGTTGGGATGTTAATGTTATGCCAGTAGTCTTCCAGACACAAACCAACATAACAAAACAGGTCAACCAAAAGCAGGTTAATATCCTGCCTCTCATTTTTCACCATTTAACTGTTGTTTGTTGTTTTGTGGCTTGAAAAAGATTATCCCAAAAATTAGCAATTTGCACTTTGCCAAATAGTGTTCATTTTATTATTTAACCTTCTATGTGTCGGGATAGATCTCCAAGCGCTGGTTTACAATCACATCCCTCCTCCAACCATTGCTGTAACTGATAACACCAAGCATCTTGGAAAACTGTCAGCTAATGGACCTTTTTCAAACGGCACTAAGTTTGTAACAGACAACTCAAATTATATCAGGCGTTTCTTTTATAACCACCCACATTGCTTATGCCAGTATAAATAAAACCAAACTCTTCTGAACGGAGACGGAACTCTTTTCTTACCTGGGGCAGAAGCGCCTCATATTTACATGCGTGATTGGATGCTATGTTGTTTCCACAGTCTTAACAGTATCCAAAACTTTCAGAGGGTGCTGACAGCGCCAGTGGACAGATAAAGAGTGCCCCTTCACTGATGTAACCAGTTCTGGCCAAGTTTGGAGGAAGGTGCCAGCAAGCAATGCTCAGAGTGTGTAACTCTCTCCTCCCAATTGCAAGCTGCATTAATTTTAAATGAACAATTTTCAGCTGACATTAGGGAAACAAATTACAGTTGAGGTTTACATAATCACACAAAGAAAATTAAAATGGAAATGAAGCTTAATACAAAAGACCATGCTTCAGAGCTACATCTCTTGACATTATATTTTCAAGTGACCTTTACAGACCATGACAGACAGACGGACGGACGGACGGACGGACGGACGGACGGACGGACGGACGGACGGACAGACAGACAGACAGACAGACAGACAGACAGACAGATAAATAACTGGTTTTTAATACAGTCTAGACAGACAGACAGACAGAAAGGCAGACAGACAAACAGATAGACAACTGTTTTTTAATGCAGTCTACCAGTCAAACAGGGTGACTTTACAGACTGATGTGCTTGCAAAATCATGTTCAACACATAAAAGTGAAACTGGTTTTACATCATGGTCACAGCCCCATCCCTCTCCCTCCCCCCACACCCCATTTACCAAACTGCCCTGTTACCATGACAACACACTTACCTCTGTGGCTGGGGGGATTTGTACAGTCAGGCTTGATGTCATAGTCACAGCCCTCATCACTGCCCCTTTACCACACTGCCCTGTTACCATGACAACACACGTACCTCTGTAGCTGTAGGGATGTGTATAGGGTCAGACTTGATGTCACAGTCAAAGCCCACCCCACCCCCTCCCCCACCCCACCCCATTTACCACACTGCCCTGTTACCAAGACAACACACTTACGTCTGTGGTTGTTGGGATGTGTACAGAGTCAGGCTTGATGTCGTAGTCGCAGCCCTCCTCACCCAAACTGTTGCGCGAGTCGCTGTATGGCACATGGTGAAGGTCAGAACCTGCAGCACATGAACAACACAACATCAACAATGTCAGCAGAGAAAATGTCATGAGGACTCTCTTCCGAGTTTCCACTGCTGTGCTACACTGGTAATTGACTATCATTTTGCCAGTTGATTTTGTTTCTTCGACTGGTCATTAAAACTGTTGGGTAATGTACAATAAGCTGGGAAAAAACAAAAACTTTTCATACAATTTGTATGATAGACACAGCTGAGCAGTTTGAACACACCTTTGGTGCTTTAATTATTCAAGCAAATATAGCCAAATCAAACTGCACACACACACACACACACACACACACACACACACACACACACACACACACACACACACACCCCCTTGTATACAAACATGTCTACACAAATCCACCCTCTATACACACACACACACACACACACACACACACACACACACACACACACACACACACACACACACAGAGTTACCATGGAGATGCTGACCACACACACACACTGAGTTACCATGGAGATGCTGACTAGACACACACTGAGTTACCATGGAGATGTTGACCAGACACACACTGAGTTACCATGGAGATGCTGACCAGACATACACACACTGAATTACCATGGAGATGCTGACCAGGCACCTGCAGCCCACTTGACCCGTAAGTGGGACCATCGCCATGAGGGTGGGAAGGTGGACAGCGGTCAGCCCCAAGGAGGGGGTCCCTCTCTCCCGGCATCTTGCTGGACAGCTTTGACCACTGGTCTCAATTCACGGTCATCTTCTGCAAACAGAACATCACACCAATCACTTCACTCATTCATACCAGTTACAGAGTTGTAGAACATCACACCAACCACTTCACTCATTCATACCAGTTACAGAGTTGTAGAACATCACACCAACCACTTCACTCATTCATACCAGTTACAGAGTTGTAATTCTCACCAATTACAGCCATATTAAGCCCCTTTATCATTAATGCTCACAGTTCTTTCTCTGCATACATGTGTGTAATGTGATGTGATACAAAACTCTCTTCTTCTTTTTTAAGAATATTATTTGTAAAGTGCCTGCACCTAACTTACTTACTAAGTAAGTAACTTGGTGTTTTACACCCAGTCGACCATTACGGTTATATCCGGGTGCCGCACCTAACAGTAACAAGAGCCTGAAGCACATGATACATAACAATAAGGGTGACAAAAGTGTGCAGAATTTATTCTTAATAGTGTCAAAAAGTCCCAATTCAATCATTTATAGTATTATACACTAACAAATGCACCAACAAATGAGACACAGAGAGAGAGACTAGAAACAGTGGGGGGAGAGAGAAACACAGAGAGAGATCAGATAACAACAAAAGACATTTTGTTAAAAAAATAAAATTAAAAAAATAAGTGAAGACTTTTAACGTTCATGACCTTTTCATAATTTACTGATCATGTCAATTCATTCTGTATTACGTCTGTGCATGGCACTTGAGGGCATGGACAGCTGTGATGAGACCAAACGTGGTCACTTCCTGACCATTGTCAGTGGTTCATGAGTAACATTAAGAATGGATGAGTGGGAATAGCCTCAGTGGTTAGAGCACTGGACTCATGACCAAAAGGTCCCAGGTTTGAGCCCCAGCAGGAGCAGCCGAATTATTTTCTTCACCTGGGTCAACTTTCTGTGCTGACTCTTATTTTGGTATCTGTTCCACCCCCATTTTACAGCAGTAGCACGTAAAAGATTCTGGTCATTCCACCAAAAGTGCAGGTGGCATTGGCAGGTTACAGCTAAACACACATTCACATACACCCTACCTATGTGGCTTTGAATGAAGTGACACGCTGGTGTATGGCAGAATGGTGTACACAGAACTTGCGCCGAAACGGCAGCATTTTCACGTGGCACAAGCCATGCAACAACCAAAGAGCGCTATCACTATCACTATCAGTACACCATCACTTCCGTGGATATTAATAATACGCGCTACGAAAAGGATACAGTCACTCATTCACATTCACAATCAAATGCGAGATGTGCGCTGAGAATATCGCTATATAAAAGCGATGAATAATAATAATAATAAAGAAGACAAAATTCTGACGGATCCCTGCTTGACTTCACGCTGGTTCCGCTGAGATCTGGTGCTGTCGATTTAAAAGACAGCACGGAGTGCATCTGAACATTTTCACCATTCCAGTCTAGTGCACTTTGCATTAAACACGGATTTCTGGCATGCTGATCATGTTACTCACCAAGTGAGAGCCAAGGAGCGACGTATGCAGCAGCTGGTTAACGTGTGGATCTTCTGCAACAACCACCATGCGCACTTTCTGTCCTGGAGGTCAAGGCCACAAACTGAAGGGCGTGGGTTCAT
>OY757553.1:17217187-17230301 GCA_963584105.1 Alviniconcha strummeri
GTACCGTCTTCTTCTCCGTCCGTGTACCACCTTCTTCTCCGTCAATGTACCGTCTTCTTCTCCGTCAATGTACCGTCTTCTTCTCCATGAATGTACCGTCTTCTTCCCCTTCAATGTACCGTCTTCTTGTCCGTTCAGTATACCGTCTTCTTCTCGATCAATTTACCGTCTTCTTCTTCATCAATGTACCGTCTTCTTCTCCATCAATGTACCGTCTTCTTCTCCATCAATGTACCGTCTTCTTCTCCGTCAATGTACCGTCTTCTTCCATCTCATGCAGACGGCGCTGCCTGACGGCTGGTGAAGGTCAGTGAGTGAGAGCTAGCCCCCCACCAGGCTCCTTCCTGTACCCTCTGAGAACCACTACACACCCGCCCACCCAGCCAACATGTCGAAGGAATACGAACCCGACGAGAAACCGGAACAGGAGAGGAGGGACAGCTACGACTTTCAGTTCACAGCCAAAAACCTCAACTCAGGCGTTCCCCAACCTACGCCTAATCGGAAGTTCCACTACCCGTTCAACCGTGACTTCATCGACTCCATGCTGACGGTAGTCAACAAAGAACTCCTTTGCTGCAAGCTCTTCTACTTCTTCTTCTTCGGGGCGTTCGGCTCGCTCTTCCCGCTGCTGGCTATCTACTTCAAGCAGCTGGGCATGAACGCTTCTCAGGGCGGAATTCTCATGGGCTTCCGCCCCTTCATCGAGTTCCTCAGCGTCCCTTTCTGGACGGGTCTGGCCGACCGATGGAGGAGGGGCAAGGAGATGCTGCTCTTCTCCTTGCTCTGCTGGGTCGTGTTCACGCTGGCCATCGCCTTCGTCAAGCCCCCGGCCCACAAGTGTCTCGTCTACAACGGCACTCACACCGTGCTCGAGATCCCCTACTCCACGCGCAGGCGCCGTGACGTCACTTCCGTGCACGTGCTGGACGAGGGTCTGGGTCACAGCGCCGGCGTTCCGCCTGAGGGAGTTCTCATGACCCTGGACGGGTCGGATCACCTGTTCGTTCCGCCTGCTGACGACGTTCAGGTGAGTGCCGGGCTTTGAGGTTCAAAGCTGGCGCTGTTTTAGTTTTCGTGCCACGGGTGTTTAATTGCTCTTGCTGTTCTTTAGGAGTATTTTGTAGGCCTTTTTAATAGCATGCTGGATACCTGCGAGCTCTTTCTGTGATATCTGTTGATGTGGGTGTATTGTGGGTGTATTGTGGGTGAGGGGGTGTGTGGGTGTATTGGGTGTGGGGGTGCATTATGTGTCTATTTGGCTCTAAATGTATTTGTGCTTGTGTGTGCGTGCGTGCGCGTATGTGTGTATGGGTGAATGTGTGTGTCAGTGTGTGTGTATGTGTGTGTGTGTGTGTGTGTGTGTGTGTGTGTGTGTGTGTCAGTGTGTGTGTGTGTGTGTGTGTGTGTGTGTGTGTGTGTGTGTGTGTGTGTGTGTGTGTGTGTGTGTGTGTGCACGTGCTTATGTTTGTGTGAATATTTATTGTTTCTTTTGTACACACACGCGCACGCACGTACACAGACACACACACACACACACACACACACACACACACACACACACACACACCACACACACACACACACACACACACACACACACACACACTCAAGACAGTGAAGCTGGGGACAATGGCTAGGGCAATGATGAATAGACCTTCATGGGATATCGTTATGCCCACATTCACAATCAGCAAATTGAACAAAACGAACGATCCCGACTCACGGAAAACAAAACAGAATAACACACAATGATACACTCTCCCTCACTGCTGAACAAAAGCAGGGAAATGTGATAGGGAAGAAGTCAGCATTATACTGCTGCAGTTGGTCACTAACATGCTGCCCGCTACCCACCGTTATTTATGAGATCAATATCGCAACGGTCTGTAATCAGAACGTCTGCGTGATTGATTTTCCCTTTTACTCCCACACTTGAAAGTCAAACCGACAGGCTCCACCATATATGTCAATGTCTGCGTGCAGCGTTGCCTTCTGTTGGTCTCGTTTCTCTGTCCGTTTTACTGTTTGAAGTCCTTTTTTACTGTCGTCTCGTTTCTCTGTCCGTTTTACTGTTTGAAGTCCTTTTTTACTGTCGTCTCGTTTCTCTGTCCGTTTTACTGTTTGAGGTCCTTTTTTCTGTCGTCTCGTTTCTCTGTCAGTTTTACTGTTTGAAGTCCTTTTTTTTTCTTTTTTTTCTGTCAACCTGTTTCTGTGTCCGTTTTACTGCTTGAAAGTTTTGTTTTGTTTTGTTTTTGTTTGTTTGTTTGTTTTCGGCTTGTCCGTTTACTGTTTAAAGTTCTTTTTTTCTATCGTCTTGTTTCTCTGTCCGTTTTACTGCTTGAAGTCCTTTTTTTCTGTTGTCTTGTTTCTGCGTCGTTTTACTGTTCTTTTTCTTTCTTCTTTTCTGATGTCTGTTTTGCCATCGATTTCCTTGTTTTATGTCATTTTGATGCCGTCGATTTTCTGTGTTTTTGTTTAGATTTTTGTTGATGTTAGAGGTCTTTTTCATGTCGTCTTGCTTTTCCGTAAATAATACAGTTTGAAGTCCTTTTTGTAGTATGCTAATTCACAGCCTATTGTTGCTGTTAGAAGTCCTTTTAATCTGTTGCCTTATTAAATTTTACTGTATATTTTTGATTTTGTAGTGTTCTTTCGATCGTCGTGTTTCGACATTTGCGATAACGTCTGATTTTTTAATATTTTTTTAATATTTTATTAAAGTCTTGTTTTATAGGTGATTTTGCTGTTTTAGGTCTTCTTCTTTTTTCTGTCGTATTATTTTACAGTGCATTTTCTGTCTGGAGTCCCTTCTTGCAGTCGTCATCAACCAGCCTCTGCGTTGAACCGATACTGTTTGTTTGAAGTCCTTTTCTTCCGGATTTGTTCCACCTAATGTATACTGTTTGTTTGAAGTCCTTTTCTTCCGGATTTGTTCCACCTAATGTATACTGTTTGTTTGAAGTCCTTTTCTTCTGAGTTTGTTCCACCTACAGTATACTGTTTGTTTGAAGTCCTTTTCTTCCGGATTTGTTCCACCTAATGTATACTGTTTGTTTGAAGTCCTTTTCTTCTGAGTTTGTTCCACCTACAGTATACTGTTTGTTTGAAGTCCTTTTCATCCGAGTTTGTTCCACCTACAATCATTGATACTCATTTTGTGTTCAAGAGCTTGCTTCTGAAGAGTATCGCTATTCGCCTAGCATTGATCGTTTACTTTGGTTGTTTCATACCTGTGCCATCACCCTCACACACTCAATTGGCTTGCTACGAAAAGTGAAAAGTGGAATGGGAAACCCAGACTGGCATGTGTCGATGGTCGACATCCACCTTCGAAAACTGCTGTGGATGTACTGTCCTGGACATACCGGGGTGAAGGGAAACGACCGAGCAGATACACTGGCGGGCGAAGCACCCCTCAGAAATGGCTTGCTTCTCCGAAGTTCTGAAGTGTTGAGGAGCTTGAAATACTACTTGTGGGCCAAGGACATCATACCATCGATCGCCTGGACAAGAGAGGCATAGAAAGAGGAAGCGCTAGACGATCTTCCTTTAAAGGACGAGAAAGAGTCATCGTCAGTTAGACGAACATTGGAACTGTTTCAGAGACAACGTTGGGGAAACTTCTGAGAGACGGGGTGAAGCACATGTGGGCTTTTCCGAGTGCATAGATACCATTTTGAACTGAACTGCATTATGTACGAATGGCTTCAGTCTAGAGAATCCGACTCCGTTCGTGTGTTAATACTTCAGTCAAAAGAGGAAGTCGCGCGCGGCTTCTGTTGTTTTCGTCGCTAGTTCTCTGTTGCTTTCCTTGGGTGTTTTAATTTGCCTGATTACTAATTTATACGCTTCTCCAGAGAGCCTCCACATCTCGTTGTGTTAGCTGCTAAGTGTGCACGTGCACGTCTTGCCTTATTTGCCGCGTCTAGTTGCTTTATATTGTCTTATCTTGCCTTCAGTGTTCTTGACTTATCTTATTTTGTATTGTCTTGTTTTATATCGTCTTGACAGTTACCTTGTCTTCTGTTATCTCATCTGGTCTTGTCTTACCTCCAGTTACCTTGTCTTCTTTAATCTCACCTCTTCTTGTCCTACCTCCGATTACCTTGTCTTCTTTTATCTCACCTCTTCTTGTCTTACCTCCAATTACCTTGTCTTCTTTTATCTCATCTAGTCTTGTCTTACCTCCAGTTACCTTGTCTTCTTTTATCTCATCTAGTCTTGTCTTACCTCCGGTTACCTTGTCTTCTTTTATCTCATCTAGTCTTGTTTTACCTCCAGTTACCTTGTCTTCTCTTGTCCTTGTCTTGTTTTACCTCCAGTTACCTTGTCTTCTCTTGTTTCGTCTTGTTTTACCTCCACCGTCTCGTTTTGTCTTATTTCGTTTCTTCTTATTTTGCCTTTCGTTCAGTGATCTTGTCTTCTCCTGTCTTGCCTTGGCTTGTTTCGTCTTGTTTTGTGTTGTCTTGTCTCGCCTTGTCTTTCAGTCTGGTTTTATCTCGTCTTATCTTTCACTGTCTTGTCTTGTCTCGCCTTGTCTTTCACAGTCTTGTCTTGTCTCGTCTTGTCTTTCACTGTCTTGTTTTATCTCGCCTTACTGTCTTGTCTTGTCTCGCTTTGTCTTTCACTGTCTTATTTGATCTCGTTTTGTCTTTCACTGTCTTGTTTTATCTCGCCTTACTGTCTTGTCTTATCTCGCCTTGTCTTTCACTGTCTTTTTTCATCTCGTCTTGTCTTTCACTGTCTTGTCTTGTCTCGCCTTGTCTTTCACTGTCTTGCTTTATCTCGTCTTACTGTTTTGTTTCATCTCGTCTTGTCTTTCACTGTCTTGTCTCGTCTTGTCTTTCACTGTCTTGTTTTATTTCGTTTTGTCTTTCATCGTCTTGTTTTATCTTGTCCTGTCTTTCCCTGTCTTGTTTTATCTCGTCTTGTCTTTCACTGTCTTGTTTTATCTCGTCTTACTGTCTTGTTTTATCTCGTTTTGTCTTTCACTGTCTTGTCTTGTCTCGCCTTGTCTTTCACTGTCTTGTCTTGTCTTATTTTTCACTGTCTTGTTTCATCTCGCCTTGTCTTTCACTGTCTTGTCTTGTCCCGCCTTGTCTTTCGATGTCTTGTTTTATCTCGTCTTACTGTCTTGTTTTATCTCGCCTTGTCTTTCACTGTCTTGTTCTATCTCGTCTTACTGTCCTGTTTTATCTCGCCTTGTCTTTCGCTGTCATGTTTATCTCGTCTTACTGTTTTATGTCGCCTTGTGTTTCACAGTCTTGTTTTATCTCGCATTGTCTTGCATGATATTATTCTGTCTTATGTCGTTGTACATCGTCTCATGTCTCTTTTTTTTTCTCTCTCTTTTTTTCTGTTATCATTATTTGTAACTCTCTATATATTTTTACATTTAACTGTTATGCATAGTTCCACTTTTGGAAAGGGGTGGGTGGGTATGAGTGCATGTCCTTTGGTAGTTTTAGCTTGCGAGAGCTTACATGTATGCACTGTGTGTATCTGGCGCTGTGAACACGCAAGGTTTTGTGTGGAAGTTTTTTATGCGCTATATATAAATTTTCATTCATTCATTCATTCATAATAATAATAATAATAATGTACATTTATCATGCGCTCATCAAGGCCCTGAGCTCTCACGTGATACATTACTATACCTTAATACGATGTTCTATACACATGTAGAGCACAGCCCTACCAAAACAATTTACTCAAAGTATTATACGGAAACACACACACACACACACACACACACACACACACACACACACACACAGGCACGCACGCACGCACACACACACACACACAATGACTGTAGCAGAAACTGGATACTGATATTAGTTGGGATGAAAATACTGTGAGAAGAGGAAGGTTTTCAGTTTCGTCTTCTTTTGTCTTATCTCCCATCGTTTTTGTCTTGTCCTATCTTTCCTTCCGGTATTCTGTTTCATTTTGTCTTGTATCGTCTCGTCTTATCTAGTCTCGTCTCGTCCTGTGTTGCCATAGCTCGTCTTACGAACAATCAACAAATAAAATACCTGACGGAAAGACACGAGATAAAACATGAGAAGACGAGACAATACAAGACGAGATAAAATACCTGAAGGAAATATAGAACGAGACAAGAGAGATAAAATACCTGAAGGAAATACAGGACGAGACAAGAGAGATAAAATACCTGAAGGAAATATAGGACGAGACAAGACATGAGAAGACAAGACCGTATGTCTTGTCCGAATCTTGCGTTTCTTCGAGTTTCTGTGGCCTGCATTGTTGTCCAAATACGCGCGCGCGTGCGTGCGTGCGGGCGTCTGTCTGTCTGTCTGTCTGTGTTCGTGTCTGTCTTTCTGTCTCTTTCTCTGTGTTTGAGTGTGTGTGCGCGCGCGCGCGCGCGCGTCTGTGTGCGTGCGTGCGTGTGTGTGAGTGTGAGTGTGTGTGTGTGTGTGTGTGTGTGTGTGTGTGTGTGTGTGTGTGTGTGTGTGTGTGTGTGTGTGTGTGTGGTTGTTGTTGTTGTTGTTGTTGTTGTTGTTCTTCTTCTTCTTCTTCTTCTTCTTCTTCTTCTTCTTCTTCTTCTTCTTCTTCTTCTTCTTCGTTTTTAACATGCTACAGATTACCTGCAAGCATGTGACGGTGCCGTGAACACACCCGTTGTGTTGTGTGGACAGTTTATAAACGCCACGTACATAGAATTCCAATCATTCCTTAATTCCGTCATCTAATTCTTCCCTCAGAACCACCTCCACCCCAGCCCCGGCCAGAGGCGGGACAGCCGCCACCCGCTCGTCTTCAAACACCCGGCTGGTCACGTGCCCAGATCGAAGCGAGCGTACCACTACACCCTGGACCCCGACAAGATCGCCAACGCCAACGCCTCCGACCTTGAGGGGCTCATCACCTCCAGGTTTTCCAACGTCGTGTACCGGCAAGACGAGGTGCGCTCCGACTTCCTCATTCTTCTCCTGATCGTCGTCATAGGTACGTACCTCTTCCCCTTTGTTGTCGTCTTGTATATTTCCTTCCTCGTCCTCGTCCTCACAGGTACGTCCTTTTTCATTATTGTCTTCATAGTTATGGCTTCCTTCTCAGCGACGTCATAGGTACGTATTTCTTCCTCATTATCGTTGTCATAGGTACCTGTTCCTTCTCAGCGTCGTCACGGGTACGTATATCGCCCTGATTTTCGTCGTCACTGGTACGTCTTCCTTCTCAGCGTCCTCACTGGTAAACGTTTATGTCTTCCTCCTTGTCATCGTCATAGGTACGTCATCCCCATCGTTGTCATAGGTACGTCATCCCCATCGTCGTCATCGTTACGTCATCCCCATCGTCGTCATAGGCATGTACTTTTTTTGTGTTTTTTTACTATTGTCGCCCATCTGCTTCCTCTCTTCCCTTTCTCCTTCCTCTTCTTCTTCCTCTAGCCTTCTTTATCTTTCTTCTCCTCCTCTTTCCTTTATCCTCTCCTCTCTTTCCTCCTTACTCTCGTCTTTCTCCTCCTCCTCCTCTTCTTCTTCCGGCTGCAGGACACATAAATAGAATAACACAGTTTATTTCTATTGCGCACCGCGCTTTACAAAATCACCGATAATGTATATATATTAAAACCTAAAAAATAATCAGTTATACCCTCGGAATGAGTGAACAGCTGCTAGTGAGGTTGACAAACTAGAACAGAGGTAGGGAAATGTACTCACTGTGCGGCGAAACATAAGGAAAACACAAGCGCTTTCGACAACCGAAGAAGATAAGTTTTTGTCGAAAGCGCTTGTGTTTTGTCGCACTATTGAGTACCTTGCCCTAGTTCCGTTCTGTTCAATGGTACCCTCGTATGTATATTAAAACCTGCAAAAATAATCAGTTATACCTACGTTATATCATCTGTTGAGGATGATAACTTTCTAAGGGAGGGTTGGGGATGTGTGAACCTAATGATTTTGATTTAATTTGAGAGTTTTTACGTTTTGGTTTGACAGAGAAAGCATTATTCCAGGTAATTTTGGGTTTGCTATTAGTGTATGCAGATTGAGAGAAAGGGGGCGTATGTCTAAGAGTATTTCGTGTGTTTCATGACTTAGAATTATTGAGATATGTTCTTCGTTGTGCGATCGAACGACAGCTTTAATTTCCCGCTGGGATGAATAAAGTAGATTAATTGTTATCGTTATTTCAGGCGAGTTCTTCAGCGCTCCGGCCATCACGTTCGCGGACTGCGTGACGCTGTCATTGCTGGGCGAGGACACGGAGAACTACGGCCGCCAGCGGATGTTCGGCTCCCTGGGCTGGGGGCTGGCCATGTTCTTCGTGGGCATGGCGCTGGACCACGCCACCACCTTCCCCGCCCACCCCTGCGGCGTCCAGCACCCGGCGGAGAAGAACTACACCGTCTGCTTCGCCGTCTTCTCCGTCCTCATGTCCTGCGCCTTCGTGACGGCGCTGCAGTTCCGCTACGACTTCCACGGACCTGGCCGGGACATCGCCCTGGCCGAACTGACCGAGAAGGTCAAGGACAAGGTAATGTGCGTTTTGCTTCTCAATGCCTGTTGTGTAAAATAGAGTCTGTACTGGATGCAATTTAAAAGCGTCTCTGTCTCTGTCTCTCTGTCTCTCTGTCTCTCTCTGTCTCTGTCTTTCTTTGTCTATCTGTCTGTGTGTCTGTCTGTGTCTCTCTCTCTCTCTCTGTTTCTCTCTCTCTGTGTCTGTGTCTGTCTCTGTCTCTGTCTCTCTGTCTCTGTCTCTGTCTCTCTCTCTCTCTCTCTCTCTCTCTCTCTCTCTCTCTCTCTCTCTCTCTCTCTCTCTCTCTCTCTCTCTCTCTCTCTCTCTCTCTCTCTATCTATCTATCTCTCTGTAGGAAGAGGTTTCAGCCAAAGTTCTCTGTTAGCAGAAGAAAAAGGGATTGTTCAAAAACTTGAACAAAACGGTTTTACCACCACCAGCATCACTACCATTACCACCACTACCTCCTAATCCTATCCTGTCAGACAGAGAGACAGAGAGAGAGAGCATCTTTCTTCTTTTTCTTCTTCTTCTTCCGTATAGTGTCCAGCTTCAGTATTCTCAAGACGCTGGCAGTGTATTCTGGGTTATTTTCGTGTTTCCATCATCCACCGAACTACAGGATCTTTAACGTGCGTATGTGATCTTTCTGCATGGGTATACATATGGGGGACCCGTGTTTAAAGTCTTCTCCGAGTGACTTTTGTAGATTCTGTACAGAATTTGACTCTGGAGAAATCTCAGGGCGGGCACGCTGTTTTTTCACCAGGTGAACAAGACGGTCACGCTGTTTTTTTCACCAGGTGAACAAGACGATCACGCTGTTTTTTCACCAGGTGAACAAGACGGGCACGCTGTTTTTTTCACCAGGTGAACAAGACGATCATGCCGTTTTGTTTTAGTTTTTTTTTTTTTTTTTTTTGTTGTTGTTGTTGTTTTTAACACCAGGTGAAGAAGACGATCACGCTTTTTTTTTTCTTCTTTTTTTCACCAGGTGAAGAAGACGATCACGGGACGGAAGAAACCTGACCGCGTGAGGCTGGTGGAAGAGGACGACGATGACGATTACGGTGGCGCCAACACCTACGGCACCGGCTACGTGGACGGAGAGCCCGGCTACGGACAGGACTGGAGCGCCAAGCCGACGGCTAAGGACGGTTACGTCGACCCCAACGCCAAGCAGCCGGGCCCTCCTCAGCAGCCAGGGGATAAGGCGGCGTCCGCGGAGCAGAAGCTGCGAATCAAGACTGGCCTGAAGAACGACATGGTGACGGACGCCCTCAAGGCCCCGGGCTCGTCAGCCAGCCGTGTCAGCGGTGGTCCCTACCACAACAACACCGGAACAGCCGTACCGCCAGGTGTGTGTGTGTGTGTGTGTGTGTATGTGTGTGTGTGTGTGTGTGTGTGTGTGTGTGTGTGTGTGTGTGTGTGTGTGTGTGTGGTCAGACAGACGTACACAAATATAAACGTTTTACCAACGTTGCAACAGAATTAGAAGGCTTCCCCAGGATGTTTGCTGGCTACGTCACACAGTCACCTTCTTCACCCCCCACCCCCACTCTCACCCCCCTCCACACACACACACACACACACACACACACACACACACACACACACACACACACACACACACACACACACACACACACACACATACACACACACACACACACACACACACACACACACACACACACACACACACACACACACACATACACACACGCTCCCACACGCGCGTGCCTCATTCGCTGATGTACAAGTAGGTTTTGAACAAGTTCGACTGAACCTAAACCACAATCCTTGTAAAATAACGTTTTGGTGTTCACCAGCTGTTGTTATATTGTACTTGATGCATTATTTTAATGGAAATAAACTAGAGAGAGAGAGAGAGAGAGAGAGAGAGAAGAGAGAGAGAGAGAGAGAGAGAGCAGCTTTGCAAGGACTAGGTGTTGGACAAGTTTGATTGAACCTAAACCACAATCCTTGTAAAATAACGTTTTGGTGTTCACCAGGTTTTGTTACATTGTACTTAGTGTTCACCAGGTGTTGTAACATTATACTTGGTGTTCACTAGGTGTTGTTACATTATACTTTGTGTTCACCGGGTGTCGTTACACGGTACTTTGTATTCGCCAGGTGTTGTTACATTGTACTTGGTGTTCACCATGTGTTTTTACATGGTACTTTGTGTTCCCCAGATGTTGTTACACTGTAATTCGTGTTCACCAGGTGTTGTTACACAATGCTTGGTGTTCATCAGGTGTTGTTACATTGTACTTGGTGTTAACCAGGTTTTGTTACATTGTACTTGGTGTTTACCAGGTGTTGATACACTGTACTTGGTGTTCACCAGGTGTTGTTACATGGTACTTTGTGTTCACCAGGTGTTGTTACATGGTACTTGGTGTTCACCAGGTGTTGTTACATTGTACTTGGTGTTCACCAGGTGTTATTACATGGTGCTTTGTCTTCACCAGGTCAGTACAGTTCAGAGCCATTCTTCGGCAAGTGGTTGTCGGTGGTGAAGTTGCTGTGGTCCTACCAGTACCTCTCTGTGCTTTTCGTCGCCTGGTTCATGGGTTTCGGCATCGGCCTCATCTTATCCCTCTTCTGGTATCTACAGGTCTGTAGCTCTGTTTTCGCCCGTATCCCTCTTCTGGTATCTACAGGTCTGTAGCTCTGCTTTCGGCCCGTCTGCCTCTTCTGGTATCTACAGGTCTGTAGCTCTGCTTTCTGCCCGTCTCCCTCTTCTGGTATCTACAGGTCTGTAGCTCTGCTTTCGGCCCGTCTCCCTCTTCTGGTATCTACAGGTCTGTAGCTCTGCTTTCTGCCCGTCTCCCTCTTCTGGTATCTACAGGTCTGTAGTTCTGTTTTCTACCCGTCTCCCTCTTCTTGTATCTACAGGTCTGTAGCTGTGTTTTCTGCCCGTCTCCCTCTTCTGGTATATACAGGTCTGTAACTCTCTCTCTCTCTCTCTCTCTCTCTCTCTCTCTCTCTCTCTCTCTCTCTCTCTCTCTCTCTCTCTCTCTCTCTCTCTCTCTCTCTCTCTCTCTCTCCCTCCCTCCCACACACACATTCCGTTCGCCACCATGATCGACCGACCACGTATCTGTCTGGATCTTTTCTGCCTGAAATGTTTCATTGCATTTTTACACGCCTCGGTTCGGGACCATCAATCTTTTTTTTCTTCTTTTTTTCTTGTTCTTTTTTCTTTTTTCTTTCCCGAGAAAGGGAGTGTCGTTCGGAACGAAGTGGATGAGGGTTGTGCTGGTGGTGGTGAGGGTGGTGGTGGTTGTGATGATGGCGGTGGTGGTGGTGTGGTGGTGGGGGTTGTGGTGATGGTGGTGGTGGTTGTTGTGATGGTGATGGTGGTGGAGGGTGGGTGAGGGGGCGGGTGTGGTAAAAGAGAAGAAGAGAGTTTATGTTACTACAACAGTGCTGCACGGTGTGTGTGGTGTGTGTGCGTATACGCACAACAACAAAACAATTGATCACTCCATATTTATCCAGTCAGTGATTAAACCTGTGCAAATTCACCTGGCGGATTGTGTTCATGGAATCAAAGGGACGTGCCGGAACACACACACGCACGCACACACATACACACACACACACACACACACACACACACACACACACACACACACACACACACACACACACACACACACACACACACACACACAGAGAGAGAGAGAGAGAGTTAAGCAATTAAACTATCTAAACACGCCCAAAAAAAAGTACGTGACGATTTCCCAAGGCCTAAGCTAGGAGTGAGCAGGGTTCTCATGTGCTGTGTTCTGTGATTTGATTGACAGGACCTGGGCGGGTCCCCCACTCTCTTCGGCGTGGCGTCCGTCATCAACCACATCTCTGAGCTCCTGGCCTACTTCATGAGCAGCAGGCTCCTCATCACCTTTGGTGAGTATATCCACCACATCGCTTTGGTCAGTACATCGTCCTCATCACCTTTGGTGAGTACATCCACCACATCGCTTTGGTCAGTACATCCTCCACATCGCCTTTGGTCAGTACATCCTCCTCACCTTTGGTAAGTACATCCTCCACATCGCTTTGGTGAGTACATCCTCCACATCACCTTTGGTGAGTACATCCTCCTCATCACCTTTGGTGAGTACATCCTCCTCATCACCTTCGGTGATTACGTCATCCTCATCACTTTCGGTGAGTACATCCTCCACATCGGTTTGGTGAGTACATCATCAGCCACAAATGGTTACATTATCAGCCACATCGCTTTTGTTGAGTATATGACACATCAGCCACATCGCTTTTGTGACTGCATCAGCCACATCGCTTTGGGTAAGTATGCGTCGGCACATCGCTTTTGGTGAGTACATCGTCAACCGCATCACTATGGTTAGCACATCATCAGCCATATCGCTTTTGATGAGTATATCATCGGTCATATCGTTTTTGGTGAGTATATCATTATTGTCACGTTTGTGAGTACATCGTCAACAGCATCTGTTTGGGTGAGTACATCGTCAACCGCATCTGTTTGGGTGAGTACATCGTCAACCGCATCTCTACATAGACTTATTCCTTTTGTTGAGTACGTCACCGGTCACGTGAATGCAGCGTGTGGCAGTCA
>OY757553.1:17230501-17248001 GCA_963584105.1 Alviniconcha strummeri
CACACACACCACACCACACCACACACACCACACACACACACAACACACACACACAAACACACACACACACACACACACACACACACACACACACACACACACACACACACACACACACACACACACACACACACACACACACACACACTGTATACTCTTAGACAGGTGAAGGACAGTACTAGTTAACTGAAATATCTGAAGAAGACAAATTCTTTCAGTTTTTTTGTTGTTGTTTTTTGAAGGAAAAGAGAGTAGCCTGACATCTTGTGGGAGGGTGTTCCTGATCGGGGGACCAAACTGTGAAAAAGACCGAAAATAGGCCAAGAGTTTTGCGATCAAAGCGTTGAAGTTTGAGCATGCGTGTATCTTGAAGATGAGAGTTTTTCTATGGTAAAAGGACCGGAAATTAAAAGGTAAAAAAAAAATGGGAGTTATGTCCACTGGAAGAAACTCGGAGTTGTCGACAGACGGCTACTCCTTTGTCTCGTTCCTTATTTTTGAACCATTTTTGTGGTTTGATTTTTTTTTCCCCTTGCTGAACGCCGGCAGTCATCTTTCAGATGTTTGTTTTTCGTTGTTGTTTTCTCTCTACACTTCCACCTACATTACTGAGAGAGGTTATTTAAAAAATGGTTATGACCTACATTAATGAGAGAGGTTATTTTTAAAATGGTTATTACCTACATTACTGAGAGGTTATTTAAAAAATGGTTATGACCTACATTAATGAGAGAGGCTATTTAAAAAAATGGTTATTACCTACATTATTGAGAGAGGTTATTTAAAAAAATGTTATGGCTTACATTACTGAGAGAGGTTAATTAAAATATTGCTAAGACTTACATTATTGAGAGAGGTTATTAAAACATTGTGATGACCTACATTATGATTTGTTGTTGCTGCTGCTGCTGCTGCTGTCGTTGTTTTTGTTTGTTTGTTTGTTTGTTTTTGGTGTTGTTGTTTTTGTTTGTTTGTTGCGATATGAACTGCTTGTAATCACTGTTATTGTCACTTTTTGCTTGAGATGTCTCAACGTGGATGTTGTTTATATTTGAATTCTGTACAGCGCGCCGAGCTCTGTTCTTTTCAATGCAGGTTCTCTGTTTATAAATATTTCGTATTGATGATGAGCAGCAGCAGCAGCATCATCATCATCATCATGACGAAGACGATGATGATCATCATCATGATGACGACGACGATGATATGATGATTATGTACAGATTGTGAGATCATGTTCCGAATGATGATGATGATGATGATGATGATGATGATGATGATGATGATGATGATGATGATGATGTACAGGCTGTGAGATCACGTTCCGGATGATGATGATGATGATGATGATGATGATGATGATGATGATGATGATGATGATGATGATGATGATGATGATGATGATGTACAGGCTGTGAGATCACGTTCCGGATGATGATGATGATGATGATGATGATGATGATGATGATGATGATGATGATGATGATGATGATGATGATGATGATGATGATGATGATGTACAGGCTGTGAGATCACGTTCCGGATGATGATGATGATGATGATGATGATGATGATGATGATGATGATGATGATGATGATGATGATGATGATGATGTGAGATCACGTTCCGGATGATGATGATGATGATGATGGTGTACAGGCTGTGAGGTCACGTTCCGAGTCTACGGCATCACGTGCGTGCTGGTGCTGGGTGTGTACGCCGGGGTCAACTACTTCCTGCAGGACAGGGGGCGCTTCTCGCACGGCTCCAAGATGGCGCACGAGCTGTTGGAGGACACGACCCACCTGGCCCCGCACGGCGTGCCCTCGGGCATCGGACGCGACCTCTCCTCCTCCAAGCTGGTGCGCGACCCCTCCGCCTCCAAACTGACCGGTGACGACTGGAACACTCAGCAGAGAGGTCCGTACTTCCGCCTCTGGCCCACTCTGGCAGAGGGTCGGAAAGTGGTTGGGTGGTTTTGGTGGTGGTGGTGGTGGTGTGTGGTGATGGTGGTGTGGTGGTGGTGGTGTGATAGTGGTGTGGTGGTGGTGTGGTGGTGGTGGTGTGGTGGTGATGGTGGTGTGGTGGTGGTGGTGGTGTGGTAGTGGTATGGTGATGGTGTGGTGGTGGTGGTGATGGTGGTGTGGTGGTGGTGGTGGTGTGGTAGTGGTATGGTGGTGTGGTGGTGGTGGTGGTGATGGTGGTGGTGGTGTGGTGTGGCGGTGTGGTGTGGTAGTGGTATGGTGGTGTGGTGGTGGTGCGGTGGTGGTGATGATGGTGGTGGTGGTGTGGTGTGGTGGTGGTGGTGGTGGAGGTGGTGGTCTTGTTGATTTGTTTGTTGGTTTCGCCGCTGGGTACAACAAAGCGGCTTGTTTTTGTTTTAATATTGCCTTCTTCTTCTTCTTCTTCTTCTTCTTCTTCTTCTTCTTCTTCTTCTTCTTCTTCTTCTTCTTCTTCAGCAATAAATCAACCAGTGTGTCTTTATTGCCACGTGTAAATAAAATTACACAAGAAGTGAGGCAATAATGAGATATTCATAATCATATACACGCACTTGTCCCTTCTTCCTCTTCCTCCTGCACTCCACAGCTCCATTCATGATTCAATCCAAATTTTAAAAATCGACAAATTCCGAAGACATGTCGCATTCACTTAACTGCCCAGCATTGTTCCAGACACACCACGCAGGCATTTCACCACACACCCAACCGTAACCGGATATGTGTATATACTGTTTTCGTCGTCTAACTGTCGTTAGCTTGTTTCTATGGAAACGGGGTGGGGTGTGGGGGTGGTGGGATGGTTTACCTCGAAAATGTGCACACGTTTTGTGTAGTACCATTAAAATTAGCGGGGGAAGGGGAAGGGGGGGGGTAATTCTTTGTGTGTTTGGAGCTAGTTATCGCGTTTGCCACTCAACATCTCAAAGGTATCCATGGACACGTCGAAAGCGAGATTAGGCGCAGTATTGAACTAGGGTCATCCTTTTAATGAGCTGGGTCACGGCGGGTCATCCTTTTAATGAGCTGGGTCACGGCGGGTCATCCTTTTAATGAGCTGGGTCACGGCGGGTCACGGGATCGAAACCAGGGCTCGAATAGGAGCGTCCGGTTGTTTGCACCGATGGATTTAGGCTTCATATGCTCATGAACACAGCAAGCTATGGGTCTGACGTTTAACTGACGTTTGATTTCACTGGTACACAGTGAGTCCTCACACCAGGCTGGCTCTCAGCCAGTTTCACTGATTGGTCACTCGGTGTGTGTAACAAAGGTCACGTCTGATCATACAGATTACGGGGCCACAACCCAGGATGGCAACAGAAGTCTGTCTCAAGACCGTGCTGATCCTTGGGGAGGGGCAGGTAAGTGAGTGAGTGAGTGAGTGTGTGTGTGTGTGTGTGTGTGTGTGTGTGTGTGTGTGTGTGTGTGTGTGTGTGTGTGTGTGTTTTAGCGTACTAATAATGCTAATTACTTAGAACACAGCTTTATAATTACGTACCTGTTTTAAATTATTGTAACGTCTCTATGTTTTATAACAGTTATTTTATGCGCCATTTTACAAGTACTTGTTTTATATTAAATTAGTGTAATTATAATAATTAGTGTAATTTATTAAGTATGTATTATGAGACTGCTTGTATATGATATGTTAGTAAATGTAAATGGTATATATTATATTATGTACATGTATGTGAACAAGCGCGTTGAGCTCGCTCAGCGGGGAATAGCGCTATAGATAATTTATAGTATTATTATTTAGTGTGTGTGTGTGTGTGCGTGTGTGTGCGTGTGTGTGTGCGTGTGTGTGTGTGTGTGTGTGTGTGTGTGTGTGTGTGTGTGTGTGTGTGTGTGTGTGTGTGTGTGTGTGTGTGTGTGTGTGTGTGTGAGGTCAGAGAGAAAGAGAGTGTGTGCGTGTGTGTGTGCGTGCGTGCGTGCGTGCGTGCGTGCGTGCGTGCGTGCGTGCGTGTGTGTGTGTGTGTGTGTGTGTGTGTGTGTGTGTGTATGTGTGTGTGTGTGTGTGTGTGTGTGTGTATGTGTGTGTGTGTGTGTGGTCAGAGAGAGAGAGAGTGTGTGTGTGTGTATGCGTGCATGCCTGCGTGTGTGCGCGCGCGCGCGTGTGTGTGTGTGTGCGCGCGCGCGCGTAGTATATTCCTTGCACATACTCGCGTGTGTGTGCGCGCGTGTGTGCACGTAGTCTCAACACCATCGCCACCATCATCACCACTATCGCAATCATCATCGCCACCACCACCACCACCATCACTGTGTCCCTGCCTCCCAATACACGTGAAGCCCATGTGTAATCCCGTCTCTTTGCTCGTCTTGACAGACAACTACGGCAGTGAAGGCTACAGAGACACTCAGCACGGGAGAGAAAACCCATTCCAGCAGGTAATTAACAAACACTTACTCCTCTCTCTCTCTCTCTCTCTCTCTCTCTCTCTCTCTCTCTCTCTCTCTCTCTCTCTCTCTCTCTCTCTCTCTCTCTCTCTCTCTCTCTCTCTCTCTCTCTCTGTGACGGGTTGCCCGGCAGGCATTCATGCCTAAACCTTTATCCTTGCGTAATTAAAGTTCAATCAATCAATCAGTCAATCAGTCTCTTCCATGTGTAGCCTCGTATAAATTTGCTCTCAACTCCATTGTCTTTCCTTTTTCTCACAGACACAGGGTTTTGGCCAATATCCCGAGCAAAGAGACCACATTTTCATCGGGGAGCCGCCACGCATGGACACACAACTCTACCACCAACAGCCAGAAAACTATGACCAAGGTTACGGCCCCTGAACATCGCACCGCTGGGATACGGATTGTCTACCCTGCTCTGCTACCGTCGGTGCGCTATGTAGACCAGCCCTCCGGCAAGATCAGTTTGCTGATTCACGTTTAGCTCAAATGTCTTCAAACTTGGTGATTATAGAGTCGCAGTGTGAACACATAATTGTTTAACTTTGCAGTCGAATATCGACCGTTGAAGTTTAAATGGCAACGATAATTATTCACATAATACCGTGGCGACACGGTTGAATGATGCATGGTGGGGTTGCTAAGTGATATTACATTCAGCCGTAGCTTAAAAGGCTTTAGAAGGTTAGTCGCTGTGGCCCAGCGATAGAGCGATAGGCTGGCAGGCGGACGTGTCGTTTCGATTCTCCGCTTCCGCTCTCCTTTCGTGGACACTGGCCCGTGACTGTCCCTCACAGTTAATGAAGCATTAAAATGGCTCACATCGCTGTCCATCTTAATGCAGAAATCAATCCAGTGGGGACAGTGTAGTGTTAGGTACAGTGCATACAGCCCACCCTTCCCCGCCGTCTCCGCCGGTACCACTCCAGTGGTAGAATTAAACCGATTTAGACTGGTTGCTGGGGTGTTGTTTGTTTTTGTTTTTTCGGTTAGTTTGTCATAGATTGCATGAAACCATTTCAAACAGAACGAGGCCCAGATCGTTCGTGCAGAATAAACACACAAGGGAGTTAATTAGCGCCCGAAATACGTCACACAAGCACAACAACCAAGACCTGAGTTGCCTACGGTAACTCTCACCTGGCATGCGTGTAAATACATGCGGAGTTTATATACCTTGCACATACTCGCATGCCAGGTGAGAATTACCGTGGGCGACTCACGTCTTTGTTGTTGTGTTTGTGTGACGTCTTTCGAGCGATAATTTACACCTTTGTGTTGATTGTAGACTGCATGTTTTCGAGTGTAAACCTCAACAAGCCGTTCCTGGGGTAGTACGGATGCAGAAAATAATTATAAGGTCCCCAAAGCACAACAAGCATATATATGCTGTTTCAACATGGACAAAAAAAGAAAAGATCTCTAGATTATCAGCAGAGGGCGTGATCTGCTATTATATATTCATCATCACCTTCTGCTTATAATCTAGAGATCTTTTCTTTTCTTTTTTGCTTTACGTCCACAGAGACCATAAGGCTTATTAGCGATGGGGAGCCCAGGACGGCCACCTCGACTTGCACACAGCTCCTGAGCTCTGAAATCTAGAGATGTCAAGGTTTCTCCCTTTTAAGCCTGGAGTCGGTCAGAACAGTGGTGATAATGATGATGATGAGTTTCATAATTTATAGCGCTATTCTCTGCTCGCGAGCAGTCACTGCCGTCAACATTACATTATGACTATATAATTGAATACTTTTGAGGTTTTAGTGTGTACATCATTGTTGATCTTGTAAAGCGCTATGTGTTCACCTTTGTCGTTGTGAAACGGCGCTGTAGAAATGACCGCTATGATTATTATTTTTATTATTTTTATTTTGTTTTGATTTTGTACCTGCTTAGTTCAGTTAACTACATTTCCCTGGTCCTCTTCAAACATGAACTGAGGTGTAACTGAAACAGTGAGTCAGACTCTCACGCATGATTTGATGACGGCTAGCTGGGTGTGACAGTATCCTGAATCAGTCGCTGAATGTTTGGTGTGACAATATCCTGAATAAGTCGTTGAACGTTTGGTGTGACAATATCCTGAATAAGTCGTTGAACGTTTGGTGTGACAGTATCCTGAAGCAGTCGTTGAACGTTTGACAGTAGTTGGGCGCAAACGTAATTGTCTGTTTACATATTCATGGACTAAGCATCTCATGGCACGTGATTATTATAATAATTTTATCTGTGCTGTGTTGTGAGCGTAGCTTTCTGTGATTGTGGAAATGATAGACGTCTGTCAGCCTGTATTAGCCCAGCTTGGCTCTTCGTCGCTGGCATGTAGGTGGACTACGTTAGCCTTTCCTTTTACACTTTCTTTGTTAACATGTTTATGATCGTGATTTTATTTTCCTTCTTCTTCTTTTCTTTTGAGTGAGGGAGGGATTTGCATTGCCTGTTCACCACATGAGACTGCTGACTAAGCTCGAGAGGTTGCGGGTTTGAATCCCGACTCATGCAACTACCATCTGTTTCGTTTCAGGGTGGCGGTCTCAGTGTTTAGTCTGTCGATTGAGATGAGATCCTGAGACTTTGGTCAGATTACGAGACTGAGGTCAGATCCTGTAATAGTTGACTGGGCGTAAAACACCAAACTACTTACTTACTGAGATTGTCGTGAGATTCCGAGATTGAGGTGAGATTCTGAGATTGAGGTCAGATCCTGAGGCTGAGGTCAGATCCTGAGACTGAGGTCAGATCGTGAGACTGAAGTGAGATTGTGGCAATGACCATTTCAGGGTTTGAACTCTGACGTACCCTGAGGAAAAGCCACCACCATGGAAAGTGATGAACAATTTATGTGTACTGCGTTGATTGGATATTGCGTTGCCACGGTTGTTGATGTCATCGTTGTTGACGTCACAGCTAACTGCTATAACCACTTAGCTTTTCTGCTCCTCTTTCTGAGGTGAATCGGAAGCTAGAATTATCTGCCATGTCATCATCTGTTGTTGCATTTTTATAACTTTGTAAGCTAGTTCATAGTGAGGGCAGATGCTGCCCCAAGATATGATGACTCTGTCATAATTCGCGAAGAAGTCCACCTCACTTCGATGGTATGTGTAAGGATTATAAAGATGTGGGAGAGAGAAACGGGGGGGGGGGGGGGGGGGAAGAGTCTATCATGCTTGCATACATTGTTTTATCATCGATTCATTTACATCGGCACAAACCATACCATTAATTAATTAATCGCTTTTATATAGCGCTATTCTCTGCTCTCGAGCAGACTCACTGCGCCCTTGTTACGTGTGCTAGTGAATGATTGACTGTAGCCTGTTATAGCGCGTTCTGAATATCCACACAAGTGGTTACGACAAGAAGCAGGCAAACGAAAAACAAACGATCACGCTTTTGCTGTGCGGAGATTACATGTCCGAGGTGTATTCATGTCATAGGCATTTTGTCATAAAACTACCCACCATTACGTCTCGGGACCAAAGCGAGCAGTTGGTCGTCAGCTTGCGGTTTGATTTTAAATCATTTTAAGTCGTGTTTGATGAAACCAGTGACCGAGTGGGTGTATGTTAGTTAGCCAGGCGTGACTGTTTGTTAGCAAATGTTTTCAGTTTGCTGGCTGGTACGGTTGATATAGGCAATTTTGTTTGATAATGATTACTGTGAAAAAAGAAGAAGAAGGAGAAGAGAAAGTTGACTGTACATAGACATTAGTGTAGTCGCTGTCTGGAGAATCGGTGACAGCAGATCACTAAACTGACCCAAAGCGTATATCGTCTCAATACCTGACCTTCACGACGGGTGATATGGGGCAGGGGGGCAACCCGTTGAACGACGGACGAATCGTTTTCCGTGAACACGATGAACTTCAAGTAACAGCACTTCAAGTCCTTCCAGGACTGAGTTCCCTTTTGCAGATGTTCGGTGAATCACTGAGTGGAAATTACCCCTGTCCGACCGGTGTCCGGTAAATCACTGGGTGGAAATTCCCCCTTACCTACCGATGTCCGGTGAATCGCTGAGTGGAAATTCCCCATGACTTACCGATGTCCGGTAAATCACTGGGTGGAAATTCCCCATGACTTACCGATGTCCGGTAAATCACTGGGTGGAAATTCCCTATGACTTACCGATGTCCGGTAAATCACTGGGTGGAAATTCCCTATGACTTACCGATGTCCGGTAAATCACTGGGTGGAAATTCCCCATGACTTACCGATGTCCGGTAAATCACTGGGTGGAAATTCCCTATGACTTACCGATGTCCGGTAAATCACTGGGTGGGAAATTCCCCATGACCTACCGATGTCCGGTAAATCACTGGGTGGAAATTCCCCCTGACCTACCGATGTCCGGTAAATCGTGGGTGGAAATTCCCCCTTACCTACTGGTGTTCGGGGAATCACTGAGTGGAAATTCCCCCTGACCTACCGATGTCCGGTAAATCACTGGGTGGAAATTCTCCCTGACCTACCGATGTCCGGTAAATCACTGGGTGGAAATTCCCCCTGACCTACCGATGGCCGGTAAATCACTGGGTGGAAATTCTCCCTGACCCGGTCCTCACCGACCGAAGTTTCCTCCCACCCCCACCCACCCCAAGTCCTCAGAGTAGGCTTAGCCTGTCGAACTGGTCCCTCATAGTAGGTTTAGCCTGTAGAACTGGTCCCTCGTAGTAGGCTTAGTCTGTCGAACTGGCCCCTCATACGTGGTCCGGTCTGACGTTGACTGCGACTGGTTCAATGGTGGCTGAATGTCATCGACATTTTGCTTCGGCCAAGTGGACAAGAATTAATACATTTTATTAAGAGCAATCCATAGTCAGATTTCTTTTTTCTTAAAATGGTACTCTCGTTCACGTACAAAAACACACAAAAAAGAACAAATTGCTGCTCATCACGTAGCTGTGGTATGCGAAGACAGAAACAGACAGACTGTGTTAATAACTGTCGAAGCGTCATCACGTATCTATGGTATGTGAAGACAGAAACAGACAGACTGTGTTAATAACTGTCGAAACGTCATCACGTAGCTATGGTATGTGAAGACAGAAACAGACAGACCGTGTTAATAACTGTCGAAGCGTCATCACGTAGCTAAGGTATGTGAAGACAGAAACAGACAGACTGTGTTAATAACTGTGGAAGCGTCATCACGACCTGACGCCGCGTGACAACAGTTCAGGTTCAAAGTTCACTGCAATCGTAGCAGATGTCAGTGACCCAATGACCCAGTCCGATTCAATCAAATAAATCTTTACTATTCATCAATATACAAAGCGTAAAAATGAACATTTTCCTTTGACACATGGGCTCAAGACTCAAGAAGGTACATTTAAAATGAACATATTCCTTTGACACATGGGCTCAAGACTCAAGAAGGTACATTTAAAATGAACATATTCCTTTGACACATGGGCTCAAGACTCAAGAAGGTACATTTAAAATCGCAATATATATATCCGCAGCGGTCGCCTTGTCGGTAACGGTGAACCACAGCCGCCATTTTGAATCGGCGTTTTCGTTGCTTCAGCGTCGAAAAATGAGTACCTTTAAACGGGTTTAGTCTGGTCGAATACCCTATCTGCGCTTCACACTTGCCGATTAAAGGGAAAAAACTGGGGATGTCGTCATATTTGTCCTTCACACGTATCGGTCCTGACTCCGATTTACAGTCAAATCCACTATTACTGACTCATCTCTGAGGAGCCGGTTTGACAGGCTAACTGCATGTTTAACTAAAGACGACTGTACAGACCATGTGTGTGACACGATTTTCCGTGATGACGTTGTTTAGTTGATCATGTACGACGTGTACCCGCTGTTGTAGTTGTTCTTGCTGGTCAAAGGACTGAACGTTTCCAACTGATGGCCCCACTGTTTTTTTATGCAACGTCTGCATTTGTTGAACTAATAAAGCGTAGACAGGAGCAAATTCAATGTGTGTGTGTGTGTGTGTGTGTGTGTGTGTGTGTGTGTGTGTGTGTGTGTGTGTGTGTGTGTGAGTGTGTGTGTGTGTTTGTGTGTGTGTGTGTGTGTGTGTGTGTGTGTGTGTGTGTGTGTGTGTGTGTGTGTGTGTGTGTGTGTGTGTGTGTGTGTGTGTGTGTGTGTGTGTGTGTGTGTGTGTGTGTGTGTGTGTGTGTGTGTGAAGATAGGCGCAACTGTTTGCAGTGTGTCTTTGTCTGTCTCTCTGCAAGAGAATATGGAGGAGGGGCGGTTTGTTTGTGGGGGGTTTTGTTGTTGTTGTTTTGTTTTTTTTTTGGGGGGGGGGGGGGTTCGTGCGTGCGTGCGTGCGTGCGAGTGTGTGTGTGTTTTGTTGTTGTTGTTTTGGGGTGTTTGTTTCTTGTTTGGGTTTTTTTCCAAGTTCTACTTTGAAGAGTAAGTTTCATTTATAATTAAAACGATGACATTACACCGCAGCACGCACACACACGCCTCACACTCGCGCGCGCACACACACACACACACACACACACACACACACACACACACACACACACACACACACACACACATATGCACGCCGCACACACACACACACACACACACACACACACACACACACTCGCACACGCACACACGCACATACGCATGCACACACAAACACACACACACACACACACACACACACACACACACACACACACACACACACACACACACACACACACACACACACCAAAACTGGTACAAGGTAGATTTATATCCCCAACTGTAAAGGTGGCCATGCACGTGCAACAGACAGGCAGTGCACACTGACCTACTTGGTGCAAACGACACACGTCACCAGCTTCCCGTCCTCAAAGGGCGGGCAGGGCAAGGCGCCACACTTCGCCACGCTGTAGTAAATGACGTTCTCGTTGTCGTTAGAATTCGTCGAGCTGATGTACCCGCGACTCGAGTCCACACAAATGTATTCCGACGAACCCGGGTTACTTTCCAAACCAGCCATGATGTACCCCGTGTACTCCTCGGTCCACCCGGGGAGGCAAGTGTTGGTTCCGGGTATCATGACAGACGCTGCACGTGGTACTCGGCACACGGCACAGGCCGGGGTGAGCTGACACTCCGTTTCCGGGCAGATGTCGTACTCTGAGCCGTAGATGAATGCCGGATAGTTATCTGAAGGAGGTTTATGATCGTCAAATACTGGCTGTGACGTCAGACAGAGGTGGTTGGCTGCTCCGCCGGTCGCCGTTTCACCTGAGCCAGCGAGGATCCCTGAAAGTGGAAATTAATACTGTTCAGTAGCAGAAACTCAGACTAGCTGAAAAGGTATTTGTCCCAAGGAAAAAAGAAGAAGATTAGAATGAAATATTCGAATTACGCAGTTCGTTTTCATAAGTCCGATTGTTTAATATCAAATTTCAAATAATAATGGAAATTTGTACAGCGCCTACCCTGCGGCCCAAAGCACTGAACAAGCATAATATAATGCCATAATGTACATCGAGATGGAAATGCTATCAGCAATTTAACAAAAAGCTAACGCATAATGTTGACATCAACAAAGGTTCAAGCATAACTATGTGAAAGATGCACACACACACACACACACACACACACACACACACACACACACACACACACACACACACACACACACACACACACACACACACACACACACGCACACACACACACACACACAGATATACACCCTAGCACACACTGATAACCACTGACAGAACCCACATTATCCAATGCCCAGTGGCATAACAGACACTCCGGTGTATTTATACCTGTGTACAGGAGTTCTGACGAGTCCGGACAAGAAGCGTGACCCCAGCGTGTGTAGGTTGTGCCTGTTACCCAAAATGGTACACACTGTGAGACAACAGCCAGCAATGGTACACACTATGAGACAACAGCCGGCAATAGTACACGCTGTGGGACAACAGCCAGCAATGGTACACGCTATGAGACAACAGCCAGCAATGGTACACACTATGAGACAACAGCCGGCAATGGTACACGCTATGAGACAACAGCCGGCAATAGTACACGCTGTGGGACAACAGCCAGCAATGGCACACACTATAAAGCAATAACTAGCAAAAAACATACTCTGAGACAACAGCTAACGATGATACACAATATGAGACATCAGCCAGCAAAGATACACGCTGTGAGACAACAGCCAGCAATGGCACGCCATTGAGACAACAGCCAGCAATGGCACACCATTGAGTCAACAGCCAGCAGTACCAGTCAACAAAGGTGCAAAGAAAACAACCAGCAAAGAAACATTCTGCCAGACAACAGCTAACGATGAGACACTATATGAGACATCAGCCAGCAATATCAGTCAACAGCCAACAATGGCACACACTATGAGACATCAGCCAGCAAAGATACATATTGTGATACAACAACCAGCAATGGCACACACTATAAAACAACAGCAAGCAATATCAATCAACAGCCAACAAAGGTGCACACTATGAGACAACAGCCAGCCAAGATACACGCTGTGAAACAACAGCCAGCCAAGATACACGCTGTGAGACAACAGCCAGCCAAGATACACTCTGTGAAACAACAGCCAGCCAAGATACACGCTGTGAGACAACAGCCAGCCAAGATACACTCTGTGAAACAACAGCCAGCCAAGATACAGGCTGTGAGACAACAGCCAGCCAAGATACACTCTGTGAAACAACAGCCAGCCAAGATACACGCTGTGAGACAACAGCCAGCCAAGATACACGCTGTGAGACAACAGCCAGCAAAGATACAGGCTGCGGGACAACAGACAGCAAAGATACAGGCGGAGGAAGCACGATGACACTCAGATACAGTCAACATCAAGCACAGATAATCATGACCAGTGAACAGCAACCAATCGAGTCAATTAAAGCATGTACTATGCGCTTCGCAGACACGTCTGCAACAGGTCGTCCCCTGGCTGGTAGGGCTGTGGGGCAGTTTGCTCCCTTACCCTAAAGGGCCCTTAATAATCATGCATATAATTATGAACGCGAGGAGAGTGACCACTGCTTAGGGGGATGGGGAGAGGGCGATTCCTGTGACCTCGGGCCCGGTCATGCTGCAGGTCGGCATTCTTCAGGGCCTCTATCTCTGACGTCATTTCCGTTATTTGTTGAGTCACGCGACTTAAAACGGCATCCACGGGTCCGTTGTCATCAGATCTGCAAGAAGAGAAATCCAGTGCCGGGTTTACTCTGTAATTGTAAAATTGACTAATTATATAAGGAAGAAGGAGAAGAAAGAGGATTTCCAGAGCGCCCATCTACCGCACAAGGTGGGAGCACAGGGCGCTTAACAATAACACTAACAACAATAACAACAACAACAACAACACACACACACACAGGCACACACACACACAGGCACACACACACACACACACACACACACGCGCGCGCGCGCACGCACGCACGCACGCACGCACAAGGAACACACACACGCACGCGCGTGCGTCAGACTGGGGGAGGCGAGGGGGGGCAGATACCGCTGTGAAAAAGACAGTTCAGAAATAGTTATTGAACAGGTGAGTGTTGAGGGCAGCTTTAAAAGAGGAGGCAGTGTGAGAGTGGTGGAGTGTTTGAGGCAAGGAAATGTACACCACAAGCAATCAAGTATAAGTGATGGTGTGAGAAAACCCACACCACAAGCAATCAAGGATAAGTGATGGTGTGCGAAATCCCACACCACAAGCAATCAAGGATAAGTGATGGTGTGACAAACCCACACCACAAGCAATCAAGGATAAGTGATGGTGAGAGAAAACCCACACCACAAGCAATCAAGGATAAGTGATGGTGAGAGAAAACCCACACCACAAGCAATCAAGTAACCAGCCCACCCGCCTCCCATCATGTTTTTTTGTAAAGCGCTGAGGGCTTTTTAAGAATCTGCACTTTAGAAATGATCGTTATTATTATTATTATTAAGTATAAGTGACGATGTGAGAAAACCCACAAGAAGGCAGAGTCATTGAAAAAATTTTTCCTGCTTGTTCTCGTTTACAAAACACAATCAATCCACACGACAGGTGCTCTTGTCTCTGGCAACACTGAGAACAAAAACAAAAGAACACGCAAGCAGTCAATCCGAAAAACGAAACAAAAAAGCATGCACACAGAAAAACAGACAATATAGCATAGCGGAGACGAAAACACATCGGACACGGAGTGACTGAGGTAGCTAAATGCAGGCCTACTGAGAAAGAGAACTCGAACTGGAAAACTTTATTTTACAAGGATTGTAGTTTAGGTTCATTCAAAACCAAACAGCTAGTCCTTGCTAAGCGACTGATGAGGAGAGACAGACAGACAGAGACAGCCAGACAGACAGAAGGGGAGAGAGAAAGAGTGTGTGAGAAAGAGGAAAGAAAAACAGAGAAAGACATAGACAGACAGAGTGGGGAGAGAAAGAGTGTGAGAGAGGGGGAAGAGAAATGGGGGGGGGGGGGGGGGGGGATTTGTATTGTCTGTGTAGGCCAGCAGCCTTGCGGTTACAAAGGGAGAGAGAACGTGACAGGGGACAAGTTAGATAAGGCTACCTTCTGACTACAGCTGTTTCGGTCCACGGAGCATTTGTCTGGAGCGGCAGTCCATACAGCCCATGACGACCTGACTGTGCACAGAGAGAGGCACTGCTGTTAGATGATCTAACCTGGGATTTATAGAAATAAATGCATAAGAAAAACAAATCTGAAGCAAGAATGACTGATAGCGTTGTAAAACAAGATCCAGACACATCACCGTGTCTTGTGCTTCAGAAGGTGATGGTCTGTATACCCACCGTGTCTCCTGCTTCAGGGAGACGGCGTTTGTTCGTTTGCTGGTGCAGCAGCCGGATTGTCTCGTCTTGCGCAGCGACACGGCTCCTTAACTCCTCCCTCTGTTGATCTCTCTCCTCTCTGGAAACTCCCTTCTCTTCTTCAAACTCCGCTCGTTGCTTCTGGATGCCCTGCTGCTGCTGCTGCTGCTGCTGACTCAGACCCAGGAGCTGAGTCTTGTGTTGATGAGACTCCCATCCCACGGCCTCGGTGCGTTCGAGCTGGAGATCCTGCTGTTGCTGGAGAATGGTATCCAGTATTTCTGATTTATGCACGTCACACTCCCGTCTCCTATCTGCGATCTGTTTCTCGAAGTTCTCTCTTTGCTGACGGATATCACGCTGCTGCTGTTGAATCATGTCCAGTAGTTCTTTCTTCTGTCGATCGGATTCCAGTCTCAAGCTGTCGATTTGTTTTTCAAAGTCCATTCTTTGCTTGTGGAGATCGTCTTGTTGTTGCTGAAGCAGGTCCATGATGTGCTGTTGACGTGTCGTCCAATCCCCATTTTGGTCTTGAAGGATCTTCACGCGCTCTTGCAGTTCTTGGAGCTGACTGGTCAGTTGTGGTTCCGTCCCCTCGCGTGACGACGTCACGTGATGAAAAAGGGTGACGCCAGCGACGCAGATGAAGAGAGCGTTTTCACAGAGAGTCATTGTAGGAGAGTTTCGTGGAGAATTCTTGTACCTGTGGTTTGCTGGTGCTGAAGTTCTCTGCTTTTATCGGAGCATTGGACTGGTATAAAAACAAAGCCATACCATTGTCTGGGTGGGGGGGGGGGGGGATAGCTCAGTGGTTAGAGCGCCGGACTCGTGATTGAAAGGTCGCGGGTTCGAATCCCTGCTGGAACGGCGGGAGAATTTTCTTCTCCAGGGTCGACTTTCTGTGCTGACTCTTATTTCGGTATCCGTTCCACCCCCGTGTTACTACAGTAGCACGTAAAAGATCCCGGTCATTCTGCCAAAGGTGCAGGTGGCAGGTTACAGCTAAACACGCATACACCTTACGTATGTGGCTTTTATTGAACCGTGCTTCGGCATTGGTCACAACTTGTCCCTAATATGTCAAATGACATCTGAGGACATTAAGCATCAACTCATCATCATTGTCTGGGTCAGAAGACAGACAGCTGAACTATAAGCGCTTGCTGTTTTGTAATTATTTAGATCAAAAAGAAGAAAAGAAGCAGTAGAGTGAATCTGGAGAAGAGAGAGAGAGTCCTACTCCCTTCATAAAGAGCTTATCGGGTGCTGATTTGTAATTAAAGGTAAAATTACATCAAGAATCAGCATAGTTTTTAATAGGCTTTTGAGAGGTGGCACATGGTGCCTGTACTTTTGTACTTGATCCCAACGTGTAGGTGTCAGCTGTGTTCTCCACAATAAATGCAGTGTATAGGACAAGCATGTTTCTAGGCATGTTACTTTTGTACTTGATCCCAACGTGTAGGTGTCAGCTGTGTTCTCCACAATAAATGCAGTGTATAGGACAAGTATGTTTCTAGGCATGTTACTATGTTTCACCGTACTTGCTTTAAAGGAGGGCTGTGGTTCACTTTGTAAGGTCGATAATAATAATAAATATATTATTGATATCGTACATAATCTTTCGGTAGATACTGTTCTATGTGTGCACACACACACACACACACACACGCACGCACGCACGCACGCACGCACGCACGCACGCACGCACGCACGCACGCACACACACACACGAGCATATTGACTATATTAAACGTAACTGACACACAGTTTAAACAAACATTAAACGCAGACTTTAGGCAGAGGAAGACAGAAGCCCGGAACGGAAAACCTGGCAGGTCTGTTGTTTCGGGCAAAAGAAATGTCTACAGGTTTGATTTGAAGGAGTCTAGAGAGGGTTTCTGTCCGAGAGGAAGGGGAGGTCATTCCATGTAGAGGGTCCAAAGACAGAAAGGCGCGGGAACCAACAGTGGAAAGTCTGGTACCAGTAAAGTTAAAGACAGTCACAAAGATAAGACGGAGCAGTGCGCGGAATGTATTTGGGTCATTCTCCTGAAAACTGGACCAAAGAGGGTGCCGCTTTCCCGATGAAATAAAAATTAAATTAAAACATGAAACTTTTTAAACTACCACTATATTTCTGATGTAATGTGTTTGGAGAAATAAGGGAAATGTTACAATGGGTAAATGCATCATTATTTCTTGCGCTGTGAGCCTTTTTTGGTAAAAATCGCAAACTTATCATGGCCGCCCATGGGGTGACCAACTTAGTTTGACAGTGCATGTTCATAAGCTGGTGTGTC
>OY757553.1:17253001-17376783 GCA_963584105.1 Alviniconcha strummeri
AGTAACAGGCTAGACGCGCTGAGGTATGTCATAATTAATTTAGATCGCACAGACTGTTTTCGGGTACAAGTCACGCGTTGTGATTGTGCAGACTGTTTCAGGTATGTCATAATTAATTTGGATCGCACAGACTGTTTCAGGTACAAGTGACAAGCGTTTAGATCATGCAGACTGTTTTTCATGTACAAGTTATACCCGTTCGGGTAATGCAGACTGTGTTTTTTCAGGTACAAGTTATACCTGTTCGAGTAATACCGACTGTTTTTCAGGTACAAGTTATACCTGTTCGAGTAATGCCGACTGTTTTTCAGGTACAAGTTACACCTGTTCGGGTAATACAGACTGTGCTTTTCAGGTACAAGTTATACCTGTTCGGGTAATGTAGACTGTGTGTGTGTGTGTGTGTGTTTTTCAGGCACAAGCTACACACGTTGGGGTAACAGAAACTGCCCGAGTTCCGCTGAGCTTGTCTATACCGGTGAGTGGATGAGGGGAACAGAACAGAGTGAAAGAGAAACAGAGAAAGTCGGTTACACAGACATGCAGGCAGACAGTTCTGCACGCATGCAGGCAGGCATGTACATTGACACGCAGGACAACAGAGTGCAAAAACAAATTATCCAAAACATGTGCACATGTACATGGACCATTAACAACACGTACATGTACATGGATCATTAACAACACGTACATGTACACGGAGCATTAAGTCGTTAAGAACACGTACGTGTACATGGATCATTAACAACACGTACATGTACACGGAGCATTAAGTCGTTAAGAACACGTACGTGTACATGGACCATTAACAACACGTACATGTACACGGAGCATTAAGTCGTTAAGAACACGTACGTGTACATGGATCATTAACAACACGTACATGTACACGGAGCATTAAGTCGTTAAGAACACGTATGTGTAGATGGACCATTAACAACACGTACATGTACACGGGGCATTAACGACACGACCGTGTACATGGACCATTAAGAAACGAACACACAAAAGAAACCAAAGCCACAAGCGGGGCCACAATAGCAAGAGCTACAAGAGCAGCAACTACAACAACACGCAGGGAAGAGAAAAGCACGAGCGAAAAGCTGGGGCAGAATCGGGAAGGGAAAGAAAGAAATGGGCTGATGAATGGATGGACGTGGAAGAACGGATAGAAGGAAAATAAGCAGGGAAAAGGAAAAGAAAGAGGGCATTGCGAAACTTAGAGCAATGAAAACAAAATGATAACTGACAATGATGACGATAATGGTGACGGTAACGAGTATGATCTGATGTAACAGTATAAAAAAAATCGTAACCAATTTGATGGCAGGAATCATTGGAGGGACACATCACCGAAGTACCGGTGGCGCAGCCAATCACCTCTGTCTGACGTCACATCCTGTTTTGGACGGCCACAGACAACCATCGGGAAACGGCTACGCGTATGTGTACGGCTCAGAGTACGGCATTTGTCCGGAGCCAGAGTGCAACACCACCCCGGCCTGTGCTCTGTGCCGGGTGTCACGTTCCGCCTCCGTCATGATACCCGGAACCAACGTCTGCTCTTCCGGGTGGACCAAGGAGTATTCGGGGTACATTATGGCCAACTACCATGGTTACACGGGTAGTTCCGAGTTCATCTGTGTGGACTCCACCCATGACCATTACAGTGACACCACGCAGTCAGCGGACAGTGAGAACATCATCTATTACACACACGTGAAGTGCGGCGCTTTGCCCTGTCCACCATACATCGATGAGAAGATCGTGACTTGTGTTGTTTGCACGAAATAAATCCATCTCAGGATGAATACAAACCATTTAGCAGGATCTTTATGTCTATCTGTTCAGTGGATTAGTGTAAACAAACAGCGCGCGCGCGCGCGTGTGTGTGTGTGTGTGTGTGTGTGTGTGTGTGTGTGTGTGTGTGTGTGTGTGTGTGTGTGTGTGTGTGTGTGTGTGTGTGATTATTATTATTACTACTACTACCACTACTACCACTACTACTACTACTATTATGTTGTTGTATAATGCGTCCATAGTGTACCATTACCATACACCTTTTAAAGCAAATTCCAAATGCTGTGATCTGAAAGATACGCAGAGGGTCAAACAAGTCTTATCTAGACTTGGACGTGAAGGCTGTTCCGTTCTCACGGGCAAACCACAGGTAAAATCAGGCACGGGACAAGCCACAGGTAAAATCAGACACGGGCAAACCATAGGTCAAATCAGACACGGGCAAACCACAGGTAAAATCAGACACAGGACAAGCCACAGGTAAAATCAGACACGGGCAAACCACAGGTAAAATCAGACACGGGACAAACTACAGGTAAAATCAGACACGGGACAAGCCACAGGTAAAATCAGACACGGGACAAACTACAGGTAAAATCAGACACGGGACAAGCCACAGGTAAAATCAGACACGGGACAAGCCACAGGTAAAATCAGACACGGGACAAGCCACAGGTAAAATCAGACACGGGCTAAGAGTTGGATCAAACGCCAGCTGTGTGCCGGCCGAAGGACAAACCACAGACAAGACTGGACTTGTCCACATCGGTCATGGAGGGCTTCGTCCTTGTCCTCAGCGTCCTGTCGGTCGGTCACTCGGTGCTGGCCACACAGCGAGACACCACAACGGACCACGTCGTGCTCCAGCAGCTTCAGCACCTCAAAGGACACTTGACCAAACTGGAACAACGCCTGGAGGACCAGAACGACAAGATCTTGAATCAGGAGGTGACCATTCAGGACCTGAACGACAGGATCATGAAGCAAGATGTGACCATTCAAGATCTGAAGGGTAGACTCCTGAAGCAAGAGAGAACGAGGCAGCAACAGAAACATCAACTGGAAGAGGAATCCTTGTATCCATACACAAAGCAAAACAAAACTACCCAGAACCGGAAGTACAGTGTGATGAAGACATGGCGTCGTCCTTCAGTTGAAAACAAATCGGTTTGTATTTTCGTTTTTACAAACCGTCAGTTGAGCCTCTCTCTCTCTCTCTCTCTCTCTCTCTCTCTCTCTCTCTCTCTCTCTCTCTCTCTCTCTCTCTCTCTCTCTCCCCCCCTCTCTCTCTCTCTCTCTCTACCTCTGCGAGCGCATGTTTGTGTATGAAGATGTGTGTGTGTGTGTGTGTGTGTGTGCGCGCGCGTGCGTACATGCGTGCGCGCGTGCGTACATACGTGCGTGCGTGCGTGCGTGCTTGTGTGTGTCTGTATGTTTCTCTGTGATGAGTGTGTGTTTGTGTTTTGGGGGAAAGGTTAAATACATTTAGATTTCTACGTTGACGCGTTCGTTTGAATTGTCTCGGTGTGTGTCCGGTCCGTCACGCTGTGCAGTTCAAGACCGCCCCACGTGGAGAAAGGATGCCTCCTTTACCGGGGGACCAATACAACCAAGTCAATCTTTCACAAACACACGCAAGGAAAAGGTAAAAAATTAGTCCATGGTTGAGTGCGTCTCTCTCTCTCTCTCTCTCTCTCTCTCTCTCTCTCTCTCTCTCTCTCTCTCTCTCTCTCTCTCTCTCTCTCTCTTTCTCTCTGGGGATGACAGTGAAGAGGGGAAGGGGACGGAGGGAGGGAGGTAATGCATGCCAATGTGAGCATGTGTTCATTCCAGTCGTCTTGAAGAATCTGTCTTCTTCCACATTTTCGTCGCCTCCTTCCTCCCCCCCCCCCCCCCCTTTTTTTTTCTTTTTTTTCTTTTCCTCTTGTTCCAGATCAGATGATGCTGGTGCTTTGGAAGTAGTGCTGAATCACGTGACGCAACAGATAACGGAAATGACGTCAAACATACAAGCGCTGAAGAATGCAAATACTCAACAAGACCAAGCCAGAGGTGGGCCAAAATAATTAGGCTGCTTAATTATACAATCAGATACGAGAAAAGAGGAAAACAGAGAGAGACAAAGAGAGACAGACACAGCAAGAGACAGAGGGAGAGAGACATCGAACTCTAAACCTTTAATACTCAAGTATAGTAGCAGGAGAGAGAGAGAGAGAGAGAGAGAGAGAGAGAGAGAGAGAGAGAGAGAGAGAGAGAGAGAGAGAGAGAGAGAGAGAGAGAGAGAATTAATCTTTACAAACTACATATATAATTATATCTGCCACCAAGGCTATTTCGAAAGCAACTTCAGATATCCTTTCTCAAAGCTGACAAACAAAAGAAAAAGTGTTTGATAAACCCGTGTTGAACATAATTATGAGAATACAATTATGCTATACTTTGCTTGTGGCTGCTATGCATAAATTATATATCTGGCACAGGCTGGACGTGTACAGTGTTTTTCAGGCACACGTTCCTCACCTTTAGGTCATACAGTGTTTTTCAGGCACACACACGTTACTCACCTTTAGGTCATACAGTGTTTTTCAGGCACACTTTCCTCACCTTTAGGTCATACAGTGTTTTTCAGGTACACGTTCCTCACCTTTAGGTCATACAGTGTTTTTCAGGTACACGTTCCTCACCTTTAGGTCATACAGTGTTTTTCAGGCACACGTTCCTCACCTTTAGGTCATACAGTGTTTTTCAGGCACACGTTCCTCACCTTTAGGTCATACAGTGTTTTTCAGGCACACGTTACTCACCTTTAGGTCATACAGTGTTTTTCAGGCACACACACGTTCCTCACCTTTAGGTCATACAGTGTTTTTCAGGCACACACACGTTACTCACCTTTAGGTCATACAGTGTTTTTCAGGCACATATTACTCACCTTTAGGTCATACAGTGATTTTCAGGCACACACACGTTACTCACCTTTAGGTCATACAGTGTTTTTCAGGCACACGTTGCTCACCTTTAGGCACAGGTTACTCACCTTTAGGTCATACAGTGTTTTTCAGGTCCATGCTACACGCGCTAGTGCCATGTAGGCTTTTGTAACAGATACACGCTATGACACGTTCTGGTCACCAAGACCGTGTTTTTCAGGTACAAGTTACTCACGTTGGGGTTATGCTGGCTGTGTTTTTGGTACAAGTTACACGCGTTGGGGTCATGCAGACCGTGTTTTTCAGGTACAAGTTACACGCGTTGGGGTCATGCAGACCGTGTTTTTCAGGTACAAATTACTTACGTTGGGGTCATACAGACCGTGTTTTTCGGGTACAAGCTACACGCGTTGGGGTCTTTTTGTTTTTTCTTTTCTTTTTCAGGTACAAGTTACACGCGTTGGGGGCACGCAGGCTGCCCGGGTTCCGCTGAGCTTGTCTTTACGGGTGAGTAGATGCGGGGAATAAAAGAGAAGGAAAGAAAGAGAAAGTAGGTCACACAGACAAGCAGACTGGCAGTTATGCAGGCAGGCAGACAAGCAGGTAGACACATAGAACGACAGAGTGCAAAACACGGGATGGAGAGAGCAGTATCACACTCATGTACACCTTGAGACTTGAACAAACGAACGGAGGAATAAAGAACGACGACAATAACAACACACACATGCCCGCGCGCGCACACACTGAATGAACGATAGGGGCAAAATCGGGGAAAGAACGAGAAAAGAAATCGACACACACTCACTCACTATGAATGAACGATAGGCGCAGAATCGGGGAAAGAACGAAAAAAGAAAGAAACTGACTGATGATTGCATGGATGGAAGAATTAATTTAAGAAGAAAAGAGGAAACAAAGGAACGAAAGAAGGCGTTAAAATAGGACAATGAAAGGAAAATGGTGGTGATGATGATGATGATAATGACAAAGAACAAGACGACGACGACTATTTAACGAGGGCGATCTGATGTGATATTCAATTGCCCACTTTGATGGCAGGGGTCATTGGAGGGTCACACTACACCAGTACCGGTGGCGCAGCCAATCACCTCTGTTTGACGTCACATCCTGTTTTTGACGGCCACAGACAACCATCGGAAAACGGCTTTGCTACTATTTACGGCTCGGAGTACAACATTTGTCCGGAGCCAGGGTGCAACACCACCCCGGCCTGTGCTGTGTGCCGGGTGTCACGTTCCGCCTCCGTCATGATACCCGGAACCAACGTCTGCTCTTCCGGGTGGACGAAGGAGTACTCGGGGTACATCATGGCCGGCTTCCCTGGCTACTCGGGTAGTTCCGAGTTCATCTGCGTGGACTCAAGCCACGGCAGCTATAGGCATACTTCTCAGTCCAACGACGACGAGAACATCTACTACACCCACACCAGGTGCGGGGCGTTGCCGTGCCCACCTTACACCAACGACAAGGTCGTCACTTCTGTTGTTTGCACCAAATAAAGCCATCTCAGCCCCATGGGAATAACAGCCCCGTCAGTTAGTATGATCAGTCCTTAGCCTGTCTGTCCGTTCATTGGGATGTTGGTCATGGCGGAGGGAATAGTGATTGTGCGTGTGTGTGTGTGTGTGTGTGTGTGTGTGTGTGTGTGTGTGTGTGTGTGTGTGTGTGTGTGTGTGTGTGTATGTGCAAGACGGGGAGAGACCGGAACAGAGAGCAAAATTTCATAACATTTCTTGAGTCTTAATCAAATCCAGTATGACCACTTGCAGTAGCCAGCACCAGACTGTGCAAAAGACAACTGAGAACCAAGTGAAAAGTCAACACCAGCTAACTGTGTCTCAGCTCCGTGTAAGCCATGCATTCATCTGCTGTTTATTCTTGCGTACATATGTGTGTGTAGTATAAGTCGTGCTTATTTGTGTTTGTAGCATAGCAAGGACTGGCTGTTAGACAGGTCCAAGTGGACCTAACGCTACTATCCTTGAGTATTACAGTTTGTGAGTCCGAGTTCAGCTCTGGTATCAAACATCACAAATGCATTTAACCCTTTGACTGTCATGTGTCCCTTGAAAAGGACCAATAGCAGTCTGAAAATTCAAGTTGTTAAGCATTTTCTTTCTCTTTTTGGCATTAGCATGTGAAAGGACCTCCATCCAAACGCACAGTATTGAAAGTGATTTGTTATGGGACCGGAAAAGTATACTGTTTGCAGGCGTGTCCGAGTATTTTTCAGCCCGAACATTCCACAGGCAGTGGCAGTGAACGTGATAACGAGACGTTCTGAGGTTGGTTAATGTAGGGAACCAGTCAGTTCAGTACATCATGATGTAGAAATTAATCTTGTCCATCACATTGTTTTGTATCACACTACACACTACATATGGTACGGCACCACTCCGTAAGGCTTGTGCAACGGGGCCTGTATCACACTGACAAACCACAGCGCAACTTCAGTGTGTGCAACGGGGCCTGTATCACACTGACAAAACACAGAGCAACTTCAGTGTGTGCAACGGGGCCTGTATCACATTGACAAAACACAGCGCAACTTGTGTGCAACGGGGCCTGTATCACACTGACAAAATACCGTTGCGTTTATGCCAGATACCTCGATGCTGGAGCGTATTCAACAGATAGTTACCTGGCAACGGTGGCTCTTTGTCGTGTCGTCCGTATAAAATGAAAAGACTGTGACACGTGTTGTTTGCGTGCAGAAGAAAAAAATAATCTTAACTGGAATGCATTAACCAGTTGTTGTTGTTGTTTTGTTGTTGCTGTTTGTGTTTTTTTTTAAAGTAATGTTGTCCATTCGGGTGGCTATGGTGCCGTGCATGATAGCTGATCGTGGCGGTGACGAATTCCTTTCGGTGTCTGCAGTAATAATAATAATAATTAAAGTGTTTTTAAAGCCTCGGTTCTCGAAGGTATACCTTCGGTTGTGAAAATTTGCGCATGTGCACCCGCGTCAATCTCAATTTGGGCAAAGGGGCGGGGCTTATCTATAAACAGGTGAACACGTGTTAATAGAATGTAAGCAAACACATGCAGGAAATGTCCGACCACGTACCTCATCGGAGATAAATTGCTGTGTACTCCTGCCACACTGTGCCCCCAAAACAGTACTTCTTGTCCTCCAGCCTCCTGATAACACTCTGACGGCGTGGATTTCTCTGATCAAGCTGATGTTTCGTTGAAGTCACTCGCCTGCTGTTTACATGGTCGTTCCAGTCAAGAACGGACAAGTCTGTCCGAAACTTGTAGAGCTTTTCTCCAAAGTGACTGCCGAGTCGCTTGTCATGGTATTGCAACATACTGTTATTGAAACACTCGACCAAATATGTATCCATGCAATGAACAAAATCTCCTGGCGATTTGTAAATCAGCGTTCTCTCCAGAACCTTGCGTAGCAACAGTTCAGCATTGCTATCACTGATGATGGTTTTAGATGGTTCGTAGTTCACATCCGTTTTGCAGCGAGAAGAGGGATGGCAGTCTACGTGGTTGTTTTTGTAATGTTCAATGATGTTTAGGATCATAGACTTCAGTTTCAGAGGGTCTTGCTCGCAGTTTTTCATACACCAATAGAAATGTGTTTTCACGCTGGCAGCTTTGTCCGAAAGTTGTGGGTGCCAGGTCTTGCCCTCCAGGTGACGAGGTCCGGCACATACCGAGCGCACTTCCTTTGCCACATTCTTGGCCGCATGCCAGGTGTCATTTGTCGACTCAGTATCGGGTCTGTTGTCTCTGATCCATTTATTTACAGGTGCGTTTCGATCATGACAGTGTACACGGATGTGCACACTGCCATTTTCTTGACTTTGAAGCTGGTCGTATATTCTCTGTGTGCCCAATGATTCGTGTCTCTGCGCGCACGGATCATCACCCCTTGTCACAGTCTCGTAATGCAACACTTTGCGGGAGTTAGCCCCAAGACAAATGACATCTGTGTACTTGGAATTCTTGCGAGTGGCATGGCGCGCATCTGTCAGAATGTTGATGCCATCCATGTCTTCGTAGGTGAGAATTTCTTCAAGCAAAGCGTCCCGTGTCGACTCTTTGGCCAGGGCTTTGACACACTCACTGTAGGACTCAAAGAAAGTATTGAGGTAGGTGTTACCTATTATGCCGATCCCCGTTGCAGTCATGATTCTTTCGTATTGATTCGGAAGAATTCCGGAAATGAAGTAGCCATGTGCCATGCGAGAGTTCACTAGATGTTTGTCGCCACGGCATGGCGATGAATGCCAAGAAATTCTGTGGTCTTTGGCACATTGTAAACGAAACACTCCTACGTGGCCAGACAGTGTCACTGCATTGGTCTCTAGAGGCTGGTCACAGACTTTGGAGTGCAGTTGAGTACGTTTGACTAGGTTGTCAACTGATGACGACGCACAGACAAACAGCTGTTCCTTCGTTGATGGCCAGTCAGTGCATTGGGCAAAAGAGCAATCAACGAAGTGCGCAGGTTCTGCAGAATCCGTGTTGTTTCTCTCAGGACCGCGTTCCTCAATGTTCTTGGCAATGTAAAATCGAAACACTTCAGACAAAAGTTGTTTATTTGTACACAAATTTGGATTCCCTTCACCAAGAAAGGTTTTCACTTTTTGAAGCAGCAGGTTGATTTCCTGTATCTCTTCCATAGTTTCACATGAATAAAAAAGTTTCCCTTTTGGTGCTTCATGGCCTTGTCGTCGTGCTGCTCTCCGCTTGGCAGCTTCCTCGTTGTCTTTCGTGTATTTTCTTTTTGGAAGGTTTATGTCATCCATGTCAAGAAAAAAGTCAGCCTGTGCGCTTGAAATCAGACAGAACGTCAGTGTAGAACCCTTTTCTTTTGCTTCCTAACACAAGACCCGTTGAGGCGCAATTCACTTTTCAATCTCCCGCTCATTTTTTTTTATTTTTTTTGGTCAGCGCAAGAGTCAGCTGACGTGAGGGTGGGGACGGGAGAGGACGGGAGGGGTGAACTTCACTGAGTGGGTCAGATCATTATGGGCATCAAGGAAATAACGGAGACCAAATGTGACTTCAGTCAAGATTGTCCTTTACCTTTGGCAGCCTTCCACCTCTCTTGCACGGTCAAAGTCGCAAGTAGCCTCATATACATTGGCACTTACTACTTTTTGCCATGCATAGCTTCATTTATATTCACATCCTTTCACCCCTCGATCCAGTTTTAATTGAAAAGCCCCAAAATGATACAGAAAGCATCACGCAGGCACGTGATAAAGAGGCCTTGTCGGGGTTTTAAGTGACCAAACTGTCCATTGTTTTAGATTTGTGCAGCTATGGAATACCCAAAAGTAAAAACATGAGGTGTCCCTTTCTGAACCCCTGGTACCGTCAGCGATCTGGCGCGAAGCAGAACTGTTGACAACCAGGGCCACAGAGTTAGAGTATGTGTAGTCAGTGAGGCCCCACTAAGTTTTATGTGAGGAAATTATTCTACTTTCAGTGCATTTAGTCCTCTGTCCAGTGCTGAAAAACCGAAAGAAAAAAGTGAACATCCGTCTGTACCTCTGAAATTCCTCTTCCGATGCCAGTTGGCTACTTCAAATCCGAGCTGGGGAGACTAGGCTATTACTGCTCCAGTTTGCCAACAGAGAATCTGTGCAGACCGATTGTGCTGTTATATTTGTACATCAGCAGGTTTTTGGTTGAAATGAGTTTTCATCTGACTTTGAGGGGCATAAATCATGAACAGAAAGACGCAGTTCAGCAGCTGTTTGAAAGTAATGGCTGGCCTTGGAATGTTGAAGTGACCGATGTGTGTAAAACTGAAAGCACTGCCCACTCTTCGCGGCTAGACGATATTCCCAGGTCACCTTTGGCACTGCCTCTGAATTGGCGACCTACATTTCCTCTGCCAGACTCCAGGGGAAGCGAGAGTGCTGAGTGTGAGTTTTGTTTTTGTGTTCCATGTGTCACCACCAGCCGTCAGAGTTGGCTGGGGATGGGGCAGTCAGCCCATCGACGAGGCTCTGGGATTAGGAAAAAGATGTACAGAAAGTTTTGGAGTATGCTTGAGATGCGCAATTCTTGGAGACATCCAGCGTATCTTCAGAAAAAGTCGGCTGTTACGGAACGTGACGGTGTCGATGAAAGTGTTGTGGAAGTGGTAAGGGAAATAATGCCGGACTGTGTGTTGTCACTTGTGCCACAGCTGTGTCCAAATCCTGTCCACGTCCCGTATCTTGGACATACGTGGTGGTAAAGGTCAGTTACTTGTTTCTTCATTTTGCTGCCTCGTTTTTCTTTTGCTGTTATGAACCTGATCTATAGAAGTTGGAACACGTGGCTTTTATTTACCTTTCTGACAGGGCCACTGTCCGTCACTAGATAAGCCCCGCCCATTTGCATTCAAAATTGCCCTCGCTTCGAGGCTTTTGCGTCTCGAAATAAGGCAAAATTCACTTTCATCACCACAATGATTTAGCAGATAGAAAGCGGAGAGTGAGTTTAATGTTTGTGCCAAGCGTCATATTTAAGCGATGGTCTGATTTCCAGATATTTGTGATAAACCAGCAGCGATGTAACCGTGTCATACGTTGAAGAGAATTTGTTTCAAATTTCCCGGCCCGCTATTTATAGGCAGGCCGACCCTTTAAAGCGCAAAATCGTCCCTAGAGACTATTCTAAGCGCATACACCCGCAGTGGGCACATACACACACAAAGCCAGCCGCACACACAAGCATTGTGACGATACAAAACTAAATACACACAGCTTAAAACGGAGCAAACGCCCGGGAGACTTGGAATGGGGCTCAGAGAGAAGAACCAGGGCCAAAGGTCCGTCTTCAACACTTTCAGAGCCAAGCTCCAAGCACTGGTTTACGACTTCCTTCCTCAAACCATTCCCGTAACTGGTTACGTCATGGGTTTCCAAAACCTTTCAGCTAACGGATAGTTTTTCCTTGGTGCTCAAATGGCAAAGCTTGAAACAACTCAAATTATATCAGGCGTTTCTTCCATAACCGCCCACGTTGCTTATGCGAGCCCAAATAAAACCCAAATGTTAGAATCCAGACCTAGCTCTTTTCATACCCGGGGCGGACGCGCTTCATGTTTACCTACATGCTTGGGCGCTATATTGCTTCCACAGTCTTATTGGTACCCAAACCTTTCAGAGGGCGCTGACGGCATCGGTGGACAGCTGCGCGGACATAAAGAGTGCCCCTTCAGTTGAGTAACCAATTCTGGCAGAGTTTGGAGGAAGGTGCCAAAAAGCGGCGCTCAGAGTGTGCTTCAGGCCCAAGCACCAGTTTACATTTTCTGCCTGAAGGAAGCGTGCCACAGAGCGAGGCTTGGGGTGTGCCTGCACTTTATGTATAATAACAATAGTATTTATAAAGCACAAAATCTTGTCCGTAGAGACTATTCTAAGCATGCACACACACACACGCTCGCACGTACACACACAGGCACCCGTACACACGCGCATACTGACTATACAAAACTTAACTTATACAATTTAAAACAGACAGCAACCAGAGACTTGAGACAGATGAAAACAGCAGCACGTAACAAAAAGCATGGCGGGCCTGTAGTGTTGGGAAAAGAAATGTCTTAAGGTTTGACCTGAAGGAATCCAGAAAGGGTTTCATGCAAGAACAAGTCTTCACACCAGCAGTATCAAACAAACAAAAACTTTAATATACGTCTTGATCCTCTGTGTGAATCAGTAAAATGATGTTCCTGACTGTGGGAATGAAGAATGAATGTGGACGACGAACACGACAAGAACAGTAACTCTGCAGTGATGGCTAAGTTGCCTCCCCTTCAATGAGTGGTTCAGTTACTGCTGGTCCCTTGTCGTTGTTATCGCTGTTGCCATCGTCGTCGTCGCCACTGTCGTTCTTTGCCTTGCTCAGCTTGCTCATGAGTTCTGTAAGACACAGTGATGGGTTGTCTGAGACACAGTGCTGGATTTTATGAACAACTAATTATCTGAGTAATGTGTTCTGTAAAACTGGGTTTTATGACACACAGAAATGGGTTCTGCAAGACACCACAATGAGTTCCACAAAACACAGTACTAGGTAACAAAGATATAGTTAATGGGTTTTGTGAGACAGTAATGTGTAAGGTGAGACACACAGTAATGGGTACTGTATCACAGTGGTGGGTTCTGTGAGACACAGCAGGATGTGAGACATGGTGATTTACGTTCACAGAAACCATAAGGCTTATTAGAGAAGGGGTGGAGGGGGGGGAAGAGATGAATAGCTGAGCCAAGCGCTTCAACCCACAAAGACCGAAGAGACCGTCAGCCACTGTGGTTTGAGCCACAAGTCTGAGTTCCAGCAGCAGTGGCAGGAGAATTGTCTGCTCCACCGTCAACTTTCCACGCTCTTATTTTGGTGTCTGGTCCACCCCCCTGTTACTGCCGCAGTAGCACACAAAAGATCCCGGTCATTCTGCCAAAAGTGCAGGTGGCAGCTTACAGCTAAACACACATGCACCTACGTATGTGGCTTTGCATGAAGTGACATGACATGGTGCGTGGTTGTACGGTGTACACAGAATGCACGGAAACGGCAGCAGTTTCATGTGGCACCAGCCTTATAACAACTGAACATGGCTGTAAGTACATGGTCACCACTTGGGCGGACATTCAAAACTGCACCATAAAAAGCTAGTCACTGGTACAGAATGCCATGTGACAAGAGCACACTAAGTCTGCTCAAGAGTGGAGAATAGTGCTAAATAAAAGCAATCAACAACAGGACACACACAGGTAGAGAGAGGGGAAAAGACAGACTTGGCTGATCAAGCAACCAAACCACAAATCATGATTACAGATTTTGTGTGATTTAAATTACCAAACTATACAACAACCAGTCACCTTTCACAGGCAAATCTTAACAACTCTAACAGAACCAATTCATGTAGACAATTGTAAGGCTCAAGCGCAGAAATATTACAAATCTGATTTTTGACAGGAACACAAAGATCAAGCTAATGACGATGTGAATGTTTCACTGTTGCTTTACGGCCATAGAAACCATCAGACTTATTGGGGACGGGGAGCCCAGGACGGCCACTTCCACACAGTTCCATGGGATATAATAAGATATAAATAATAAGATTTCTTCTTTTTTTAAAGCAGCCCCCCCCCCCCCCCCCCCCCCCCCCCATTCATGAATTACCTTTTGCTGGGTTAAAAACCCCGTTGGTCTGTTGGCCGCACACAAAACACCGCTGGCTTTTCTTGTACTGACTCAATGCACACTTCTCACAGAAGTAGTGCTTGCACCTGAACACAAACAAGCAAACATAAAGAATAGCTGCATGCATAAAAGCATGCACACATGATACACCACAGACATACACCACACAAAACGGCCATGCCACCATCACCACCATCTCTAGAGTTGCATACTGGTATGAAATACCACACCAGTACAATACTGGGATCTCATTAAACCAGTATTTTTCACTGGTACACCACAAGCAGCAGATTATCCATGGAATTCAGGCTGAGCTACTCGTATCACAAACACACACATACACAACACACACACGCATACATAACACACATGCATGCATAAAACACACTCACTTTGTCATTACAGGGTTTGTGAAAGATTTACGGCAGATGAAACACTTGAAAGGTAAGTCTTCATCCTCACTGCTGATCTCATAGTTCTGGTCATCTGCAACACACAAACACACACTCACTCAGTAAGACAAATAATGATCAAAGCATAATTTTTCCATTCCAGCTAATGCCATCATACTTTACAAACAGGTAATACTGAGGTTTCAAACCTCTTAAATACCTATAGCGACAACTGACAAGACTCACAAACAAAACTTGCTGTTTTCATCTCTGAGAAATATCACGAAACAAACTGTGTGTGTGTGTGTGTATGTGTGTGTGTGTGTGTGTGTGTGTGTGTGTGTGTGTGTGTGTCTATGAGCATGTGCCCATGTACATGAGTTGCATGTGTGTGTGTGTGTGTGAGCATGTATCCATGTACATGAGTTGCATGTGTGTGTGTGTGTGTGTGTGTGTTTGTGTGCATGTGCATGTGGAGTGTGTGCGTGTCTCTGTGTGTGTGTGAAACACAAAGTAGTTATCACTTATTTAATATTTAACACCCACTCAAACCATGAAAGGACATGAATCAAGAAAGTCTTCACCTATCATCTGCACAACACACTGTAGGCAAGTGCCTATCTATACCAATAACGGCAGAACGGGGAGCTCTTAAATCATGCACTCCTGCCTCCAACCCCAGGCAAGGTCAAATGGCACCCAGCAGCCCATGGTGGACACGGGCAGTATGGCCGATGACTGACCATTGTGTCCGTATCGGCCCTCGTCCATCTCCCTCTCCAGCTGCCACCCATGTTTGTAGTCGCTGCGGTCATGCAGAAACTTGCAGCTGTCTGATGGAAAAAAACAGCACAATACTGAGTGTTTATCTGCACCTCCCTCATACATTATATTCAAAGGGTGACGAAAATAGATGAATCTCTCTCTCTCTCTCTCTCTCTCTCTCTCTCACATGCATGCATGCACACACACATGGAAATTGGGCTTTAAATATTCAGAAATACAATTATGTAAAAGGTGTTATTGCTCAAAGAAAGTTATTGCTTAAAGATCTGATTAAATTAGATCAACACAATATCCTCCTGTATATGCCAATGTTTCAACTGCATCTTCAGCTGACCTCTCTCTCTCTCTCTCTCTCTCACACACACACACACACACACACACACACACACACACACACACACACACACACACACACACACAAAAACACACACACACACATACACATGAAAATCAGGCTTACATATTCTGAGATACAGTTATGTAAAAGGCGTTATTGCTTAAAGAAGTGAGATCTGAGAGTGGACGAAACAGAAGTATGTCTGATGTTGTGAGGCAGTTTGTTCCATGTACAGAGGCCTTGAAAAGAGAAATACCTTCGCTCATTGTCTGAAGCATAGATGAGAACTTTTTGCAAAACGTTCACTTCCAAGGGCACGAGTGTTTTCTCTCAGAACCTCATAACTGCTGTCAGTGCATGTGAATGCAGTTCAGACCACCTAGTCATTGTTTTACACAGTGCTTACCTCCAAACCCACAAAAGCCTGTCTCTTTGTAGTCTTTACAGATGTCGGGCTGATAGTCCCAACGGACAGTGGCACGCAGATGAGCTGGTGCACGAATAGGTCCCTTCCTGAAAACAGCACAGGACAACCTCAACTAAAGTACTGTAGCTTGGAGGTGAGTTATTGCTTGAATCAGTCCCTTCCTGAAAACAACAACCTCAACATAAAGTACTGTAGCTTGGAGGTGAGTTATTGCTTGAATCAGTCCTTTCCTGAAAACAGCACAGTACAACCTCAACATAAAGTACTGTGGCTTGGAGATGAGCTTGTGTGTGTATCAGTCCCTTCCTGAAAACAGCACAGGACAACCTCAACATAAGGGACTGTAGCTTGGAGACGAGCTGGTGCATGTATCAGTCCCTTCCTGAAAACAGCACAGGACAACCTCAACATAAAGTACTGTGGCTTGCACAGATCTCAGCTGAGGTGAAGATTAGCAGTACTTGTGCTCAGTTACGGATCAGACTGTACCATTACATCTTCTTTGCTAGTTTCTCTACCATGTGGCTGGAAAAATGGAGAGTATTTCAAAAAGAAATGTGGGTTTTGTGGGTCACTACAGAAAAGACTTGCATCCGCATCATTTATGTTTTTTGTGCTTGCTTTTTCCAGTAATACATTTCCTTTTCTTCTTCTTTTTCTTCTTCAGAGCAGCAACAGCTTTCTGGCAGCAGTTAAAACTTCAGCAGTTAAAACTTCAGCAGTTAAAACTTCAGCAGTTAAAACACAGCAATGGAAGCAGCTTGTGTCTGAATCTAACCCAACAAAATCAACACACAAGGGAGTTAATCAGTGCTCAAAAGACATCACACAAACACAAAGATCCATGTCACCTACAGCAACTCTCAACTGGCATGCGAGTAAGTACAAGATACATAAACTCCACCAAAGGTACATCCTCTGACAGAGACAATCAGATCTGCACAAGTGCTCTGGGCCTCATTCCATTTGAGAATCTGCCCCAGCAAAGCTTCAAAACGTACCGAACATTTCCACTGGCAGCATTTCCTTGAGCAGTGTCCTTTTTCTCATAGTACTGAGCGTAGTTGTTGATTCCCCGGTACTTCTTGTCATCTTCTTTGCCTTTTAGGTCCTGCAACAGTCATCATCAATCACATCTGTCACAGATGCCTCAGTTTTCAGTCAAAACAATCATGTATGGCATGGTGATAATAATAGATTATTTATGGCGCCCCATCTATTAAGACTATAAGAGCCCGCAGTGCTGACAAAGGCCTATGGATACACGCGTTTCATCACAAACATGCACACATGCATGCACGCACACACGCACGCCCACACTACAAATACATGCGTAACTGGTGATGGACTGGTAGAATGAGAAGACAAAAAACAACTCAGCATGCAGAACAGAAGAGGTGCATTTTCAGTTTTGACTTAAAAGAATGAAGAAGAATGCCTGACAGAGAGACAAAGAGAGTTCCAGATCACAGGTCTGATGTGCTGAACCAGGTCCTCCTGCCCATCCTATGATGTATGAACACAGAATACCTGAGCATCCGAGGCTGAGTGAAGACAGCGAGAAAGAGAGTAGAGATGAAAAAAACTCTGAGAGGTGAGGAGCAGCAGTGCCAGAGATAATGCAGCAGCAGGTGAGAGCTATTTTGTTTTCAGTCTGGCTGCTGATAAGATGCTTTAGCCAAAACTGCAGAATCTGCATTAAAGGCACTGCCAAACAGTGAAAGATTCCCACATCCACACGCTGAATAGCCTTCTATTAAAATGAGCACATAAAAAACATCACCAAGTGCTTAGAAACAAACCCAAATCACTGACCTTCTGCACCTGTAAGGAGCGTTCATACACAGCCTGCGCGTCCTTGTCCAGCTCAGTTTCAATCTCCAGCGTTGCCGTGGCACCCATGTCATCTGGGCCTACACGTTTCTGAAAAACAGTGACTGAAATACTTCAAAATATTTGCTTGTTGAACTTTACCAGGGCCAAGCATTATTATATATATACGCGGGCCAAGTATTATTATATGTATATGTAAATGTGTCTCATAAAAAAGAAACATAATAGCATTCCAATATATACATCATCACGTATGCAAATATAATAGCATTCCAATATAACAAAACAAATCCAAGTGAAGGTCTGTCTCTTCTTCACTATTCACTAATCCTAAACAGGTTTAACTGTTTTGTAGTCTTCAATCAACAAGATTGTCCGTTGCCGTCCTGACTTAGAGTCTGAAGCAGTAGAAAGCATGTGGTTAGAAATACAGATGTGCAAGTCCAGTATTTTAGTTGGTTACATTTACAGAAACCCAGCTTCAACGTTTGACTGGTATGATCAATTTGTTACAATGATGGACAGGGTACAGGACTGTAAGTTGAATGTTGTCCTGTTAGGTGATTTTAATACTGACATGCAAAAAATTAAACCCAGTATGGGATTCCACAACATCCTTATTTGGGCTAGACCAAACGACAACGTCACCTAACCACTAGAAAGACACAATCATAAACATTTGACAGAGTTTTTTTAGAAACACCATCTTTTTCATTCATTCCAATCTGGCTTCCGATGTGGACATTCTTGTCAAACTGCGGTTACCCTTTTAACTAACACTTGACTCAGCTTTCAACAAGGTGACCTGGTTCATCATGACATTTTACTATAGAAACTATCCTCATACAACTTAAACATGGCAAGTATAACTTTCTTACAATGGCACACTGTGTAATTTCTGCAATAATCATTTTGTCTGATATTTCGTAAACTCACAGCAGTTCCACTGGACACGTAGGTCACAGCCAAGGACCCATGTCCCTCTTTCTCTTCCTCACTGGAGCTGATCGCTGCCTGCTGGCTGCCCACCTTGAAGCGTTTTGTCTGCACACAAATGACACTCCCTTGGTAGTGAGCTCCCTTGGTAGCGAGCATGCTTCGGCTTCCAGTATTTCCATACCACATGCCAAGACTACACAGCATTGAAAACTGCATTTGAAACAGTATGCCTATCAATGTACATCACATTATCATAAGCTATTCAGGTCTCGGTTGTTGTGTTCGTGTAACACCATTTGCACAATAATTAATGCCTGTGTTAATGCCTGAGCAAAAAATTAATAAATGATGAATCATTCTTTTCGTTCAGTCAAATGCAAAGTTAGAACTTGGTCATTTTACATTTTTACAATGATACCTCACACCAAGGCATTTTACCTGACATCAGTTGCACTAGCAGAGTATCTTGAAGTGATAATTCACACAAAGTATTTAAAGACACCCCATCACTCAAACAGAGGGTAATACATATCTCAGTCACTGCAATCATACATAACACTGTGCCAAAGAAACCAAGAAAGAAAAAGAAAAAAAGGAGAAAAGAAACTGGACAAGCTGCAAGTGTAACAGTGTAAGTGTAATCAAAATGTGCTTCTGTTACTGTTAGACGATGGATAAAATAGTATTAGTAGGAGCAAGCAGAAACAGTGGGCAGCATACTTTTTAAATGTTTAGTTAGGCTGGCAACAGCCAGACTGGAAGCAGGGCTTGGCAGTAAAGATTGCATGACAGCTCATGTATACCTGGCTGTTGGTAAACCTACCTGGTTAGGCAGATGTTTTTTTTTTTTTTTTTTTTTAATAAGTTTTATACAATCGTAGAGAGATCCTTTTTTCTTTTCTTTTTTTGTTTTTTTGTTGTTGCTACAAAGTTCAATTTAATCAACAGCTATGGATGATTGCTTCAGTGTAACAAAACAGTTTTGTTCACACAAACAGCAATCAACAAAGGTCCATATGATATAATAAGTCATTCCAACACTTTGATCAGCATTACAAGAGGCATGCATTGTGATTGGCTGCTTATTTGTTGATCAGCCAGTGACAATGGGAAAACCCTATGCTCATTCAGACTCAGACAAGAAAAACAGTGGAGCCATTTTCTTTGTCTTGATTTTTTTCCTTCACTATTTCAGCATGACATCAAAACAAACACTTTTTTCTTTTCTTTTCTTTTTTCCAAGTTACTACAAAGTACAACAGCAGGTATCAAAAGCAAGACTGCACAACCAGACAGTGATGATGGGCAAGCTGATTTTTCTTCTGCTTCATTAGTTCATACTTCATTGCTTGCCTCACACTGTAGGTGGGGAAAGAAAGTGTACTTAATGTCAAGCCGTGGCAAGTCATTTTACCTATAAACAGCAAATCTGAAATTCATATCATACAATGCATCAACTCACTGACTGTACAAGGCCCTTCTTTTGTTGTTTGCGGTTGATTCGCACAGCTGTATTTCCATCTTCATCAGAGGAGGATGTCTTCTGGCCCTCTGGAAAGATGCATGCTCACAATGACAATGATCTTTTTGATTGTTTGCAGAGGTGAGGTGAGCCTCGCAATGTCACAAGTGATTCTGGTTCTGACTCTGCTTTGGTTCATTGCTTTGTGGTTATGTGAAAAAAATTTCAACTGTGGTTATGTGGAAAAAGAAGAAGAAGAAAAGCAGTTGTTTAAAAAAAAAAAAATTGTGGGAAGGTCAAAACTAAATCAGTAAATGAATAAATCATATTATATTAATAGTGAAAATGTGTAAGTATGTACCAAAAAACAAAAACTAACGCCTTTCCTTCCATTGTTCATGATATTTAAAAAACAGCTCAGACTCCAAAATGTTTAAATGTAACAAAGCTTAAAAACAAAAACTGTACACACTGTGACCAAGGGGACGCATAGTGCGGGACGTACATACATGTGGGGAAAAATTCATACAAAGATGCATGAACAAGTGAGCAAGAGGAACATTGTAATGATGAATGAATGTTTCTAAATAAATGCTCCACTAATCGCACTATAATGTGCTTGGCAAAAAAACAGAAACAGAAAGTGATTCTAGTTTCCAATAACCAAGAAGGGAAAATGACAAAAACAAATTAAATACAAAGAAAGCAAAACCTAACAAATAAGTGCTAATAACAACAACAAAGTGAGGGAAGGGCAGGGGGAAAAGCACAGACCAAATGTGAGGTTACTAACTCAGCAACAACAACACCAAACAAACAGAAAAGGAGCCTGTAACTGCAAGATCAAACTGAATGGGATAAGACATAAGATTAAGATCTTGAAAAGGTGATGAGTAAATCTTTTGAAAACTGTGGAGCAGACTCATCAAAATTCTTTTTCTTCCATTTTACTTTAAATATTATATATATTATCACCTATCCCACTATCTCAGTATAATTATGGTCTAGCTTCAACACTTTGAAGACTAAGTCTTACACTAAAACAGTAAAACTAAAAGTCACAGAAGTTACAGAATTACACTTTTACTAGTTTTGGTACCTGCTGGGTTATTTTGATGTTTCTACAAATTTGTCCATAATCCACTCAAAATTTCTGGCTGGGACTACAGGACCTTTAACAGGAGTATGTAACCTTCATGCGTGCTTAAAATACACATCCACTGGGAAACCTCAGTTTATGGTCTCATCCACAAGAATGCAGCATCTCCATCTGCATTGAATCTGACTCCTAAGAAATCCCCACCCATACAGTGACCATGCTCAGTTGTGCATAACTTCTGGCTTTCACTGTTTCAGTAGACTCTTACAGTCTTAGTTTTACTCTGCACCAATGATGCCCATCTTCAACTAAAAAATTACTGATTACAGAGCTGAGACAGTCAATGAACAATGGCCAATGCCATCCCAACCCTTGCCCCATAATCTTGATCTTGTGTGTCACAGGGCCTAACTTTAGGTATAAATGCAACGGGAGAGGAATGCGGGTGTAAGTTAAATGGTGCTTAGGGTGGCAATCAGTCATTTGAAGTCCTCAAGAGTGGGGGCCTTCACCTGGTCATCACTGGGGTGGTTCCGGTGAGTGGTGGTGTGGACAAAAAACAAAACTTCTTGTGTTGTTCAGTGTTTGAGTGGGGGACTAAGAAGGGTCTGGAGTTCAAGGTTGCTTGTCACTGTCAGTCTATAAAAGTATAATGTTCTTCACTGTGGTGTCTTGGAATTTTGTTCACCTAATTTGTCTTTTACTTGCTGGAAGAGTTCTTAAAAACTGTTCAACTGGCATGGCCAGTACCAGCCCCTCAATGACCTCAAAGAAGAAAGAGAAGTGTTGTTGTTTGTGTCGGTCCTGTTGGGTAGGGAAGTCTAGTTTATGGAGCATTTTGGTCACACAGCCTGGTTACCACACTGGTAGTCACCCACAACAAAGTGTGCAGCCTGGTGCTGGATCCATTCAAGTCAGATGATGTCTGCCTGGTTGTGGGCTCCCATATGATAGATCCATACTCAAGGGTAGATCTTACTGAGGATAGGTACTGGTAGGCTGTGTGTCAAGTATGCCCCAGAATCTATGCATTTGGTGTTCATAATTGTTAATACACGAAACAGGCATTTTATGAAATTATCATTGAGCGATTTTTGTCATTAACTGAATAACTAATTTAATTATAGCTGATATTCATATTGTGATATATATATTATAATTTATATGTACTGATAATCAGGGTCGCATGCTTTCAACGTTGGCCCTGCGCTTCTTCTTTTTCAAAATGCCGGGCATACAAGTACAACAATTATCAACCTTACTTCCGAAGGCTCAACACACAATCGATGAATTTTCAAACTATTAAAGTAAACAGAAAAGCAAAAATGATCTGCCACTGTGCAGAAACTAAAACCATGCCGCACATCACGATCGGGAGAGTGGCGGGAGTGAAAATACAGTAGAATCAAGCGAAAATCATGAAAATCAGCTATACCTTCCTCACTACTATCTTTCTGGCGTCTCCGCCGTCCTCGAAACTTTCCTCGCTTCTTGAAAACAACTTTCGTCTGGTCGGCCGCAACTTTCTCTTCCTCTATGTCAGCCATCTTGTAAACGCATAGCCGATCGCTTTCTCACATGCAATTTGATTGGCTCGATCTAGTTCCGGTTATTCTCATCCAATCTGTGGATAGGTATTAACCGCGGAAGACTGGGGGCCAGCTAGACGAACTAGCCAGGCGCGAATCGCAGACGACAAAGGACTGGGCTGGAGGAAATGGCAGCAAACATTACGTTTCGCGTTGGTGTGGTATTACCAGCTGCGGGATGTGGCGAACGAATGAAATTAGCTACTCCGAAGCAGTTCTGTGATGTGAATGGACGGCCTTTAATCTGCTATACAGTCGATTGTTTTCACAGGTACTGAGGTGACTTGAAAAGTTGAATGCATAACATTTCTCTCTCTCCTTGTACAAAAAGTTTTCGAGATAAGTTTCCTCTCTCCCACACTCTCGGGATTTTTCACATTGAATGGGTGACCACCTTCAGTCCAGCTGGCAGTAAACATGCACTTTAGGTGGAGACCATGGCACTTTGGCGGGCTCGAAAGTGCAGCATACATAGTCTCCAGGCAGTTCCTCATCCTCAATGGATGCTTATAAGTTATATGGAAGAAGAGAGAGAGGGCCCAGATTCGCATTCTCAGGATGGGATTCGTCGTGTTCAGCTTATGCAACACCCAAGCGATCTTGTTTCGAGGTCACGTAAAAATGCCACTGAAGTTGAATGTTCGAGGTATTCAATGTCTCCCGCCCACCCCCCAACCTCCCCACCCATTTTCTTTCTCTTTTTTTTTTAACTTGCATTTGAATTTGGTCACATAAAAGTATGGATTTATTTGCTGTTTTTTTCCATTTGATCATTGAAATAAAATAAAATGGAAAATGGCAGTGTAATCAACTTTTTGTTTTCTTATTCAGTCATCAGTGATATGCCGATGATTGTGGCCTTAAAAGTTAAATGGATGAAGGCATATTTTTTTTAACAAAACAAAAGCAAAAAACATGCATCCATTGTTTTAAATATTTCGCATGTAAAGCGCACAAGTAATGAAGTATTTTGTCATGTGATTGTGAAACAGCACTTGACAGCTTGGAGAATCAGATGCTCTGTGCAGCTCTCCTCTGGACATTTTTGTGAAGGCTGACAGTTGGATGCTTTAGGGGTCTTAATTCTTATACAGTTTGCAAACTTCCTTCAAACTTTAAATTATTGAAGAAATCAATTTGTTTTGTAGGTTGCCATGGATACAGAACATTGTCATATCAACCAGCAAGAGCCACATGGATTTGTTGCAAGACTTGATGGGCACGTACAACTTTGACAAAGTGACCCTGGTGGAAGGGGGCACAACTCGTCATCGCTCCATCCATGCTGCTGTCAGAGCTTTAAAGCAAGGTACATTATATTCATTATTATATAATCATGAGCCAGTGCAAAAGATGCTCCACGCATGTATACGTTACATGCCTACCATCACAGCTCTTCAGTATTTGTTCCAGAAAGGCATAAAAATCAATAAACTTAGTGTTCTGGAAATGCTCAGTCTCAGTCTCAAAGTTCTGAAATTGTTCAAACAAACTGTTAAACAAAAGTAAGTAAACCTTTTTGCTTAACGTCCACAGAAACCATACGGCTTATTAGGGACAGGGAGAATGGAGGTGGGGGAGATTATACCTGTCACTACACTGTCACCACCAGAATACTTCTGCATTAAGATGGGCAGCGATGAGAGCCATTTTAATGTTTCAATTAATCAGTAGGAAGTGATGGACAAAGTCACAAGAGTGTCCACAAACTACAACCTCTTTGAAGAGAAAAGAGAGCCAGAGTGGTATCAGAGGTACTTCTACTTACGAAGGTTGGCAGAGCTTTCTGTACCAGAACTCACGGAAGTGAAGTCAGTGATAGATGAGTTGCACATGTGCTGAAGACACAAATATATGCAGATCTATTCATTCTTAATTAGAAGGTCTCTGCATCAGTGCATGTCTGTGAAAGACATGAAATAGTTGTTATTTCTCCAGTGTTTCCTGAAGAGAACACTGTATCTTCAGTGTTTTGTGTAAGAAGAAAAGCATGCCTGAATCTACTGATTTCTGCACCTGCCAGATAACTCTAACTTGCATCAGCTGGACAACGGATACATGTTGGGTCTAACTTGCATCAGCTGGACAACTGATACATGCCAGACAACTGATACATGTCAGATCTAACTTGCATCAGCTGGACAACTGATACCTGCCAGACACCTGATACATGTCAGATCTAACTTGTATCAGCTGGACAACTGATACATGTTGGATCTAACTTGCATCAGCTTGACAACTGATACATGTTGGATAACTGATACATGCCGGATAACTGATACATTTTGGATCTGACTTGCATCAGCCAGACAACAAATACATGATGGATCTAACTTGCATCAATAGGACAACGGATACATGTCGGATCTAACATGTATCTCCTTGACAACTGATACATGCTGGATCTAACTAGCATCAGGTGGGCAACTGATACATGCCAGACAACTAATACATGTTAGATCTAACTTGCATCCCTAGACAACAGATACATGTCATATCTAACTTTTATCCGCTTGACAACTGATAGATGCTGGATAACTGATACATGTTGGATCTAACTTGCATCAGCTGGACAACAGATACATGTTGGATCTAACTTGTATCAGCTTGACAACTGATATATGCAGTATAACTGATACATGTCGGATCTAACTTGCATCAGTTGGAAAATGGATACATTTTGGATCTAACCTGCATCAGCTGGACAACTGATACATGTTGGATCTAACTTGTATCAGTTTGACAAGTGATACATGTTGGATCTAACCTGCATCAGCTTGGCAACTGATACATGTTGGATCTAACCTGTATCTGCTTGACAACAGATACATGCCGAATATCTGATACATGTCGGATCTAACTTGAATCAGCTTAACACCTGATACATGCCTGATAACTGATACATGTTGGATCTAACGTGTATCTGCTTGACAACAGATACATGCCGGATATCTGATACATGTCGGATCTAACTTGAATCAGCTTAACAACTGATACATGCCAGATAATGGATACATGTTGGATCTAACTTGCATCAGTAAGACAGCGGATACTTGTCGGATCTAACGTGTATCAGCTTCACAACTTTTTTTGTGTGCATAACTGATACATGCTGGATAACCGATACATGTCGGATCTAACTTGCATCAGTAGGACAACGTATACATGTCGGATCTAACTTGTATCATCTGGACAACTGATATATGCCAGACAACTGATACATGTCGGATCTAACTTGCATCAGCTGAACAACAGATACATATCGGATCTAACTTGCCTCAGTAGGACAGTGGATACTTGTCAGATCTAACTTGTATTTGCTTTACAACTGATACATGTTGGATCTATCTTGCATCAGCCAGACAACAGATACATGTCGGATCTAACTTGCATCAGCTTGACAATGGATACATTTTTCATAACTGATACATGCCAAATATCTGATACACATTGGATCTAACTTGCGTCAACCTGACAACAGATACATGTATCTGTTGTCAAGCAGATACACGTTAGATCCAACATGTATCAGTTGTCAAACTGATGCAAGACAACAGATACATGTCATATACATTTTGCATAACTGATACATGCCAGATAACTGATACATGTCGGATCTAACTTGCATCAAGCTGACAACAGATACATGTTGGATCTAACTGGTATCAGTAGGACAGCGGATACATGTCAGACAACTGATACATGTCAGATCTAACTTGTATCAGCTGGACAACCTATACATGTTGGATCTAACTTGCCTCAGCTTGACAACTGATATGTGTCGGATCTAACTTGCATCAGCTTGACAACAAATACTTGTCATATCTAACTTGTATCTGTTTGACAACTGATACATGCTGGATAACGGATACATGTCGGATCTAACTTGCATCAGCTGGACAACAGATACATGTCGGATCTAACTTGCATCAGTTGGACAACGGATACTTGTCGGATCTAACTTGTATCTGCTTGACAACTGATACATGCCAGATAACTGATACATGTTGGATCTAACTTGCATCAGCTGGACACAGGATACATGTTGGATCTAATTTGCATCAGCTGGACAACTGATACATGCCAGATCTAACTTGCATCAGCCGACAGTAGGACAACAGATACATGGCAGATCTAACTCTTATGTGCTTGACACCTTATACATACCAGATATCTGATATATGTCGGATCTAACTTGCATCAGCCGACAGTAGGACAACAGATACCTGTCGGATCTAACTTGTATCTGCTTGACAACTGATACATGCCAGATAATGGATACATGTCGGATCTAACTTGCATCAGCTGGACAACAGATACATGTCGGATCTAACTTGCATCAGTTGGACAATGGATACTTGTCGGATCTAACTTGTATCTGCTTGACAACTGATACATGCCGGATAACTGATACATGTTGGATCTAACTTGCATCAGCTGGACACAGGATACATGTTGGATCTAACTTGCATCAGCTGGACAACTGATACATGCCAGATCTAACTTGCATCAGCCGACAGTAGGACAACAGATACATGGCAGATCTAACTCTTATGTGCTTGACACCTTATACATACCAGATATCTGATATATGTCGGATCTAACTTGCATCAGCCGACAGTAGGACAACAGATACCTGTCGGATCTAACTTGTATCTGCTTGACAACTGATACATGCCAGATAATGGATACATGTCGGATCTAACTTGCATCAGCTGGACAACAGATACATGTCGGATCTAACTTGCATCAGTTGGACAATGGATACTTGTCGGATCTAACTTGTATCTGCTTGACAACTGATACATGCCGGATAACTGATACAGGTTGGATCTAACTTGCATCAGCTGGACACAGGATACATGTTGGATCTAACTTGCATCAGCTGGACAACTGATACATGCCAGATCTAACTTGCATCAGCTGACAGTAGGACAACAGACACATGTCAGATCTAACTCGTATGTGCTTGACACCTGATACATACGGGATATCTGATACAGGTGGGATCTAACTTGCATCAGCTTAACAACAGATATCTTGTCAGATCAGATAACTGATAGATGCTGGATAACTGATACATGTCGGGTCTAACTTGCATCAGCTGGACAAAAGATACATGTCGGATCTAACTTGCATCAGTTGGACAACGGATACTTGTTGGATCTAACTTGTATCTGCTTGACAACTGATGCATGCCAGATATCTGATACATGTTGGATCTGACTTGCATCAGCCAGACAACAGATACATGTCAGATCTAACTTGCATCAGCTGGACAACAATCACATGTCAAATCTAACTTGCATTATCTGGACAACAGATACTTGTCGGATCTGACTTGTATCTGTTTGACAACTGATACATACCGGATAACTGATACATGTCGGATCTAACTTGCATCAGCCAGACAACAAATACATGTCAGATCAAACTTGCATCAGCTTGACAACAGATACATTTTGCATAACTGATACATGCTGTGTACCTGATACACATTGGATCTAACTTGCATCAACCTGACAACAGATACATGTTGGATCTAACTGGCATCAGTAGGACAACGGATACATGTCAGATCTAAATTGTATCATCTGGACAACTGATACATGCCAGACAACTGATACATGTTGGATCTAACTTGCATCAGCTGGACAACAGATACATGTTGGATCTTGACATTTGATACATGCAGTATAACTGATACATGCCAGATGTAACTTGCATCAGCTGGACAATGGATACATGCCAGACAAGTAATACATGTCAGATCTAACTTGGATCAGCTTGACAGTGATACATGTCAGATAACTGATACATGTCAGATCTAACTTGCATCAGCTGTGCAACAGATGCATGTCAGATCTAACTTGCATCAACTGGACAACAAATGATACATGCGGGATAACAGATACATGTCGGATCTAACTTGCATCAGTAGAACAACAGATACATGTCAGATCAAACTTGTATCTGCTTGACAACTAATACATGCTGGATGACTGATACATATCGGATCTAACTTATATCAGCTGGACAACGGATACATGCCGGATCTAACTTATATCAGCTGGACAACGGAAACATGCCGGATCTAACTTATATCAGCTGGACAATGGATACATGCCGGATCTAACTTATATCAGCTGGACAACGGATACATGCCGGATCTAACTTATATCAGCTGGACAACGGATACATGCCGGATCTAACTTATATCAGCTGGACAACGGATACATGCCGGATCTAACTTGTATCAGTGGACAACGGATACATGCCGGATCTAACTTGTATCAGCTGGACAACGGATACATGCCGGATCTAACTTGCATCAGCTGGACAACGGATACATGCCGGATCTAACTTGCATCGGCTGGACAACGGATACATGCCAGATTTAACTTGCATCAGCAGGACCACAGATACATGCTGGGTCTAACTTGCATCAGCTGGACAAGAGATACAGATCCTTCCACTTGTATCTGCTTGACAACTGATACATGTTGTATAAGTACTATAACTGATACATGCCCGATTTGACTGGCATCAGCTCAACAAGGGATACATGCCAGATCTGACTGGCATCAGCTCAACAAGGGATACATGCCAGATCTGACTGGCATCAGCTCAACAAGGGATACATGCCAGATCTGACTGGCATCAGCTCAACAAGGGATACATGCCAGATCTGACTGGCATCAGCTCAACAAGGGACACTGCCAGATCTGACTGGCATCAGCTCAACAAGGGACACTGCCAGATCTGACTGGCATCAGCTCAACAAGGGACACTGCCTCCTCCTGGAGGAAGGCTGCAGGGAAGGCAGTTCTTGGAGCTGGCTGATGTGTGTCTGCAGACTTTTTTCTGACTCCTCTACATCTATAGCATTCACTACAATTTTCTGACTCCTCTACATCTATAGCATTCACTACAATTTTCTGACTCCTCTACATCTATAGCATTCACTACAATTTTCTGACTCCTCTACATCTATAGCATTCACTACAATTTGAAGTGGGTGCATATTAGAAACGGCATAGCAGCTAGTATTATATGGTTAATTATTAATTACATTTACACACATGTATGTGTATATTAATATATATAATATTTGTAAAATATGTTTGACTTTCAGTCTCTACTAACCTTGAAGTGGTCGTGATACATGATGCTGTTCGCCCATTTGTTTCCTCGGATGTCATGGAGAGAATTGCAGTTGCTGCTTACCATCATGGGGTATGTTTCCCACAGGCACACCTGTACACTGGCTGTCATGGTGTATGTTATACAGAGGTACACCTGTATACTCAGTGTCCTGAGTTAACAAGCACAAGTATACATGTATATACCCATAACAAAACACATGGTTAACTGAGGCATTATATATAATGGTCTTCCACCAAAGCACATGGTCTAATTTGATGAACAATTGTTCTGTGATGTTTCACTTATAATTCAGAAATGACAAATTTAAATGTCACACCTAACACCAGAAAACCAATCTTGCAAATAACTTTAAATCATCAATACTAACATCCAGCTTAATATTTGGAGTTTTGGTTTGGTGAGACAAACACCATGCAATGGCATTTGCTGTCAAAAACAAAAAGCAGTACCTAGTCTACATTCATGTACTGTACTGACCAAACATGCTTCTGGTGTGTTTGAGTTGGAAATGAACTTTGATGATGGTACTAATATCGAAAATGATTGAATATTTTATAATTTTGGCTTTTGTAAAGCCAGATCATCTGCCCGACATGGAAAGACATCAGTATTACATTATTAGATACTACATCAGTACATGTTTCAAGTTATTGCATTTCTTTCATGGCCTGAAGGTACTTATGCTGCAAAAATACATTCTTGATGTGTGGAAAAATGTCACAAAGAAAAGCCACCATTTTCAAATCAGTTTGCAGCATCCACCCAATATTATATTAATATGTAAACACTGAATAACTCAACACTGTCATTCATTGTTGTTTTTAATTAATATCTTTCACATCAGTATACAACTTAATACAAGTGAAAGGTAGGCATTATAATGAAAGACTAATTCAAAATAGTTGCTTGATATGGGCTACCCCCAGTGATAGTTACTGGTACTCACACAGCTTTGTAGAACAACCCTTATATTTATTTTGTCAGTGTCCTGGCTTCAGTGCAACATACTTAGTGGTAGGGAGTATGTGACACATACATGTGTGCTCACTGCATACACCTGGCTGTGACTTCTTTTTTGTTATTTGCCACAAGGCAGCAGGAGTGTGTCGACCGTTGGTTTCCACAGTGATTGCCCGTGATGCAGATCAGCAACTGACAGAATCATTGGATCGCAGTCGGTACTTCAACAGTGAAATGCCCCAAGCCTTTCAAGTGGCTGTCATCTCCAATGCCTATGATGAGGTGAGACCTTTCTGAGGTTTATCTCCTGTGTCTGATCAGGTGAGACCTTACTGAGGTTTATCTCCAGTGCCTGTGATCAGGTGAAACCTTACTGAGGTTTATCTCCAGTGCCTGTGATCAGGTAAGACCATATTGAGGTTTATCTCCAGTGCCTGTGATCAGGTAAGACCATATTGAGGTTTATCTCCAGTGTCTGTGATCAGGTGAAACCTTACTGAGGTTTATCTCCAGTGCCTGTGATCAGTTAAGACCATATTGAGGTTTATCTCCAGTGCCTGTGATCAGGTAAGACCTTACTGAGGTTTATCTCCAGTGCCTGTGATCAGGTAAGACCATATTGAGGTTTATCTCCAGTGCCTGTGATCAGGTAAGACCATATTGAGGTTTATCTCCAGTGTCTGTGATCAGGTGAAACCTTACTGGGGTTTATCTCCTGTGCCTGTGATCAGTTAAGATCATATTGAGGTTTATCTCCAGTGCCTGTGATCAGGTGAGACCTTACTGAGGTTTATCTCCAGTGTCTGTGATCAGGTAAAACCATATTAAGGTTTCTTTGTCATCTCCAGTGCCTATGATTAGGTGAGACCGTACAGAGATTTCTTTGTCATCTCCGGTATCTGTGAGAAGTGAGATGTTATTGAGGTTTCTTTGTCATCTTCAGTGCCTGTCATCAAGTGAGACCTTGCTGAGGTTTATCTCCAGTGTCTGTGATCATGCTTCCATTTATTTATGCTGTTTCACTTGGGTACAGGTTTGAAATTGAAACTGGCTTTATTATGTTCTGCTTCACTTTTGTATTGACATGCAGCACAGGAAAGGTAGCTGATCTGTCTCGCAGGGAAAGCCCACATGCCATTCTGTCAGTGGACTCCCCAGCATTGCCTCTGACACTGTTCTGGTGTTAGCCTGGTCAGTGACAGCCCACTCTGTCTCAGGGGAAAGCCCTCATACCATTCTGTCAGTGGACTCCCCAGCATTGCCTCTGACACTGTTCTGGTGTTAGCCTGGTCAGTGACAGCCCACTCTGTCTCAGGGGAAAGCCCTCATACCATTCTGTCAGTGGACTCTCCAGCATTGCCTCTGACACTGTTCTGGTGTTAGCCTGGTCAGTGACAGCCCACTCTGTCTCAGGGGAAAGCCCTCATACCATTCTGTCAGTGGACTCTCCAGCATTGCCTCTGACACTGTTCTGGTGTTAGCCTGGTCAGTGACAGCCCACTCTGTCTCAGGGGAAAGCCCTCATACCATTCTGACAGTGGACTTCCCAGTGTTGCCTCTGATGCTGTTATGTTGACAGCCCACTCTCATCCTTTCAAGGAAGACCTTTGAGCACTTCCCTTTCTGTGCTGTTCCCCGTGCTGGCTACTGTTGTTTATTAAGTATATTGTAATGCTTTTGTTTGGGGGGGAGGTTTCCAAACAGTGGCCTGATCATGGCCCCAGTACCCCATGTAATGATTCTGGCCTGGGTACAATGTCTGCATGCTGTGCTGCATACATCAGTGTTGTGTTTGTTTCCCAGTGCACCAGAGATGACTTTGACCACAGTGCTTTATACATCAGTGTAGTGTTTGTTTCCCAGTGCACCAGAGATGACTTTGACCACAGTGCTTTATACATCAGTGTTGTGTTTGTTTCCCAGTGCACCAGAGATGACTTTGACCACAGTGCTTTATACATCAGTGTAGTGTTTGTTTCCCAGTGCACCAGAGATGATTTTGACCACAGTGCCTTATACATCAGTGTTGTGTTTGTTTCCCAGTGCACCAGAGATGATTTTGACCACAGTGCCTTATGTATCTCATATATCAGTGGTGTGTTTGATTCCCGGTGCACCAGAGATGATTTTGACTGCTATACCTCATACATCAGTGTTGTGTTTGTTTCCCAGTGCACCAGAGATGATTTTGACCACGGCACTGAGTGTCTGCTGCTGGCTATGAAATACAGTGGAGTTCACGCCAAAATCCTGGATGGCAACCCTGACCTCTGGAAGGTATTAATTTAGTAGTAGTAATATACCACTATGTAGATATCAGTGTGATTAGATTTATAAACAGATATATCCCCAGATGGACCATTTGCTAGAAACAAGAAAGAAAAAAACAATGCAGAAAAACCCAGTGATGTATGTAGTGTAGTACATTGTGTCTCAGTTTGTGTGTGTGTGATTCTTTTCTTTTGTTTGAGATACTGCTGGCTAACCAGCCTGAAACTTGAGAAGTTTTTTTTTTGGGGGGGGGGGGGGGGAGGTGAATAAAGCAATGCTGTGGCCTGAGATAGAATCCACAACTTTCATTCATGTCTACTTCTTACTCCTTGTGCTTTGTCACCTTCAGCTTTGTGTTGGTATTTTGCAGGTCACTTACAAGAAAGACCTATTCTCTGCAGAAGCGCTGATTAAAGGTGAGCTCCACTGAGTGTTTTTGTTTTGTTTTTCAACACAAGCTCTCGAGTCTGCAGCCTTGTTGCCAAATGGGACCGCAGGGGAACTCTTCAGTTTGAGAAAGCACAAAGTTTCCTCACTGCACGGGCAACCTTTTTCCACTTTGAGTACTGTCCCCATGGTACAGACAGCATGGGGGGGCATGCAAACAAATGTTTGTATGATGCACATACCAGAACTGAAGGTCTGAATGCAAAAATATTACTGACTAGTTATAAACAGTACAGTTTTAATTTAAATGATTTCTAGATTGTTGTGTTATTGTGGACACTGCACGCTGCTGACTGTGAGGCAGATTTAGCAGGACTTGTGCTTTCCTTTTGTTGACAGTACAGCGATGATCATGGCCCGGTTTCAGTCATGATGCACCGTCTGTCTGGAACAATCTCCCTTGCCAAATTAGATCATCAGACACTCACATCTTTTAAATCACCTTTGAAATCTCACTTCTTCCAGCTGTCCTTTTGACTCTGTGTGCATGTGTATCTGTACATGCATGCATGCTCATTGAAGTTTGTTTTGTCTGTGCTTTGTTCTTTGCTTTGTAATGGGCTATGTGCTACACTTTGGAGAAATAGCCCATAAAACTGTTAAAAGAGTACATTATTATTATTATTTTACATGTCTTGTTTGTGTGGTGAACTACTGCTTGTCTACTTGGTTTCTTATGTCTAGTTGCAAAGTTGTTTTTGTGGCCTGCAATTTGATATGTGATGCATGTAGTGAAAAATGAAATCCTGGCAAACTTCTCTTCATTGCTGGTGTTAAAAAGCATCAGGTTGTTGGTACAGTGCTGTCAGTGGTGATGGTGATGTCACATTATTCAATTTACTGCTTTGGGCTATCCCCTAGAAGTGTTTTATATATTAAATCATTGATCAGTATTGTTTTGGGGGCGTGCTTTTTGCTTGTTTCACCCCAATTTTGCGTGTGACTGAGCATTAAATTCATGTAGACAGAGAGAGAGTGCATATATGTGTGCGTGTGATGAAATGAGTGTATCCTTATATCTTTGTAGGCACTCTGGGCTCGTACAAGATGGGGCACCATAAATAATCTATTATTGTTATGTAACTGCTTGTTTCACAAGTGTTGCAGTTGCCTCTTTGTTAGATTGTTTTTGCTCTAGTTGCTGTTGCTGACTACTGCAGTGTTGTCTGGTGTGTTCAGAGCTGTTACTGACTACTGCAGTGTTGTCTGTTGTGTTCAGAGCTGTTGCTGACTACTGCAGTGTTGTCTGTTGTGTTCAGAGCTGTTACTGACTACAGCAGTGTTGTCTGTTGTGTTCAGAGCTGTTGCTGACTACTGCAGTGTTGTCTGTTGTGTTCAGAGCTGTTCCTGACTACTGCAGTGTTGTCTGTTGTGTTCAGAGCTGTTACTGACTACTGCAGTGTTGTCTGTTGTGTTCAGAGCTGTTACTGACTACTGCAGTGTTGTCTGTTGTGTTCAGAGCGCATGACGAGGGTGCAGGTGGTCCATGGGGAACGTTGGCCAGCGCTGGAGCACAGCCTCGTCACACAGCTGCAAGCTCTGCACTTTCAGGTTCTTAGTCATTCAACAAAATGCATCTCTGCTGCACTGAATGCCTAGAGCTGTGATACGTATGTGAGGCTCAGACCACCGGGAGGCCCCCTCAGTCCCATCCCTTTCCTCACAGTCCCCATCCCTTTCCTCACAGTCCCATCCTTTTCCTCACAGTCCCATCCTTTTCCTCACAGTCCCATCCTTTTCCTCACAGTCCCCATCCCTTTCCTCCTCATCCCTTCCCTCACAGTCCCCATCCCTTTCCTCACAGTCCCCATCCCTTTCCTCACAGTCCCATCCTTTTCCTCACAGTCCCATCCCTTTCCTCACAGTCCCATCCTTTTCCTCACAGTCCCATCCTTTTCCTCACAGTCCCCATCCCTTTCCTCACAGTCCCCATCCCTTTCCTCACAGTCCCCATCCCTTTCCTCCTCATCCCTTCCCTCACAGTCTGCATCCCTTTCCTCAGTGCTGTCCTTTTCCTCACAGTCCCTATCCCTTTCCTCACAGTCCCCTCTCCTCATCCCACACCCCACCCCATTCCCCTCCCTATGCCACGAACTTTGCTAAGCACCACGAGTACATGTCTGTCTACATGGAATTCAAATGAGCTTCAGATCTAAGTGGGCACTGACACTGATATGTTGACCTAAAACAGTAGAACAGACAGTATGTGCACAACCTAATTTGCACCACACAGCTCTCCCTACATCCCCTACCCCCAGCCCTACCCCCCCTACCCCCACCCCTTCACCCCCTACCCCACCCCTTCACCCCCTACCCCACCCCTACACCCCCTAACCCCAGCCCTACACCCCCTACCCCCACCCCTACACCCCCTAACCCCACCCCTACACCCCCTACCCCCACCCCTACACCCCCTTACAACTAATCACAGTTAAGCCTTTAGTATGTTGTCCTGTATTTAAGATGTGTCTGAAAGTGGCCACTTTCAAGGGGCGATGATATGGGTACAGCTGATTAAAACTGCCTGTCTGCCTCTTGCTTTTGTGACTTGTGCAAGCTGTTTCAAGAGATCAGGTTTGCAACGTGCTGATTCCCGTCCAAGTGAGAGTGAAAAGTGCAGTGGAGAGAAGGTCAAAAGAGGTGTGAGCCCGTTTGGCCTAGTGCTAAAGCCTTAGGCTGGTAAGCAGAAGGACCTCAGTTCAAATCCGCTACAGCTATCCTTTCTCTTCAAAAGTTGTGGTCTGCGGACACTGTCATGTGACTTTGTCCCTCACAATTACTGAAACATTAAATTTGCTCTCATCACTGCCCATCTTAATGTAGGAGTCATTCTGGTGGTGATAGTGTAGCAATAGGTATATAATCTCCCTCTTGCCCCTCTTGCCCCACTTCCATACCCCCTTCTCCCTGTCCCTAATAAGCCTTATGGTTTCTGTGGACATTGAGCACCATGTTTACTTACTTTAGGTAAAAAGAGGGACATTACATAGCAGTTAGGGCTGCATATATGAGTTGTACCAGTTAAGATCAGCATGTAAAAGGAAACAAATTGACAGCTGGTCAGACATACTAGCTATTATTTTGTTTGATTGGTTCTATGAAAATCAAATCAAAGGCAGCAGAGTGAGAGAGTGCATTTGGCGTGTGTGCATGAAAGTGTGTGTGTGTTGTAGACAGGGAAGGGGAGGTGGGTGTTTGCTAGCAGAGCGCTGGTGCTGTAGCAGCCTAGTGCTGTGAACAGCTCTTTGTCTGACCAGTTACAGCAATGTCTGACGGGTTTCTGTGAACCACTTTCACCACCTTGTACCTGTCACACCGGCGTGAACAATGTCCGGCATGATCACGGATGTTCCAATATGATTATGTTGTTTCCAGGTTGTGCAAGGATCGAACCCAGACTCGGGTGACCACACAGCCCTGTCAGATAGTGCACCATTAGCCACCAACACGGCAAACACCTTTGTTGTGCTGCACACAGACCTGAACGTTCCTGATCAGGATGGGATCGCCATGAATGAAGATCTGAACAACATGAGCAGAGACGGAGAAGCCAACAGTACAGATGTGGCTGCCGCAAATGGCGATCAGAGCCATGCAAGCAGAGATGGAGAAGTGAAGAGGAGAGATCCAAACAGGCACATCACATGTGGAGAGAAAGATGTCAGTATTTCCAACTCTGAGAGTGGGCACAAAGCTGTGAACTGTGTGAACAAGGATATGAATGATCTGAACACAACTGGTTGTGTTGTGAACAAAGACATGAAAGATCTGAACACGACTGCTTGTGTTGTGAACAGAGATGTGAAAGACCTGAGCACAAGTGCTTGTGTTACAGGCAAGGCTGTGAACAATCTGAATGCAAATGTTGTAATCAGGAACAAAGATATAAACTTTGTCATGAACAAGCTGGTGTTGGCGCAGAACAAATGCCTGTCTGCCTGCCCCAGCTTGCAGCTGATCAGCCGCACCTTCATTCACGTTTTTGTGGTTGCCACGGAAACGGAGAGGTTGAAGTTGCATGCTGGGCTGTCCAGAGTGGTGATGCAGCTGTCCAGGGACTGCCAGGAGAAGGATGTTGTGGTGTACGGTGTGCTGGCCACTGTAAGTGCATGTGTACATGTTACTCCTTAGGTCATGGGGTCTTTTCATTTACCCATAACATTTTCAGAGTACCCCACAATGATCACACTTTACATTTTTCAAACCAGTGTGACATCAATAAGGTGGCAAAAGTCTCCCACAAAAACTGGTCAAATAATCACTTGTTTCCTAATGCTCTCCTAACACACAGAAACTGGTCAAATAATCACTTGTTTCCTAATGCTCTCCTCACACACAGAAACTGGTCAAATAATCACTTGTTTCCTAATGCTCTCCTCACACACAGAAACTGGTCAAATAATCACTTGTTTCCTAATGCTCTCCTAACACACAGAAACTGGTCAAATAATCACTTGTTTCCTAATGCTCTCCTAACACACAGAAACTGGTCAAATAATCACTTGTTTCCTAATGTTCTCCTAACACACAGAAACTGGTCAAATAATCACTTGTTTCCTAATGCTCTCCTGACACACAGAAACTGGTCAAATAATCACTTGTTTCCTAATGCTCTCCTAACACACAAAAAAAGAGAATTTTTAGCATGATCATTGAATCAGACTTACTTTTGAGTTTATTAATTTTGCTTCATCTGGTGATCTTTCAGTTTTGATGAAGTGTTAATTTTTTAGGCTATATTTTTTATTTATTTGTTAGATCTATAGATGGTTGATTTTTATTTTAATGCCCAGTCAACCATGATAGTTTTGTCATGGTATTGTTTACTTGTCAGACCTATATTTATTTTAAAACTTCATCTTCATTCTTGTTTTTGAAGTTGTGTTTGACTATAATTGTATAATACTATCCATATTATGTTCTTGCTGTGCTCTGATTGTGAACACTGCTTCATACTTTTACTTATCATTTTATGAATTGTGTTTTTGTCTGGACAAGACTGCAGCAGTTTACTGGGTGTTCAGTACAACCCCTTGCCTACCCACCCCATTCCCCAATGTATTTGTGAGAAAAAGGACTGCAAGAAGTAGTATGAATACTTAGTGTGTGCACAGTCCTGGGTGTACGTCTAGCTGTACTGACGCAGGGTAATACTTATTGTGTGCACAGTCCTGGGTGTACGTCTAGCTGTACTGACACAGGGTAATACTTATTGTGTGCACAGTCCTGGGTGTACATCTAGCTGTACTGACGCAGGGTAATACTTATTGTGTGCACAGTCCTGGGTGTACATCTAGCTGTACTGACACAGGGTAATACTTATTGTGTGCACAGTCCTGGGTGTACATCTAGCTGTACTGACACAGGGTAATACTTATTGTGTGCACAGTCCTGGGTGTACATCTAGCTGTATTGACGCAGGATTCCTATGGTCTTTCAAAGGTGGGGGAAAAAGATCTGCCATTTTGAAGACCTTGAAAGTCTGTGAAAAATGGATAACTCAGTTAAGGTCTTTGAAAGTTTGAGAATTTTGACTTCACCTGTTGACAAGCTTAAACCAATGATTAGACTGTAACTCACAAACTTAAGCCAGTGATTAGGCTACCTGTGATTAGGCTACCTGTGATTAGGCTACCTGTGATTAGGCTACCTGTCAACTCACAAGCTTAAGCCAGTGATTAGGCTACCTGTGATTAGGCTACCTGTCAACTCACAAGCTTAAGCCAGTGATTAGGCTACCTGTGATTAGGCTACCTGTGATTAGGCTACCAGTCAACTCACAAGCTTAAGCCAGTGATTAGGCTACCTGTGATTAGGCTACCAGTCAACTCACAAACTTAAGCCAGTCATTAGGCTACCTGACAACTCATAAGTTTAAGTCAGTGATTAGGCTACCTGTGATTAGGCTACCTGACAACTCATAAGTTTAAGTCAATGATTAGGCTACCTGACTGATTTTGAACTTATCTAGCTAGAGAGTTTCACAAGTTCATATCAGGCTAGTTTATTTTTTTAAATTACATGTAACTTATCTGAACTTTGAAGTGGAGAGTGTCCATGCATCACAGTTGGTAAATTAACGTTGAAGAGGTGAATAAATTAAAGTTGAATAGGTGAGTAATCTATCCAGTTTGCTCTTTAAATTTGGGGTAAAAGATTGTCTTGAAGGAAAGTGTTGAGTATTACACATCGGTCATCGGTCTGTGTCTTTCCACCTGCACCAGTGACAATGTGTTTGCTGTCTGTGCAGAAGGATGCTTCGGCCGAGAAGGTGGGACAGATGACAGCCAGCGTGATTCAGCGAGGACACGCCCACTTCTCTGGACAACTCTTCTTGGTTGGATGATCATGGAGGCTGTGCTGGATGCCACAATCCTTCTCATATTCGTGCTCTATTTCTTTGAGCAGAAAGTCATTGTCTGTGTTGTTTCCAGTCTCTAGCTGGGCAGAGGGGTTGCAAAGTTTATCCTCCGCTTCTGTCTGGGAATAAAATGATGAACCATAAGTTCTGACCATAACCCTACGAAACTAATAAAGCACTCACCATCAGACTAGAGAAACCCTACAGAAAAAGGTCAAAGCACCGGTCTACACACACACAAAAAAAAAGCTCAACAAAAAACAAAGGGAGGAAGTAACCTGCTACAAACACATCCCTCAACCACAGGTTACTCTCCATAAAAAGAACCAAGCTAGAGCCTGTCTTAGAGGGATGGCATGGCCGGAGGAGAGAGCAGTCCTCGTCTCTCGATGGTCAGCGCTAGAGTGTGCCATTCTGACGTGCATCACCAGAGATATACCCACTCTCATAAACCGACTTTCCCAGCTTTCCCACGCTACCAACTTACCAATTCTCATGGCCAACTGGAGGATGGGAGAGGGAAAAAAGAAGGGAGGGTTCTTCGCTGCTACCATCCCCACAGTCCATGGTCTGGAACTATAACACCATTATTTTTTTTTGGGGGGGGGGGTCCTCAGCCAGGCAGAGGGCACAAACCGGGAATACTGACCAAACTATCACTACCCTCAAGAATAAACAGGTACAGACTAAAGAATTCCCAACTGAAGTACAGCAGACCAGAGGACACGGGGAAAACTCAGAAAGAAGCAGTGCTAAGCTGCATAAAACCACAAAACTCCAACAGAACCTGGGGAGAACGAAGCAAATATACGACAAAAAGAGATCCTGTACAACAACCAAAGAAAAAATATGTAACACATGAAATGACCTCACTATAAAAGAACTAACAGCAATAAAACTACTAAATGAAACACCTTGTCGCCATTGGGCTCTGCCTGTCGTAGCTAACATCGTTAGTGTCTCTGAGCTCCAGGGGGCTCTTCTACAGCCACAGATCCTGCCATCAATTCTTTAGTCGTTAAGCTATTTAATTCTCAAGTTCTTGGACATCAGTTTGGGTGTTCTGGTTCCTCCGCGTTGCCGAGGTGGGGTCAGCAGACCAGGTCCAGAGCAGACAGATGGTCCCATCTGGCAGAACTGCGCGCTCCTTGGTGATAAATGACGCCTCTGCGTGGTACTTGACAGAGGGCCTGGCGTGCAGCAGGCACCTTCGCCAGATTCACTGGAGGATGGCAGCTGGGGCTCCAGTGTGTATGCGTTGGCGCGTCCTGCAACTCCAGGTAGAGATCGCTCTGCTGCAGAACAGGGCTTGCCACTGTAATGTGCCAGAGGTCCCAGGCCACTGGGGGGGCACACGGGGGCCTCAGTGGGAAGAGCAAAGGGACTGCTGTCGCGTGGGACGTCAGCCAGTGCGGCGACCGAGCCATTGCCACCAACACTATCCGCCTGGGCCGCTGTGGGCAGGGATCACATCACACACCAGAGGCTCCTCGTCCCAGTTGTACTGCTCTCAGTCTCCTCAGCCACCAACACTGTCCGCCTGGGCCACTGGACTGTGGGCAGGGATCACATCACACACCAGAGGCTCCTCGTCCCAGTTGTGCTGCTCTCAGTCTCCTCAGCCACCTCCAGGCTAGTCCTGCCACGACCCATGCACGGGTGTTCGGCCAAGCGATCCACCCTGTGCTTGGGGATCTCGACTGAACAGTGAGGACACCGGACAATGGCTCCATGGACCCTCCGCCGGTGCCGCTGAAGCTTATTCTTCCTGGCAAAATTGATCCCGCAAACCTCGCAACGGTAGTAGCCAGGCATCTTCAAATTCTGCAGACAGGGTGGGGTCCATCCTGTAGCCTGGGGAAGAGAGGTAACATTATTCTGTTGGATGTCAAGACAGGGTGGGGTCCATCCTGTAGCCTGGGGAAGAGAGGTAACATTATTCTGTTGGATGTCAAGACAGGGTGGGGTCCATCCTGTAGCCTGGGGAAGAGCAGGCGCCAGCATGTCGTTTCCAGCATGCAGTCTGGACCTCCGCTACATGCTGCTGGTCCAGCCAAACCCGGCTGGAGGCTTTCTGGTCCTCCCACCACGCAGTGGTCCAGATTCCAGTTTGCCTTCCTCTGGACCCCATCTGGGGGATATGACCTGCTCTGCATCCTCACTCCCGTCGTCCAGTGGGTCCATCCGGCATCCCTTCTCGATGGGGGAGGCGTTCAAGTCTCCATCCCCCACCCAGCCCTTCAGCGGCTCTTCTATGTGGTAGCGCTTCAGGTGGTCAACGTGGACCACCACCTGGTCAGCCCTTGGTCCCGACTGGATTTTGTAAGTGACTTTGCTGGCCCTTTCTAGCACCAGGTATGGCTCCACGCACCTGGCATTCGGCTCGTCTCTGGTGAAGTTTGGAGGACACAGCCGCAAGACCCGGTCTCCTTTCTCGAACTTCCTTTCGGTGGCTTTCTTGTCATAGTTCCTCTTCTGCCAGGTGGCTGCCCTCTGCAAGTTGTCTCTGGCAAACTGGTAGCTCTCCTCCATCCATCGTGTGTGGAGGTGATGGAGGCGCAGTGATGCTGTGTTGCTGCACAGCGTAACTTCCAGGGTCCAGCTTGTAGAGCAGTACTCCGTCCAACAGCTCGATCCATTCCCATCGCTCCCACGCCTTCTGCAAGGTCTGGCTTCTCCCCTTGCAGTCCAACCAAAGATGCTTCTCTCCCTACTGCTTCCATTTGGGAAACGTCCGTAGATCTTCGTCTTCTGCCAGCAGCATCTTCACGTCCCTGTCGTTGGACAGCAACCGCTGTCTGCCACCTCAGCAAACTTTGAGCCTCGCAGGACAGCAGGGACATGCTTTACGGCCAGCGCTTCCCATTCTTCCTTCTGCTCGCAGTGTGGACAGCTTTTGGTCTGACACGGTCGTCAAGACAACTCATCTGCGTTCGAGTGCTTCCTTCCCCACCAGTGCTCAATCTCAAAGTGGTACATGCCAAGGATCTCTGTCCATCTGGCGACTTAAAACTCAGCAACCAGCGTAGGGCCCCATAGTCTGTCCGCATCTTGAAGTGACCACCACAGAGGTAATGATGGCAGTGTTAGACAGCCTCTACGACAGCCAACAGCTCTTTGTGGGTCACGCTTCTATGACAGCCAACAGCTCTTTGTGGGTCACGCTTCTATGACAGCCAACAGCTCTTTGTGGGTCACGCCTCTGACAGCCAGCAGCTCTTCGCAGGTCATGCCTCTGACAGCCAACAGCTCTTTGTGGGTCACGCCTCTGACAGCCAGCAGCTCTTTGCGGGTCATGCAGTAATTGCACTCTGGTTTGGTCAGACTGCAACTACAGCAGGTGATCACCTTTTCCTCCTGACCTTGAATCTGCGACAGGACAGCCCCAATCCCGAAACCACTGGCATCAGTGTCAAGGATGAAAGCTTCCCCATCTGGAAACGACAGGATGGGCGCAGATGTGAGGGCATACTTCAACCGATCCATCCCCTGCTGACTGCTTAGCTGCTTTGGCCTCTTTCTGTCGCTTTGCCCATTGGGTTTCCAATAACTTCCACCTTTAATCGAACAATCTGTTCCTGTTTTTGATGATGCGGATGGAGACTGTGCATGTATACATGAGAAGAGTTCTGAAATGTACATTTTACTTATGACCAAGTTTGACTGTCCTGAGATGACCCTGTATGGTCAACAGGACTTGAAAATCCAATTACTAACTAACTTCTTATTGCCCATCAGGAGCTATTTTTCTGTGATCCTCTTGGTGTTTTCCCTGGTTCTGTTTGAAAAGTTTGGTTGTGAAACCTGTCGCTTTCTTCGCTTCTGATTGCACTGATATAACTGCACTGGTTGACTGGGCGTAAAACACCAGTTTACTTACTTACTTTGTGTCTGATTGCCCTGATATAACTGCACTGGTTGACGGGGCGTAAAACACCAATTTACTTTGTGTCTGATTGCCCTGATATAACTGCACTGGTTGACGCCAATTTATTTACTTACTTACTTTGTGTCTGATGCCTGGAAGCCTTGCACCAAAGACACGGATGGTAGCTTTGACACCAGGGAATGTCATACATCTTTAGTCAAAAAGTTGTTAAAGTCTCCAAACATAAACACCCGCTGCAGTTTGTTTTGGAATGGATGTAGGACCTTTCTGGGGTTTTGTCAAGAGTCTTTGCAGTTGACCATGGAAATGTGACCTTTTGTTTGGTTGTTTCCAAAAATAAACAAAAAGATTCAGGGCAGGGTTTGACTTCACATTATTGAATTAGTATTATTAATTTCCTTTTTGAAACAAATTATTGGATGACGAATTGAGAATACTATGTAATGATGATAATTATGGACCGCTAACAGACTGCTAATAAATTGATAAGAGTAGATGGAATTAAAGTGATAAACCCTGAAATACAAAACAAACAGCCTCTGTTACAATACATGCAAACATTTTCAATTCATACCTCACGACCACATGCATGCACACCCTCCACAACTATCAAAATACATCCTGGCAATGGTCGACCACCAGTCCAACCACATGTCAACCCACGCAACATCCCCAGACTTCATTTCAGTTTATCCCTAGATGCTACCTACACTGACCACAACCCACAATCTACGGAACACTGCTGATCAACGGCTAGCTGTTTTGTTATTCATTTGTTTTTCCTTATAATATTACCATTCAGCAAAGAACGGCAGCAAGTTTACTGCGTCCTCAAACCAATAAATATTATAACCGTATGTACTTGCCCTGTATGTGGAACACAGGTTTTTATTACTTTTAAAAACTATTTGGAGGTGAAAAGACAACCCTGCGGCCGGTTTACTATTTCCTGACCCCAGGCTGATAATCCCTGACATAAAACATTTACCTCATAAAATTATGACGTCATATCAATGATGATGCGATCTATTACGTTCTACTACTTACTTGTAATAAATATTCACAGTGACTCTATGCTATTACTGTGAATCTTTCTCACTCATACCCACAAACACAAACATGCACACACACACACACACAATCTGTAGATAATAATACATGTACAAAAAACGGCCGGCCACAGAAAGAAGAAACGGGTTCTTTGTGGAATTTGCATGTGGCAAGTTTGTGACCTGAAGCATTGTTTGAAAGCTTCCTCCGCCATGATCCTCCCACTTTGATCCAGATGTCATTGGATGGGATTGCTCCACACTGTCATGTCAGTTTTTTGTTTTCCATGTACTGGCACAGCACTGATTTTACGAAGTCAGGGATGTTTTGGTACATGCTGTTGGTGTTTCAGTCATTTCACCATTGGAGTTCCCAGTAATCTCTTCTCACTTCAGACTGGTCCACAGAGTTAGACAGTAATCTTTTCTCACTTCTGACTGGTCTACAGAGTTAGACAGTAATCTCTTCTGACTGGTGCACAGAGTTAGTACATCTTTTCTCACTTCAGACTGGTGCACAGAGTTGGACAGTAATCTCTTCTCACTTCAGACTGGTGCACAGAGTTGGACAGTAATCTCTTCTCACTTCAGACTGGTGCACAGAGTTGGACAGTAATCTCTTCTCTCTTCTGAGCAGTCCACATCAGATTTCCTTCTGAACACATGTATCCGGAAATATTTTTTTAACTTTTCGTGAGAGATAGGGGTGTTTTACAAAATATGAGGTGTGTTAAGGAAATGTTTGTATGAAGTGCTTTTAGAGTTGTTAAATTTTTTGTATGTGTGAAACATTTGACAATTATGTGATAAGTAACTGGAAGATAAACTAAAGTTTGTTTTTAGCCCTGATATAACCCTGTGTGGTTGACTGGGCTCAGAGCACCAACTAACTAACTGTGTATGTGTTAGCCCTGATATAACCCTATGTGGTTGACTGGGCTCAAGGCACCAACTAACTAACTGTGTATGTGTTAGCCCTGATATAACCCTGTGTGGTTGACTGGGCACAAAGCACCAACTAACTAACTAAATGTGTATGTGTTAGCCCTGATATAACCCTGTGTAGTTGACTGGGCTCAAAGCACCAACTAACTGGGTACGTGTCTGTGTTAGCCCTAATAATATAACCCTGTGCTCAAAGCATCAACTAACCCTCAGAACAGTCCTTTGTTTTGTTTTTCACTCTCAGTGTCAACTCTGCTGTTTTTCAGAAATGGTGTTTTTCTGTTTTCTGACGGCCTTTGTTTTTGTTTTCTGTGCTGGGTCCAGCTGAGACCACATCTGTTCTCATGGCTAGTGCCTTTGTTCATGACATGGACAAGTTTTGTTGGTAGCCTGCCACACCCCTTGAGGCAGCAGGCCAACTCTGTCTGCAAGGTCACAGTCCGCTGTCAGAGTGGAAATCATTTCCTGAATTACAGCAAGCGGTTTGGGGGTTTGTGCCTGTGGGCGTTTGTCTGATTCTAGCTGCAGTTTGTATCTCTGTTCTTTTTGTACTGTGGTTTAAGTGATTTCAGCTGGTCACATAAAAGCCAGATTTGCTGGTTTTGTCCACCTCATGGCTGTTCTAGACTGTGTCCTTGGCAATGGAGGCATCTAGCTCATGGCAGAGTTTTTCTAGCAGATGAGGATGTTTCTGTGTCACACTTAGTATAGTAGGATGTGCAGGTAGGGAGGACGCACACACACACGTGACCGGCTGATTACCGACACGGGCTCAGAGCTCACATTGTTGCAGAATTCAACATTTGATGTGTTACCCTTGCCCTGAGCCTGAAAACGCTGGGAATCTGCTTTGAGTGAAGTCAGCGTTCTTTCTTCAGACGGAATGCACTGTTGTGGTGGGTTCTGTATTCTGTCTTTCGTAGTCCAGCACCAGAGACACGGATGGACTCCTTGTGCTCCAGGCAGTCCAGACTTAATTACACAAGAAATTGTAATCACCACACAGGAATAGTCCTGCATGTTTCTCTTACACGAGAAACTAATCACCACACAGGAATAGTCTTGCATGTTTTGTTTATCTTACCACACCATGGACTGCAAGTCCAGAACGTCATCTCTGGAAACCTCACTAAGCACTTAGCAGATTTACTGAACTGTCTTTCTCATTAATCAATGAAATTATAATGTGCTTGGAACTGGGGTGATGAATGTTTACTGACTGTAAACACAACTTGAAGCTGCCTCCACTATGATCACCACCAGTTTTCATCCATGATTCATCCATGTTGCCAGGTCAGCAGATTCTGTTTGTGGAATTCATCGAACAGATCCTCTACAAAGGATGGCAAATGTCCCACTTTTGCGACGGGTCTACTACAGTTTGTTTCATTTGTCTTTTTGCTGCAGTCCTGCTCTACAAGGTCTGCACATTTGATTTCAAAGTGGTCTTCAGTGGAAAGTCTTGCAGTCACGTTCTTTTTTTCACATTCAAACTTTGAAGTGGTGTAAAAGAATTTTGAATGTGTGATTGTCGCCAGGTGACCCTATGCGGTTGACAGGACAATAAACTCCACGACTAACCCCAAAACCTGTGACTGTGCGTCATAAGAGCAAATCAGACTTACACGGTGACTTAAGAATGTGTCTTTTGATCTTGTGCTGGGTACATTTTGAACAGTGGTTAATAAATTGTTTGATCTTGTACAGAGTTTCTTGAACGTCTTTCAAAGTACTTCTGTCAGTTGTAAATGAAATGTAAACACTGAATTTGAAATAACAATACCATAACATTGTCAACTATTTTGACTTCATTGACTTTGTTACTGACTGCATTATGTCTAAAACTGATAGCCAGCTTTTTACCTGTGATTTGATGACTTACATGTTTCACACTGATAGTGATACAGAAGAATTTTGAATGTGATTTAAAAAAGTGTTTGCTCCCCATGAGGTGACCCTGTGTGTTTGACAGGACGTTAAAGTCCAAGAACTAGCCAACTGTTTCATCCAGCCTACATCACACAAGAGATGCAGGGCGAGTTCTGGCAGACAAAGTGTCCTTCCCTTGTCTTGCACAAAGCATCAGTCTTGGGTCAGTTGAATGACTAAATGCAGGGCGAGTTCTGGCAGACAAAGTGTCCTTCCCTTGTCTTGCACAAAGCATCAGTCTTGGGTCAGTTGAATGACTAAATGCAGGGCGAGTTCTCACAGACAGTACCATTACCTTTCCTAGCAGAAAGCTTGGTTGAATGACTAAATACAGGGTGAGGTCTTGCAGTATTGTAACCTTGTCTTGCAGAAAGCATCAATCTTCAGTTGAATGACTAAATACAGGGTGAGGTCTTGCAGTATTGTAACCTTGTCTTGCAGAAAGCATCAATCTTCAGTCAGTTGAATGACTAAATACAGGGTGAGGTCTTGCAGTATTGTAACCTTGTCTTGCAGAAAGCATCAATCTTCAGTCAGTTGAATGACTAAAAGATTCCACATGCACCTAAATAACTTCCACGCAACAATATGCATGTTTACGCCTAGTTTATTTTTTATTTTTTCAGAATCCCCCATCTGCAAACTATCTGTTTACCATTATCATGAAAATCCTAGACCTTGTCATTGGCCCTTTAATGCGATGGAGACATCCAAAATTGGGAGTTCAGGAGCTGTGTGAAGGTGGTGGTGGCCACCCTGGGCTCCTTGTTCCTAACAGTCTTTATGGTCTCTGTGGACATAACGCAACACTGAACTCCTTGTTCCTAACAGTCTTTATGGTCTCTGTGGATGTAACGCAACACTGAACTCCTTGTTCCTAACAGTCTTTATGGTCTCTGTGGACATAACGCAACACTGAACTCCTTGTTACTAACAGTCTTTATGGTCTCTGTGGATGTAACGCAACACTGAACTCCTTGTTCCTAACAGTCTTTATGGTCTCTGTGGACATAACGCAACACTGAACTCCTTGTTCCTAAGTCTTTATGGTCTCTGTGGAAATTCTGCTGAAGAAATAGTGGTTGAAATGTCTGCAGTGTATTCTTTCCTTTCCTTCACAAAGAACTAGTATTCACATTCAAGTTCAGTGTCTTTATGGTCTCTGTGGACATAACGCAACACTGAACTCCTTGTTCCTAACAGTCTTTATGGTCTCTGTGGATGTAACGCAACACTGAACTCCTTGTTCCTAACAGTCTTTATGGTCTCTGTGGATGTAACGCAACACTGAACTTGAATGTGAATACTAGTTCTTTGTGAAGGAAAGGAAAGAATACACTGCAGACATTTCAACCACTATTTCTTCAGCAGAATTTCATCTACAAGAAGTGTGCCTTGAGAGCAGAGGTTCTGCCATGCTGTACTGTGAACCAGCAGTATTCAGAAATTATATGGAAAGGAACAAATGAACGGTCATGTATTTTTAGTGGGGTTTTTTAAATGGTGATCATCAGAATTAACACAGAGCTACAGAAAATGGCAGTGACTATACAAGACTACAGAAAATGGCAGTGACTATACAAGACTACATAGAATTAACATGGAGCTACAGAAAATGGCAGTGACTATACAAGACTACAGAAAATGGCAGTGACTATACAAGACTACATAGAATTAACACGGAGCTACAGAAAATGGCAGTGACTGTACAAGACTACACAGAAGTAACACGGAGCTACAGAAAATGGCAGTGACTGTACAAGACTACACAGAAGTAACACGGAGCTACAGAAAATGGCAGTGACTGTACAAGACTACACAGATGCAAAAGCATGCAGGCAAACTCAACAACAACAAAACGGGACACATTAAATATCCGTCCATTTATTCGATACGACATAAACAGAAATTAAAACATCACCTTTTTGACCATGCGATTACCCAACACAGTCCAACTAAACCACAATGGCTTATTCCCCACTACTACAAACAATGTGGCAAAATGGCACCAACATCTACACTGGTCAGCGCTTTCTGTTGCGTGCTTCCCAATTAGAAATAACATGGTATGCATAAATTAAAAAAATCATCAAGATATTGCAGAAACATGTACCTACTTAACAAGGAATCAATTTTGCAGACAATGGCTGCTATTCCAAGCAGCTGTTGCAGAGAGATTAGACGGCATGTAACTGCATAAAAACTTAATGCGTTGTGACTTGGTCTGCATTTTGCCACTGTGACACTAGAAATGACCAATCACCTTCTTCTTTTCTCTCTCCAGATCCGTAACATTTTTTACTGCCGCAAAATAAATTTACCTCATTTATGTTTTCCCATGAAGCAATGCAGTCATTATCTCAACACAAAACCTGAATAAAAACAGGTTATAATTTTTTTTTAAATGACGTGAATTGGGCATGTATGCCATCTCACAATAAGGGGGGGGGGGGGGGGGTGCACTCATTCCTTTAGCTGATCAGCTGACAATTGCCATGCCCAGTGAAATGGTATACTAAAAAACAATTACATGGTGCTATGAGCATGTCAGTACTGTCACTGCATTGTTCTTTTGATCCTATAATTTGTTTCAAGTTGTCAGCACAGCTCACTATACACAAGCAGTCTGTCAGACCTAACAGTTTATAACGTGAAGCCAGCGTACATCAAATCAGTATTTACACCACTATCACCAGCAATACCCAAACAGAACACGTTTCCTGGGACAGTCAGTATTGTTCCACACCATTACAGCAACAAGACAGCAGTCTGTGGGTAACTTATTTTCCTGCTGGTTTGTGTGTGAATGTACCAGTTAGGACATCCATGGCTTTTCCTCCACAACATACACTGTTCTGTGCGACTGGAGAGAAACCTCGAGTGATGAGGACAGAACTCCCGCACATGCACCCCAAGGTCCCTCACTTGTTGGAGTCCACTGCTACGTGAAATGTAACCCACAAACATGCAGTCTCGTGCAGGGTGGTCAGTTCAGTCATCACACAGCAAAAGCCCACTCTATCGGAACTGCAGAGGGCTGATGCGAAGTCCAATGCAGTCTTTGCCGATTTCTGTCACCTGATGAGATACAAATTTAAAAGCTTGATAACAGATCATGTACAATAAAAAAAAAACTGCCGACTACAGATTCACATTGCTACCAACAACCCTGTCTGTAACTGCAAGAATTCTCAATAAAAATATGTTGACTACAGATGCACATTGCGACCAACAACCCTATCTGTAACTACAAGAATTTTGAATCGGAAACCTCTGGTACACACAAAAATCACTCCCTGGTACACTGGAGGGGGGGGGGGGGGGGGGGGGTGCAGAGATCAGCGCCATAACAACTGACCACATCGGGGTTTTTGTTTTGTCACTGCGCAATTGGCCCACCATCCCAGTGGTGGCCAGGCAGGAGTTACGCTCACCTTTGTAATCCTGCACACCTCTCCCTTGTATTCTGGCAGGTAGCACGCTCCACTGAGGGGACACTTCACCACGGGTTTGCCTCTGTCAACACACAGCATAGTCATTCACCCTTTGTAGATGCACAACAGTCATTCACCCTTTGCAGACACACACAACACAGTCATTCACCCTTTGTAGACACACACAACACAGTCATTCACTCTTTGTAGACGCACAACAGTCATTCACTCTTTGTAGATACACAACAGTCATTCACTCTTTGTAGACACATACAGTATAGTCACTGACCCTTTGAACACACAATATGATCGACCTTTTGTACACACACAATATGATCGACCTTTTGTACACAATATGATCACTGACCCTTTGTACACGCACAATATGACCACTGACCCTTTGTACACACACACATGATCACTGACCCTTTGTACACACACACAATATGATCACTGACCCTTTGTTGACACAACATGGTCACTGACCCTTTGTACACCCACACAATATGATCACTGATACTTTGTACACACACACACACAACATGGTCATGTCTTTTAGTGAAGTAGATGGATGTCTGGCTTTGCTGCCTCTACCCATGAATCAACCAGCCAAGCAAGCAAGCCTACCTGTAGATGGGGGTGTAGGAGGCGGCGCAGATGTCAAAGGGGTTGTGCTGGTCGTACTTCAGTTCATGTTCATCTATTGGGTTCTTCTCGCAGGCTACAAGGATCTTCCGGGTCTGAAGCACACCAGTCATCAAAATGAAGTGAAAGACAACGGGGTCACACAGGGGGGTGGAGACGAGGGCATAAAAGCAGAAGAGGGTGAAGAACTTGAAGTCGAAAACTTTATTTTACAAGGACTGTAGTTTAGGTTCAGTCAAAAACCTAACAACTAGTCCTTGCAAAGCTACTGATGAGTAGATATCTAGACAGGAGGAGGAAGAGAGAGATGGGAACAAAATGGGGGTGGGGAGGAGGAAAAAAAGAAGACATGTTGCTTAGAACCACAACCATGAGCTGCTCACCAAGCTCCGAGCTCTCATTTCCAACCTTCCTCCAACCACTGCCATAACTCATTACACCATAGTCCTCCAACCACTGCCATAACTCATTACACCATAGTCCTCCAACCACTGCCATAACTCATTACACCATAGTTCTCCAAACACTGCCATAACTCATTACACCATAGTTCTCCAAACACTGTCAGCTAACACAGTTTTTAGCTGGTACTCGAACAGCAGTAAGTTTGTAACAGACAACTCAAACTCTATCTCGCATTTCTTTTATAACCCCCTACATTGCTTATGCCAGTACATCTAAAACCAAATTCATTGGACTCCAGCAGGAATTCTCTTCTTCACCCGGGGCAGATGAGTCTCACATTTACATGCCTGCTTGGACGCTATGTTGCTTTCACAGTCATATCAGCACCCAGACCTTTTGGTGGCCACTAACAACGTCAGTGGACAGCCGCACAGAGATAAAGACTGCCCTTCACTGGTGTAACCAATTCTGGCAGAGTTTGGAGGAAGGTGGCTGCACATAAGATTCCGTCCACTCAACAGCAAGCTGGGCAAACCAACCTGCTGGGCAAACCAACCTGCTGAGCAACGTCGGGCTTGGGCCCCAGTTCCAGCAGGCGTCGAGCGAAGGAAGCGGCTGTCTTGAAGTTCTTCAGCTTGAAGAACAGGTTGAGGGCGGTGCGCAGCGTCAGGATGAGGTGGACTGGCTGCAGGTTGCAGTGCGTGAAGTACGCCGCCAACTGCAACAGGTACACGTTCAACACTGCCGTCAGGGAACTTCCAGCCTCCTTCACCCTGCCTTCTACTCATCATACCATTCCACTGTCTGTAGTCTGTACACCACACCATTCCCCTGTCTGTAGTCTGTACACCACACCATTCCCCTGTCTGTAGTCTGTACACCACACCATTCCCCTGTCTAGTCTGTACACCACACCATTCCCCTGTCTGTAGTCTGTACACCACACCATTCCCCTGTCTGCAGTCTGTGCACCACACCATTCCCCTGTCTGCAGTCTGTGCACCACACCATTCCCCTGTCTGCAGTCTGTGCACCACACCATTCCCCTGTCTGTAGTCTGTACACCACACCATTCCCCTGTCTGTAGTCTGTACACCACACCATTCCCCTGTCTGTAGTCTGTACACCACACCATTCCCCTGTCTGCAGTCTGTACACCACACCATTCACCTGTCTGCAGTCTGTGCACCACACCATTCCCCTGTCTGCAGTCTGTGCACCACACCATTTCCCCTGTCTGTAGTCTGTACACCACACCATTCCCCTGTCTGTAGTCTGTACACCACACCATTCCCCTGTCTGTAGTCTGTACACCACACCATTTCCCCTGTCTGCAGTCTGTGCACCACACCATTCCCCTGTCTGTAGTCTGTGCACCACACCATTCCCCTGTCTGTAGTCTGTGCACCACACCATTCCCCTGTCTGCAGTCTGTGCACCACACCATTCCCCTGTCTGCAGTCTGTACAACACACCATTTCCCCTGTCTGCAGTCTGTACACCACACCATTCCCCTGTCTGCAGTCTGTACACCACACCATTCCCCTGTCTGCAGTCTGTACACCACACCATTCCCCTGTCTGCAGTCTGTACACCACACCATTCCCCTGTCTGCAATCTGTACACCACACCATTCCCCTGTCTGCAGTCTGTCGGTGTGTGCACAGCATTAATGCATTTGTGGAACAAAATCGAAACCAATTTTGTGGGATGGACTTTAGGTTTTGCATGGCCGGTGTTTTTCATGCTGCACCAAAGACTAGAAACAACTGCACCATGCACAGGTCTGAAACAACAGAGAAAGGAGTGTAGCTCATACAGGCTTACGAGCAGGAAGGAGATGGACATGTATCTCAAAGTCTTCAGAGCAACAGAGGGTAGGGTGTACCTTGCACAGTTTAGGATAAAAGAGAGCTGTACATCCCACACAGTCTTATGAGCAAAAAAGAGGTGCATCAGTTTCTTCAGAGCAAAACAAGATAGGATGTACCATGGACAGTTTAGAATTGAAGACGGAAATCTCAGTCTGGGCAAAAACAGCAAAAATGCATGCAAAAAGATCACACATGCATGTAGCCCCTATCCGAGTTTGGTGGAGCATGTAAACACTCAAAATGGCCCAGCACACACAAAAACATGACAGCAATCCCTGACTGGCGGTCAAGAACAGAAGAGGAGGAGGAAAGAGGCCGGCACCTCGCACAGTCGCTTCTGCTCCTCCAGCGTCCCCTTGGGCAGCTCCTTCCTCTGGCTCTCCATCTGCAGCCCCAGGATGTACTCCCGGCAGATCTCCAGCAGCTGCTGCGCCTGTGTACCACATATAGCAAGGCTCTTGGAATCAACACTTACAGCGTCACACTGACATGTCTCTCTGTCACTCACACACACACAGCAAGGCTCTTGGAATCAACACTTACAGCGTCACACTGACATGTCTCTCTGTCACACACACACACAGCAAGGCTCTTGGAATCAACACTTACAGCGTCACACTGACATGTCTCTCTGTCACTCACACACACACAGCAAGGCTCTTGGAATCAACACTTACAGCATCACACTGACATGTCTGTCACTCACACACACACACACACAGCAAGGCTCTTGGAATCAACACTGATAGCATCACACTAACATGTCTCTCTGTCACTCACACAAATACAAACATGCATCCACACACACACACACACGTGTGTAGACAAACACCCACACAGCAGTCTACAGTGGACTTGAACTCCAGCTGTTTACGCATGTATCAACTCTCCTCGCAACACTGTGGCGGGCACCGCTTTACCATCTGGAAAAACACCCTGTGCACGCTACAGTGGAAACCTCCTCTATTTCTGACTCCCAGCATTACAAACCCTGATTATTTATCTCCCCTTCCCCCCTCCACACACACACTCTCGTCTCTCTTACCCCTACACTCATCCACCACCCACACATTACATACACACCACTAATGCATGCCCACCCACACATCCAAACCCTCCAAAACACAATTACCCTCCCCCCCCCAACACACACAAGACACCTGCATGCACCCCTCCCCCCCCCCCCCCCCCCCAAACACACAACCCCACTCCACCCCCCACACACACCTCTGCTATCTCCTGCTTGGACTCAACCACCAGCAGGGGCACACTGAGCAGGATGGAGCGGAACTTGTCGATGGCGTCATTGAACTTGCCCGTGGTGGTCATCTGGTAGGCGGCCTGCAGCTGCTGCACCAGCATCTGTAGTTTCAGTCCCACCGCAGGCACGCCGCTGCGACCCCCGGCCTCCTTCCTGGACACGCAGCCACAAGCTCAATCACACACGTACACGTTTTCATGTGCTGTGTCTTGAGACAAAGGCAATGCACCAGAGTCTGTAGTTTCAGACCCACCCCCCTCCCTTCCTGGACAGGTACATACACACACGTCCAATTGCTGTGTCCTGACGCAAAGGTGATGCACCAGAGTATGTAGTTTCAGACCTACCACTGCACCCCCCCCCCCCCCCCATTTCCTGGACACACAAGCACATGTATTCACAGCATTTTTACCTGCTGAGTCTTGACACAAGGGTGCTGCACCAGTATGTAGTTTGAGACCCACCGCTACCACCCCCCACCCCCTCCATCCTGTCAAAGTGCAGACCCAGCACTGACCAGTTGTGGCATGGAAAGCCAGTGGGAGGGAATTTTGTCACGACACAGACCCAGCACTGACCAGTTGCGATGTGGGACACCAGACAGTGGGGAGAGGGGAGATTCTGTCACGACACAGACCCAGCACTGACCAGTTGCGATGTGGGACACCGGGGAGTGGGGAGATGCTGTCACGACACAGACCCAGCACTGACCAGTTGCGATGTGGGACACCGGGGAGTGGGGAGATTCTGTCACAACACAGACACAGCACTGACCAGTTGCGATGTGGGTAGCCAAAGAGAGGGGGTAGAGACGGAAGACCCACGTAGCAGGTGCGGGCACGACTGAAGGTCTGCAGGAACAGCTGCTTGTACTGGTCAAACTGCACCACCCCCACCTGGTCATGGAGCAACTGCACACACAGAAACACACCTGGTCACAGAGCAACTGTACATGCACAAAGACACACACCTGGTCATGGAGCACCTGTACACACACAAAGACACACACCTGGTCATGGAGCAACTGTACACACACAAAGACACACACCTGGTCATGGAGCAACTGAACACACACAAAGACACACATGGTCGTGGAGCAACTGTACACAAAGACACACACCTGTCTTGGAGCAACTGCACACACAAAGACACACACATGGTCATGAAGCAATTGCACGCACACACACACACACACACACACACACACACACACACACACACACAAAGACACACACATGGTCATGGAGCAACTGCACACACACACACACATGGTGATACTGCACCACCCCCACCTGGTCATGGAGCAAATGCACACACAAAGACACAGTGGATAAAGCAGGAATATGGAGACAACTGCTAGGATCAAAAGTACACCACACTTACCTGCCATACAATATCAGACAACTCAGTGTTTAATTTTTTTTAACTAGCCACAAGTAGCAAAACTCAGCCTTATTCTTTTTACAAACTGACACACTCCTCAAAAAATTAAGTTTACAAATGTCTCAGAAGAAAAAATATTTTTACAAATTCTCCAGAGTAAACACTCACTGACCCTCATGGCGGTCTCAAAGGATCCAGCCAGCACATGGTCGACAGATAACTGCGAGTTGTTGCACCACACCTGTAAACAACATCAACCACCCTGGTAGCACAGACACACAGCAATACAATCAAACTCCTTCACAGGCACACCAGTAGTCACTTGCTTTTTTTTTATATGCTCAGTCAACCAGGATAATCAGGGCAAGACAGGCATACTGTAATATAGTCATACATATGCTCACAATCACATCACATTCTCTCATCGAAAGCATCTTGACTTTGTTCAAGATTACTCTGCTTTGTGAGTTACGGATGTGACAGGAGGCTAGTGACTGAGGTCCAGTGGCATGTGTGGTGTTTGCTTTCTCATCAAGACTGGAATTTACAGTCAATCCTGCTAACCACACCTGGGTTATTTCAGGAAGAATCTGTCACAAGAACACAAACCACACCCCACAAACACGCCCCCCCACTCCCCCCCCCCCCCCCCCCACTAAGACACACACACACACATCCCCCTTCCCCCCACACCTCCTCCCTCCCACACACTCCCACAAAGAGACACACCTCTTCCCCCCTCCCTCCTCCCCTGCCCCCAACACACACCTTACCCCACAAAGAGACATAAACACACACACCTCACACCACACAGACAGCTCTGACACACACCTTACCCCACAAAGAGACATAAACACACACACCTCACACCACACAGACAGCTCTGACACACACCTTACCCCACAAAGAGACATAAACACACACACCTCACACCACACAGACAGCTCTGACACACACCTTACAAACACGAGCAATTCACACAAACATATACACCTCACAAACACCACACACACACTGTAAAGAAGCCAAGCGCAGAGCAGGGGAAGTTACCTGTGCCTGGCTGGTGCCCTTGGTGGGGGGCACAAAGTATCCCTCCTCCCCCATGCCTGTGGCCGGCCCGCCAAGGTCCTGTCAACACATCAGCGTCACCCACATCATATCATTGTCATCCACATCATCATCATGGTCATCCACATCATCACCATGGTCATCCACATCATCATCATTGTCATCCACATCATCATCATGGTCATCCACATCATCACCACTCATCCACATCACCACCACTACCATCCCCATCACTGTCACCCACATCACTGCCATCCGCATCACCACCACTGTCATCACCACGTCACCCACATCACAGCCATCCACATCATTGTCACTGTCATCCACATCATCACCAACATTAACACACAGGTAAAAAGCATCCACCCTCCTCACCGTACCTGACCCACATAGCCAGACAAGTGAACAGACAGGATGACACAGGCAGGTAAACAAACAGGCAGACAAAGATCTGTGTGCAGCTACACACACAGGCAGACAACCAGAGATATATTTCATTTAGACACTACAAGACAGGCAGGCAGACGGACACACAAGTAGACGGCAGAGAAGTAAAATGCCAGGCATGTATACCAAAAGACAGGCATACAGACGCACACAATAAGACTGGCAGAGAAGTAAAATGCCAAACAGGTAGACAGACACACACACAATAAGACTGGCAGAGAAGTAAAATGCCAAACAGGTAGACAGACACACACACTAGACTGGCAGAGAAGTAAAATGCCAAACAGGTAGACAGACACACACAAGTAGACTGGCAGAGAAGTAAAATGCCAACATGTAGACAGACACACACACAAGTAGACTGGCAGAGAAGTAAGATGCCAAACAGGTAGACAGACACACACACAAGTAGACTGGCAGAGAAGTAAAATGCCAACATGTAGACAGACACACACACAAGTAGACTGGCAGAGAAGCAAGATGCCAAACAGGTAGACAGACACACACACAAGTAGACTGGCAGAGAAGTAAAATGCCAACATGTAGACAGACACACACACAAGTAGACTGGCAGAGAAGTAAGATGCCAAACAGGTAGACAGACACACACACAAGTAGACTGGCAGAGAAGTAAAATGCCAGGCAAGTACACTGTAAGACAGGCAGACAGACAAACACAGAAGACAAGCAGAGATGTAAAATCCCAGACAGGTGCACAGACGGACACACACACAAGCAGACCAGCAGAGAAATAAAAAGCCAGGCAGGCACACTACAAGACAGACAGGCAGGCACACTACAAGACAGAGAGAGAGAGAAAGCGGCAGAGAGGACAGGGCAAAACTGACCAGGTCAGGCGGCAGCTCCAGGTCTTCATCCTCAACGTCCCAGGCCCCTCCCTCTCCATCACCCCCAGTCACCCCCTCCTCGTCAAACCTTCTCCCGCTCCAAAACCTCCTTCTGCAACCGAACAAACAGGCACTGAGCTGCCTTTCACGCGCACTCCATTTTTCAACACTGAGCTGCCTTTCACGCACACTCCATTTTCAACACTGAGCTGCCTTTCACGCACACTCCATTTTTCAACACTGAGCTGCCTTTCACGCACACTCCATTTTTCAACACTGAGCTGCCTTTCACGCACACTCCATTTTTCAACACTGAGCTGCCTTTCACGCACACTCCATTTTTCAACACTGAGGTGCATGGTGCATAAACTGTCAGACAATTGAGTTGTTTCTCCCCAATCACATCCATGCTTTGGCTTGAAATGTTTTCACTATAACTTCAGCAAAATGCTCAGTTGTGACAAGCATGTGGCTAAAAAATGAGTGTTAGCACACAGACATGCACAACACACCCAAATATATATGAAAGCCCCCCCTCCCCCCCCCCCCCCCCCCCCCCATCCACCCAGTATCTGCACACACACACAATTTGTATACACAAACACACACACACACGGTATCTGCACAGATGCATACGCACCCAAATATATAAGAAAATATGAAAACAAACCCACCCAAGTATCTACCCCCCAATATACAAAAAAATATAAAAAACAAACCAACCCAAAGTTATCTACACACACACACACAAGCACAGACACACACTGACCATCATCCAGCACCAGTTCTGCATCAGCCCCCCATCCTTCTCCGGCCCCATCGTCCAGTCCGTCCACAGCAGCTGCCAGTGCTGATGGCTTGCCTGGAACCACAATATTGCCTCAGTCAGTCCTTGTCTTCACCGCTTATTAAAGGACTTTAGCCACAGTAAACCACATAACTGAGCATAGCTCTTTTTCTGTCTACATGCACATCAGCTGCCTCTTGGAGGAAACAAGTTTACTCCCATTCACAGAAGAGAAACCAACTGAGCATCCTATTTCAAATCAACTTCATGACAGCCATCATAAATCCATACCAGAGGACTGACCAGCAACCCAAATCCCCCCCCCCCCCCCCCCCCCCCCCCGGCTTTGAAGCATACTGTGATCTGTGACAGTGTCTCTGTTCCCCAGTACAACCAGGTATCCCAAACAGCACCGGCAATATAACGGAGACCAGAATATTGCTTTGCAAATTGCTACTGCTGGTCTGTCACCATGAAAACCAAGGGATCACCCTGCAAATTGCTAGCGCAGGTCCATCTCCATGGAAACCAAGGGAACATCCAGCAAATTGCCAGCACAGGTCTGTCTCCATGGAAACCAAGGGAACATGCAGCAGGCAGTGTGAACAGCAGACTCTCAAGACACCAGGGTTACCACCACAACACATTTAAATCCATACAGACCAAGATGTGTAAACATGTACAGATTTTGCCTTCAGCACAAATCCTCCCAAGTCGACAGGTTTATTTAATTATTGAATTATTTCCCTGTCCTCCTCCTTATTTTTAACAGGCTGAAATAAGACAGTCTGTGGAAAAGGTCAAGCAAAGCTACTAACAGCACTAAGTCACTTAACATGATAACAACATGAGAACACAGGCTCCAGACAGTGCCAAAATAAAAGACCCATGAATACAAACTGTACAATCATTTCGCATTTATTTTCTTTAACTGCTTCATTTTTTTTTAAAGGAAAAGGAAAAAAGCGATGCCCGCCATAACAACTTTTGACTGTGAGGAGTTTCCAGTGCAGCTGTCACAGTACGCCACAATACAAAAAGGGGGGACAGCAGAAAGAAGAGAAGCAGTGATGGTGGCGTGCAGTTCACACGACGGTTGTTCAGAGAATCACTAGCACCACCTTCAAGCAAATGAAAAGAAGCGACTCTGCCGACTGATGGCTGTAGAGCAGCGTTGCTGCTACATCGATAATTACTGCACCATCAATGGTAAATGAAACAGTTGTCAGAAGGAAAAAAAAAATACAATTCTCAGTGCAAACACTATAATTTGATTTCCCTAACTGGGATGAGACAAACATTAAAAAAACAGTCTTTGGGATGAAACGAACATTAAATAAAGTCTTTTAAATTTCTACTTTGCATTCCTATAGATGCTGCTGTCATCTTATACTGTCATCTCTATCAGGGGCGTTAGTACTGATTTACAGAGATTAGCAACAACCGATCATAGGAACTGGCTAGGGTCTAAAATTCTTACACCTTCAGTAACGAAGTTCTGACCCCCCATCCCCCCACCTGTTCTTAAATCTTCTGTAATAAAGTTGTGAATCACCCCCACCCCCACCCCCCCCCCCCCCCCCCCCCCCATCTGTAGCTGCTGAAATGTAAAAAGCCAAGAATGGAAGATGAGCAGGTGCAAAAGCAAGAAGAACAAAAAGCCTTTAATCAAAGTTCTGAGCTCTAATCAACTATCCGCTAATCTCACACGCATGCAGCATCGTTACCAAAACATATCACTGAAAACTCAGCAAAATCAGCTGCAGTAAAAAATCACTTTGCTGATCATACAGACACAGTGGGCAGGACACAACACCCCAAACCTGCCGTGTTGACTGGAATCAACCTTCAGAGGCAGGACACAACACTCCCAACCTGCCGTGTTGACTGGAATCAACCTTCAGAGGCAGGACACAACACTCCCAACCTGCCGTGTTGACTGGAATCAACCTTCAGAGGCAGGACACAACACTCCCAACCTGCCGTGTTGACTGGAATCAACCTTCAGAGGCAGGACACAACACTCCCAACCTGCCGTGTTGACTGGAATCAACCTTCAGAGGCAGGACACAACACCCCCAACCTGCCGTGTTGACTGGAATCAACCTTCAGAGGCAGGACACAACACCCCCAACCTGCCGTGTTGACTGGAATCAACCTTCAGAGGCAGGACACAACACTCCCAACCTGCCGTGTTGACTGGAATCAACCTTCAGAGGCAGGACACAACACTCCCAACCTGCCGTGTTGACTTGAATCAACCTTCAGAGGCAGGACACAACACTCCCAACCTGCCGTGTTGACTTCAATCAACCTTCAGAGGCAGGACACAACACTCCCAACCTGCCGTGTTGACTTCAATCAACCTTCAGAGGCAGGACACAACACTCCCAACCTGCCGTGTTGACTTCAATCAACCTTCAGAGACAGGACACAACACTCCCAACCTGCCATGTTGACTGGAATCAACCGTCAGAGGCAAGAGGCTTAACCTTCAGTCTCAAACTGTTTTGAAGCAGAACACCTCGGTGCAAAGTGGGGTAAAAAAAAAAAAAAGGGTAACCGACACACCCAGTGTTTTGACGTTTCACCTGCAGGTGTGAAAGGGTTCATTTATGGTCAACATACATCCCAAAGTTTTATCGTTTTTCAACGACCCCATCAGCTTACCTTGGCTGTTTCCTTTCAAAGAAAACAAAGTCAGAAATCTGTTAATAACAATCAAAATACAGAAGAAAGAAAAAGAAAGAAAATTAAAAACCACTGATTATCACTGACATGATTTATTTCAAAGATTCTGAACTTCATATTCACATCGATATAAAAACATTGCAGTACGTCGACCCTTTTACCTTAACGAGTGAGAGTGACTGAGTGAGTGAGAGCGTGTGTGTGTGTGTGTATTTGAGAGAAAGAGAGAGTGAGGATGTATACGTGTGAGAGTAAGAGGGAGAGAGAGTGTGAGAGGGAGAGAGTGTGTGAGAGGGAGAGAAAGAGTGCATGAGAGGGAGAGAAGAGTGTGTGAGTGGGAGAGAAAGAGTGTGTGTGAGAGGGAGAGAAAGAGTGTGTGTGAGAGGGGGAGAGTGTGTGAGTGAAAAGGGGTGGGTGGGGTGGGGGGAATGAAATGGCGAGGCAGGAGTGGGTAGAGTGTTTGAGTGAAATGGAGAGAATGTGAGTGGGGGGCAGGGCAAGGGGGTGCAGGGCGGGGGGTGGGGAGGGGTGCATACGAGTGAATGAAAGAAAGCGATGGAGAGAGATAAAGCGTGTGAGAAAAACAGAAAAGCAGAGACAGGGAGGAAGAGACAGACAGACTGACATAGACACAGAGACATACAGAGACAGACTGACATACAGACAAAGAGAGAGAGAAGTCTACTTAAGCAGCATACCCATGATTAATCAGCATGCAGACTCCCAGCCTCCATCCCCTCGCAACCCCAGGCCGATTCCACACACACAGGGGGGTCGGGGGGGGGGGGGGGAAACACTGACCTCTTGCAGCCATAGCGCCCTCAAAGAATCCCTTGGAGACGGTGAGGAGGGGCCAGTTGCTCTCCTGCAGACAGATGGGGGGCGGCGGCTGCAGGAGGCGGGCGCCGGGGTACAGGTCCGGCTTCTTCTCCTCCTCCCCAAGGCTCTCCTCCAGTTCCGCCGCCTCCTCCGTCATGCCGTGGGTGGCCGCCGTCAGGTAGGCCAGCGACTCTGCAGCAAGAGGTGGCAGAAAATGGCATTCAGAACAGGGGGTGGTGGGAGGAAATGGCATTTAGAACAGGGGTGGTGGGAGGAAATGGCATTTAGAACAGGGGGTGGTGGGAGGAAATGGCATTTAGAACAGGGGGTGGTGGGAGGAAATGGCATTTAGAACAGGGGGTGGTGGGAGGAAATGGCATTTAGAACAGGGGGTGGTGGGAGGAAATGGCATTTAGAACAGGGGGTGGTGGGAGGAAATGGCATTTAGAACAGGGGGTGGTGGGAGGAAATGGCATTTAGAACAGGGGGTGGTGGGAGGAAATGGCATTTAGAACAGGGGGTGGTGGGAGGAAATGGCATTTAGAACAGGGGGTGGTGGGAGGAAATGGCATTTAGAACAGGGGGTGGTGGGAGGAAATGGCATTTAGAACAGGGGGTGGTGGGAGGAAATGGCATTTAGAACAGGGGGTGGTGGGAGGAAATGGCATTTAGAACAGGGGGTGGTGGGAGGAAATGGCATTCAGAACAGGGGGTGGTGGGAGGAAATGGCATTTAGAACAGGGGGTGGTGGGAGGAAATGGCATTTAGAACAGGGGGTGGTGGGAGGAAATGGCATTTAGATCAGGGGGTGGTGGGAGGAAATGGCATTTAGAACAGGGTGGTTCATGAAACAGCACCAGAATAATCCAAATGATAACTCACAGCTACTGGTAACGGAAAAAGAAATATCAAAGTCAGACGAAAAGGGATGAAAGAGAAGACGCCATGGGTGTGTAGCCAAGCCACTCACTGTGTCCGCAGTTCTTCAGGATCTACATCAAAGTCAGATGAAAAGGGATGACTAAGTAAGTAAGTTGGTGTCTTATGCCCAGTCAACCAGTGCGATTATATCAGGGCGAGAAAAGGGATGAAAGAGAAGATGCTATGGGTGTGTAGCCAAGTGACTGTGTCCGCAGTTCTTCAGGATCCATATCAAAGTCAAATGAAAAGGGATGAAAAAGCACATGCTATGGGTGTGTAGCCAAGTGACTGTGTCCGCAGTTCTTCAGGATCCATATCAAAGTCAAATGAAAAGGGATGAAAAAGCAGATGCTATAGGTGTGTAGCCAAGACACTCACTCTGTCCGCAGTTCTTCAGAATCTTCACACGCTCCGGCACATCCCCCAGCAGAAGGGCATTCTGATAATGGCCACTGGTGTCTTTCCGAATCTCCGCTGAAACACACAGTGCAACAAATAAATACAGCAGTTTCCTCGTGTTCAAAAATTGATTTGTTGCCTATCATCAAGTGCAGACGTGCAGGTTCAAAATAAATGCTGGTGTCTTTTCCAATCTCTGCTAAAACCCAGAGTGCAACAATTAAATACACCATTTTTCAAATGTTCAAACTCCATTTGCTGCTCCTCTTCAAGGAGTAACATGCAGGCTCAAAATAAACGTACCTTTCTCCATAAAAAGTATAACTCAAGAGGTCTCACTAAACTTGGCTGCCTGCTTAACAAGGTCACTTGGATAGTTGGGCTGAAACACTGGAGGCATAAAAGCACTGACCAACACTGCAGTCAACAGCAGATTACCTGTAATGCTTCTCTGTCAGTGTAGCAAACTATGATGACCTAGATCCCATAACTCACCAATGCAGTCAGCTATTTATTCCTTGATGTTCCCAGTGATGATCTAGAAGATGAATAAGTTTTGGTGTTAGGCATTTCTAACCAGCCACTCCATGAGTAAATATAAATAACCATCTCAAATCCCCCCACCCCCAGAACAGTTTGTCCAAATCGGTGTTTTTCTGGTCAACCATACTCCTACTATCTCACGATCTCGCCAAATCTACTTCCCGATGCTGCACCGCTCCGTGGTGTGGATGCCCACTCACCAATCTTCATCATCTTCTTCAGCTTCTCCAGGTTCCCGGTGATGAGGTAGAGGAAGGAGAGCTTGTCGAAGTTCTTGGTTTTCTGGTAGGCCATCTCCACGATCTGGTGATTGCCCTGCAGCAGGGCCGCCTCTCCCAGACGCTCCCAGCACACCGGGTCATCCAGCGCACGCGCCGCCTCCAGCGCGATCTGAACAACACGCAGACAAGGGTCACGTGTAAGGGGGTCCACAATGCTCTCATTTTCAACAGCCAGGCAGACGATGGTTTCCTTGACTCAATACAGGCCTGCTCCCAGTTACTCCAGACGTCTGCCTGGCCCGCTTGTGAGTGTAAGTTTGCTGCCGTCTGCTCACCAGACCCTCGGTGTGTGATTGAAACCAGGCACTAGCCCTCAGTGCGTGACTGAAACCAGGCACTGGCCCTCAGTGCGTGACTGAAACCAGGCACTGGCCCTCAGTGCGTGACTGAAACCTGGCACTGGCCCTCGGTGTGTGATTGAAACCTGGCACTGGCCCTCGGTGTGTGATTGAAACCAGGCACTGGCCCTCAGTGCATGACTGAAACCAGGCACTGGCCCTCAGTGCGTGACTGAAACCTGGCACTGGCCCTCGGTGTGTGACTGAAACAAGGCACTGGCCCTCAGTGCATGATTGAAACAGGGCACTAGCCCTCGGTGCATGACTGAAAGAGGGCACTGGCCCTTGGTGTATGACTGAAAGAGGGCACTGGCCCTCGCTTACCTGACAAACAGGGCACTGGCCCTCACCTCAGTGTGTGATTGAAACAGGGCACTGGCCCTCACTTGCATAACAAACAGGGCACTGGCCCTCTGTGCATGACAAACAGGGCACTGGCTTTCAACTCCCGGTGCATAATGACTGGACGCCCCTCGCCCTAACCTCACCTCAATGTTGCCACACTCCAGCGCCAGACCGAAGCGAGTTTTCTCGTCCTTGACAAAGTGCAGCGCCACCTCAGGGTACCCCTTCTTCTGCAGGTAGGCAATGATGGACTGTCCCACCAGCTTGGCATTTCTCACCATGTGCAGTACCTGCCACACACACACAATGATTTTACAACAGCAACATCAAGTCAACAATTGTCAATTCTGCAATTGCTCAGATGTTCATCACGCTGCTGGGTAAGACAAACAGGCAGACCTTGCTAATGATGTCATATGCAGATTCTATACGCTTCTGCCAAACGTGCCGACCTTGCTAATGACGTCACATGTAGAGATTCTGTACATTTCTGCCAAACACGCTGACCTTGCTAATGACATCACATGCAGAGATTCTGTACATTTCTGCCAAATATGCTGACCTTGCTAATGACATCACATGCAGAGAATGCCAGGCACACAACTGTAGCGCTCATGCCCAGTGTTGTTTTTGACAGTTTGAAATTTCAGTTTTCAGCAAACCAAACCACAAATCAAAACAAAAACAAAATCAAAATATTCTGTGTGTGTATTTTTGGTTCCATTCCTGGTGACAGGGCTAGCAAGGCTTCCTCAGCTGGAGTCCCCTTTAACATTCAAATCACTTCTCACATCCTTATATTTGTATGTCATGCTTCTTTTGCTCATGGTCCCCTTTAACATTCAAATCACTTCTCACATCCTTATATTTGTATGTCATGCTTCTTTTGCTCATGGTCCCCTTTAACATTCAAATCACTTCTCACATCCTTATATTTGTATGTCATGCTTCTTTTGCTCATGGTCCACTTTAACATTCAAACCCCCTTCTCACATCCAAGTACTTGTATGTCATGCTTCTTTGCCCGGGGTCCCCTTTAACATGCACCTCTCACCTCTTCATACTTGCGGTTGACCAGGGCCAGCTTGAAGCGGTATTCCGTGGGGTCAATGTTGAGGACGCGAGGTCGGCACTCCCGGTCCAGGCAGTGTATGCTGGTGCCCTTGATGCGCGTGATGTAGATGGGCAGGTCCAGGGTGCGGATGATGCCGTGATCGCTGCGAGATAGAAAGAAACAGGTCAGTGAAAGGTCATGTCCTTGATGCGCGTGATGTAGACGGGCAGGTCCAGGGTGCGGATGATGCCGTGATCGCTGCGAGATAGAAAGAAACAGGTCAGTGGAAGGTCACGTCCTTGATGCATGTGATGTAGACAGGCAGGTCCAGGGTGCGAATGATGCTGTGATCAAGAAAGCAGGTCAGCGAATGGTCACGTCCTTGATGCGTGTGATGTAGATGGGCAGGTCCAGGGTGCAGGTGATGCTGTGATCAAGAAAGCAGGTCAGTGGAAGGTCACGTCCTTGGTGTATGTGATACTGATGTAGATTGACTGGTCCAGGTTGCGGATACTAATGTGACCACTGTGAGCGAGAAAGAAGCTGGTCAGTAAAAGGTCATGTCCTGAGTGTATGTAAAGTAGTCAGACTGATCCCAGGTGTGGACAACGCCATGACCGCTGCGAGTGAGAAAGACGCTGGTCAGTAAAAGGCCTTGTCCTTGATGCGCATGGTGTAGATGGGCAGGACCAGGGTGTGACAATCATGTGACCACTGTGAGCAAGAAAGAAGAGTTTGTCAATAACAGGCTATGCCCATGATGCAAGTGACGCAGGTAGGCTGATCACAGTTCTACGCAACACACTGCACCGCACATGACTATCATCCCAAAATGGAGAAGTGCAGCACACCTAAGGCCCAAGTAAACACATGCAATTCCTACACTAAAAACAAAACACAAACTACACACTCACTGATGGACACACACACACACACACAGAAGAAAAAGGCAGACAGCCTACTGCACAAGGGAAGACCAGTGTGGTTGACGTACCCGTTGGTGAGGGCGTACTTGATGTGGTTGCTGGTGGTGTAGACGAAGATGCCGCTCTCGTCCCAGGCTCCAGACTTGACGCGGATGTTCTCGTGGATCGTGCACAGGTTCTCCAGCTTACGGTTGCAGATAGAGATCACTGAAAGAAGAGCAGCACCCCGGTCAACAAGCCCCATCCAATCTGCATGCCGGATCCAATTCGCATCTGATCCCGATTAGCTTAGAAGTGTTGGCCAGAAGCAAGCCATTTGCATGCCGGATCCAATTCGCATCCAGTCCAGATTAGCTCAGAAGTGTTGGCCTGTAGCAGGCCAGATGATTCTTGCACACAGGCTTGCTTCCAGAAAGGATGTGTTTGGCCAAAAGCTGACTCAGTCAACCAGAACCAAATCAAATCCAGGCTGGTTTTGCACAATATAATCTGGGCCATCTGTGGAACAATGCAACCAAGTCATCCTGATGTGCTAAGGCTCCAATAAGAAATCATCTTGGCGAGACAAACACCAATGCCACAATGACGTTTTTTCTTTGCTTTCTGCGCTAATAATAATGTACATTTATCATGCCCTCATCAGTGCCCGAGCACTCACACAATACATATTAACCTAAACATGATATTCTACACACATGTAGTAGAGCACAGCCCTACCAAAACAATTTACATAAAGATTACATGTGATTTTTTATTTTTTTTAATATTGCAGCTGCTGGATCCTGCATCAGACAAGGCTGTCCCTCAGTGCTGAACATTTACTAACAGTTCCAAGGACTCCCAGAGAATGCAATCATCATGCAATGCAGAGAGTGCTGGTGTCTTCAGAAAACAGTGACAGCATAGTGCCGAGTTCCTTCACCACAGTCCTGAATAGACATCAGTGACCCTACCGTGCTTGCTGTAGAGAGCAACGTGGGACATGTCAGCCGACCAGATGGCTCCCTTCAGCTTGGAGATCTTCACAGATGCAAGGGTCCTGGCAACAAACACAAGGAGTGTATGACACATCAACCAGATACTGGCAACACACACCAAGAAACCCATGACACATCAACCAGATACTGGCAACACACCAAGAAACCCATGACACATCAACCAGATACTGGCAACACACCAAGAAACCCATGACACATCAACCAGATATTGGCAACACACCAAGAAACACATCACACATCAACCAGATACTGGCAACACACACTGAGAAACACATGATGCATCAACCAGATACTGGCAACATACACCAAGAAATACCTGACACATCAACCAGATATTGGCAACGCACTAAGAAACAGATGACACATCAAGCAAGAAAGACCTACACCAACACACACGTCAGTGACACCGTCAGTCTCACACACCTTTTCTGCTGGACGTCAAACAGAGTGACGTTATCCGCCTCCTTCAGCAGCAAACAGCCCGTGCCAGCGTAGTAGATTCCCTCGCAGTTGGGCGACTGCACCTTCTTTGTGATCTCGTTCTTCAAGTTCTTGATGATGATCTGACGAAACACCAACAGCACAAAGGTCATCAGTCATTCTTCAGGTTCTTGACAAAATACAAACATGCAAAATATTAGCACAGCTTGCTATGACACTATTGTCAAATGGTCTGGACAAGAATGACGGTGCTGGACAGCCGTGGAGCTGTGGGTTCGAATCTCAGCTTCAGTTTACCCTTCTTCATTATTTTTCTTCTTCTTTTTTTGTACTTCACTGTTCCTTGCTGGAAATTTCAGTCACCTTCCCTGGGTAAGGCACAGTAGCTGTAAGAGCAGCACTACCCATTCCTACCAGTGTGTGCAGTTTTCCTGTGTCCAAACAATGGTATGGCTGCCAGCATTGGGGATTTTTAAGGTGCACACACGTTGAGGTATGCAAATGCACACTGGGGGGGGGGGGGAGGGGGGCTTTACATCAGAGTCTGCACTGAGAGTTGACTCTGGGATAAAAATCCATTGCCACACTGGGGATTCAAGCCCACATCAGTACCGTGCCTTGGCGCTCTACCAACTGAGCTCCTCCTGCCCTTCATCACCCTTTGCTGCTGACTGCAGCAGAAAAACGCCCATTCTAATATGTCACAGCAGAAGCTATGAGACAAGAAGAAAAATTCTGCCTGAGAAATGTCTGTTGATAGCTGAACCATCAAGACATCTCAAAAAATAAATAATCTGATACAAGAACTCTTTATTTTACAAGGATCGCAGTTTAGGTTTAGTAAAAAACCTGTCTAACAACTAGACTAACAACAAGAGTGACTGCTAGCATTCTAAAACAAGATCCAAACGGTTCAAAAGAACACTATTATTGAAAAAAGGTGTGTTTTTACCCCAAACATTCACACATGGTATTTTGTCATAATAAATAGCGTTCTTTTTCCCATTCGATGTGTTAGCATCAGTGCACGTACCGTGTGCGTCCTGTCCAGCACAGCAAAGCGGTTGCGTGCCACCCACACTGCCGTCAGACCCGCTGACCTCTTGCCCTCCGGGGCTGCAGAGAAAAGAAAATGACAAGTTTGTTAGTTCTCCAATTGTCAGTACCCCATCAACTGCATTGGGTCACTTCACAACTAACCACACATTCATGTCTCTTTGTTTTGTTTTGACCAGTTCAAAATGCAAGTCGCTAAATCACAAGTCAAAATTTGTGGACACAGTACCAGTGTCAACAGCAAATGCAAGCAGGTCAAAAACATGTACATGTATCTCAATATTGACCCTACATAGTATACATACACTGTGTGGATTCAGCAGAGGCAAGAAGAGTCTGTCAAATCACAAACACACGTCTGATTCACTGTTACAATATGTCTTGGAGCCTCTTCCACCGGAACCTGCATCAGTCAGTTGTGATGCCAAGCAGGATGAGTTATTTGTTTCTGCCAGCCAACACAGGCAATTACTGCATTCACCAAAACTGATGCAGTAAAAAATGTAGGGAGAGGGTTTGGGAAAAAAAATGGAAGTGAACAGACTGGGAAGGTAGAAATTAGAACACACATTTATGGCAGTGGGCAAAGCATGCATGGCTACATTCTGACCTACACCAGGCTTTAAAATGAGAACATGTGTCAGCACTGGGACCTTTGTTCCACCCCAAGTTTTGTGAGAAGGTGGAATTCCTGCAGGAAGCTGTAAAGCATCCTATACATAGGCAGGGAGCACTCTGTGACATCAAGTCACGTCCTAAAGGCAGTGAAAGGGTTGACTTTTTCAAACTGTACCAGACGTCGGCTTCTGACAGATGTTTGCGATTTTACATGACAACATGAGAAACGCGAGGGACACGAATCAGGCAGTAAATGGAAGCTTGTTCATTTTCCTTTGTGTTCCTTTCCTTGACTTATTGATGCAAAGATTTGGACCAGTTTTGTGACTTTTTTCACAAAACATGTGCAACTGGTGGCGCATTTTCTTCAAAACAAAATGGTGGCCTCCAGGCAAAACTGCAATTTGAACTTCATTAGCCCACAGAGAGTATAAAATTACTTGACTGAGTGTATAGTTTCTGTTTTATCTTCATTGAAAACATTCTGTAGTAAAACCTACTATCTCAATGGGTTTGTGTCAAGACTGTATGCAAACAGTGTTTTTTGTTGAGTGACTCAGGGTGCCAAAATTGTTTTACACCCCCCTCCCCACCCCCACTTTTGCAAACCTCTTTGGTCATAAGTCAACAAAAATCTGTCCCCCTCCTTCCTAAAGGTAAGATATTGTTCTTAAAGTTCACACTTTAATCTGTTTATAACTGTTTGTTTGAACTTTGTACTGTTTGTGGTTATTTTGGGGGATATTTTGGGGGATATGTCAAAATGCGATTTGAGGGGTCAGCACATTAATTTTGACCATGACACGATGGATTTAAAAGCACTCAAATGCTGCTTCCAGCAAACATGGGCCAGGATTTGGACAAACCAACTCACAGTCAGGGTTCTGCGAGTCACTGTTCTTTGGCACCAGGTACAGGTCGTAGGTGCTGTTCTCCACATTGGAGGCCGTCTGCGGACAAAAGAAAACAAGCATGGTGGTGAAATGTTCAGATGCTCAGGTGATTTTGTCCAAACAAATTACACCCACACAGCTCACATTCAAACGCAAACCCATACAAAAAATCAACCTCTTAAACATGTTAATTAGTTCCCCTAAATACACAGAAAGTATACTGAGCATGATCTATGGTAATCTATGTCGCAACCATACAAGGTTTAAGTACACAGGACACAAATCTAAAAAAAAGCAACTTGCAGTTTACATTTCCCACACCTGTGGCACCCAAACAAATCTGTCATCAAACCTGGTGTGAACTGCTAGACCCCAAACAAAGTACTAATATATACACAGTTTGAAAGTCCTCACTTAAACAGTGTGAGAAAATGAAGAAGCACACAAAGGCAATCTAAAACACTTACGCTGGAATCTAAATGGGACAGAACAAAGCCATAATTGAGAGATTAAGATTAAAAGCTAATAACTAAATAAGTCAAGATGCTTGCCATCAATTTTTATTATTTTTATTCTTACTTAATTTGTACAGCACTGGGAATAGAAAACTTAGGAACTATTATTATCACCATCATTTTTTTTATTGAAAACAACTTTTGAATACATAAAGACAGAAAAAGTTAGAGAAGGGAAGGGTTGGGGGAGGGACACATGGGCAGACAGACTGACAGACAACTGGATAGAGAGTAAGACAAACTGACAGAGGGACACACTGACTCACGGTGCAGAGAAGCACGGCATTTTCAGCAGGATTGTAGGACATGCTGCTGACCGGCGTACGAGACCCCCTGAAAGACAAACGCACACAAATGCACTCCAGTCTCTGCAAGCTTAATGTGCTGCAGCTCAGCACACGATGGGCAAAGACAGCAACTGTCTTCTACAGCGCTAAATCACCTGTCATACACACAACCGCACTCCAGTCTTTACAAACTTAATACCACTGCAGTTCAACCTGCTATGGGAAAAAGAGGAACTCTTTTCCTCCAGAGCTAAATCACTTGTCAAACACACAACTGCACCCCAATCTCTGCAAAGTTATACCACTGTAGCTCAGCATGCTCTGGGGAAAAAATGAGGGCAACCCTAACATTGCTCAAAATGTTTGCAGGAAAAAAAAAATCTGTTTCCCAAATATTTCCACAGGCATACATCTCATCACATTTGAACTACCTCTTCTTGCCAAGCTTCTCTTACCACTCACAGTATCTCAGGAACCAATGTCTGTTACCACCACTGCACCAGAGAATTTTGAAACAAACGGACCACCCAGCAAAATACATCTTAGTCCACTGGAGGACATTCAGAGCCCCCCCCCCCCCCCCCCCAAACATTACCTAGGTCCTACATTTACAGCACAACAGTTTCAACGCTAAAAACACATTCACAACTTTCAAATCATCTCTGAAATCTCACCTCTTCAAGCTATCCTACTGACTGACTCTGTGTGTGTGTGTGTGTGTGTGTGTGTGTGTGTGTGTGTGTGTGTGTGTGTGTGTGTGTGTGTGTTCTTCGCTTGGCTATTTGCTCCAAGTTGGAGAACATAAAAGAATTTATTATTATGATTAAAATGCTGCCTACACATGTAATATATATAGACTGGTCGGCCGCTCTTGCTGCAGTGAAGCATGAAAGCAACAAGACAAAAGCCAAACCAGGCCCTACCCTCTGAGCTGCATGACAGCCACGTCCTTGGAGGTGGTGAAGTCAAGACGTCGGAGGAAGCGATCCTTGACGTAGTAGAGGATGTTCTGGTGGACGGCCATGGCTGGCCTCTCCTTCTCCAGCTTGAAGATGATCATGCCGTTGTCATGACCTGCAGGCAGCCCAGGGAGCACAATGTCCTCAAAACATCCACAATAGCGCCCAAACATCCACAATAGCCCCCAAACATCCACAATAACCCACCACAATAGCCCCCACACATCCACAATAGCCCCCCACAATAGCCCCCACACATCCACAATAGCCCCCAAACATCCACAATAGCCACCCACAATAGCCCCCAAACATCCACAATAGCCCCCAAACATCCACAATAGCCCCCAAACATCCACAATAGTCCCCAAACATCCACAACAGCCCAGTAATGTGAGCTGGGGCCTCTGACAGTGCAACATCTTGTGTGGAGAGACTATTCTAAGTGCACACACACCTGAACATGCAAGTCTATAACTTAGTTTTCAGCCAACTTAAACAGACAACAAACTGAGACTTGAGACTGGGGAAGATAGCAGCATGGAAAATGGAAAACATGGCAGGTCTATTGTTTTGGAGAAAAAAATGGTTAGGAACAATGTGTTCTTGACAATATTATCAGGATTCATGCGTGAGTCACAATGGTTCAATGTCCACAGGGCATTACGAGCGATATTACTGGACCCATAAACTCCATGGATATGTAACTGTGCTAAGACTTTTTATTTGAGTTACCATCAAAACATTCCAAACAGAAAATGTCCCAAATTTAACTGACAAGCTGCAGGGTGTTGGCAGTTTGTTAGCACTACTATAACATGCTGCAGAAACTCCACACAAGCCTGAGCAGAGACAAACATAAAAACAAGACAGCTGTCTAAGTGGCCCACCAGAAAACATCACACACATACCTGCGGCAAAGAGGTTGAGGGTGGGGTGAGCGGCGATCACCCAGAATCTGTCATGCTCTCGGCGGAAGGTCTGGACACCAGTTCTGTATATAGAAGGGGTCAGATTATGAGCCTGCAACATCTGCGGTCTACGCACAATCCACCAATGTTTTCCTACACAGACTTTTCACCATCTTCCTCAAGTACATGTCTGACCTACACCTACTTCAAACATCCAAACACAAAGGCACTATCTAAAACCAAATGTACACCTTTCAAGTCAGAACGCCAAACACTATCAATCTATGATTCCTGTCAGTGACTGACAATTCATAAAAGTGTGATTAAATGCAATTCAGAGATGTATAAAATAAAATGTATGACCCTGTCAAACTCAGCACTCCCCAAGCAACCGTATCTTTCCTGTCTGTATTAAGCCATATTTATGTAGCACTAAGGCAGGAGATGGGTCATGTGAGGAGGAAGAGGGATCATCTGAGAAACCCTTGGCTCATCAGCATCTACGATGCATGGTTCATTAATATATATAAAAGGTCCAAACACCCATGCTTTAATTTTTCTTGTGCACCTGATGCATTAAAACTGACATAATCTCAAACTGGAAATCAAAACAGCATTAAACAAACTGGAGTGACACTGAACTTTTGCTTTCGACAGCAGAGAAAGTTTACAACACACAGTGTCACAGAGTATTAGACATGAACTGAACCTTTTGCTACTGCCACTGACTGCAGACAAAGCTCACTGTACACACACACACACACAGTTATGCATAAACACAATTACACACACACACACACACACACACAGCATGTAACAGTATGTGAGAGCACTGATCAAAACTCAGACCTCTTGCTCATGTCCCAGACACGGATGCTCTTGTCCTCTGAGTTACTCATGATGAGCTCCTGCCGGGGATGGAAGATGCAGCAGGACACGTTGTTGTAGTGACCACGGCACGTGTCCACCTCCCACGCCTTCGATTCTGGGACAAAGGGGACAACAGCAACAATCAGCATCCAAACATCAACCACAACCCAATTCCTCCCCCAGACCATCCAACAATCCCCTCACATACTCATCCCAAAAGTTGATCACTGTCCATCCATTCACCAGTCAAGCAGTATTGCACTGCAGCACATCAACTTCACAATGTACTGACACAGTCTCATAATGCTTCCATTATTAGGAAATGAATGAAAGTGAAGTTTTTTTCAATGAAACCATTGTATGGGTATACATGTACAGCAAATTCAGAAATAAAAAGAAAAATGAGAAAGAGCGCAACACTAGATACACCCAAGAATGGCCATGGAAAAGACCACCATCACTGGCTGACAGACTGAGAGTTCATTACTATAAGCAGTCCACCACAACCACCCCTCCAACAAGAATAAAAATCCTAGACCAGTTAGTTTACTGAGGAAGATTATATATTTGACTGAAAACTTCAATGAACTGGTTGGTGTTTTGTTAATTCTCTACAGAAAAGAGAGTGAGCGAGAGAGAGAGAACCCCAACAAAAACACCTATCAGGAGGTGGGGTAGGGTTGAGGGGCAGAGCCGTCAGTAACTGTCAACAGTTTCAAACTCAACACAGACGCCTCACCATTCATCCTCCACAGCTTGACCTGCCGGTCGTCCGCCCCAGACACGATTAGTGGCAGCGTGGGGTGGAAGGTGGCCCAATTCACTCCCCTGTCGTGACCTTCCAGCACGTGCTTGACGATGGCATCAGACGTCCCAAAGAGGTCGGTCTGGGCGGGGTTGCGCAGTCGGTCCTCAATCCCACCGGGCCCTGGGGCCACGTTCTTCTTGCGCAGCCCTGAGGAGGACACACGTAACATGTGAAGACGCCAAGACGTGGTCTGAAAATCCTGGTGTTCATTGTTGGTGATTGAAGGGCTAACTTCAATCACCAACAATGAACACATAACATGTGAAGATGCCATGATGTGGACCGAAAATCCTGGTCGACAGGTTCAGCCCTTCAATCACCAACAACAGACCTGTTTACCCCCCAAATGCACAAGTGTAGTTTGGGTAGTCTAAATGTGTAGTCAGAAGGTACGATGTGTAGTCATAGTGCATCAGCTGAAACTTGACCGATTTATCATTCACACATTCAGATTCTCATTCTCACTCAACGAGTCAAAATAACACAGAAACTTAATAAAACAACAAATACAATTATTTGGCTGTAGTGTAAGTGTAGTGTTTTTTGTTTTTTGTTTTCTTTCTTTCTCAGTTACAAATTTAGACAAGATAATCAGTTTGTCCAACACACACACACACACACACACACTTTCTCCCTCTGAACGTTTCTATGAGCTTGAATTGATATAATTTTGAAAATCAGAAGACCACAGTGCCTAAAAATGTAAGTCATAAACATAAGGTGACAGCATGGCACTGCTAGCAAGGTCTCAGCCACACACAAGTGGTGTAGATCCGTTCAGGTCACTTGCTGGGCTGGGCACATGTGAATGTGGGAAAATTGTAAAGCCAACAGCTTGACTCAGAATGAGAGTGCAGTTGTACAGATCAGTCTGCCAGTCACCCAAAGCGATGTGTAGACCCCCCTCCCTTCTGTGTACAAACAACCACGGCCGCAAGCCCCCTACTCAACAGCCTAGTACAATTTTTCTGGACCTCACAACAGTGTGAGCAACAAATGTTCTCATTCGCTGATCATAAACAAAGTAGCCAATCACAATGCACGTTCTTTGTAATGATTAAAAATGCTCAAGGGAGATAACTCTACAGACGAGGGCTATCGATGTTTACAAGCGCAGAAAAACTATACGTTTGCTGCATTAAAACGAGAGAGAGAGGGAGAAGGGCGGGGAAAGGGGAGAAAGAGACAGACTTGAAGCTGGAAAAAACTTTCTAGTCGCTTTGAACTCCTTGTAGGATTTGCACTCAACAGGTTGCTTACAGTCAAATCGACCGCCATGAAAGTCCGATTTGCAAGTGGTGCAAAGAACAAGTTTGCTGCCTTTCCTCGAAGGAACCAAACACGGATAAGCTTCGTGATAAGCTGGGAGAAATTTCTGGGATGGAACTTTCTTCCTTTTAATTGCAGCAGCAGAGCCTTTGGGGGCTAACACTGAGTCTTCTTCTGAAGAAGTTTCATATGCTCGCTTCTTCGACTCAGACACTTTCTCCCAAATGAAGATAGTTTCGGCTGCGTTCAGAACCTATGTTTGCACCAAAACCAACGTCGCTATTGCAAGACTTGATGCACGCGTATCATAAGTGGGCACGCGTACCGTTTGAACACAGCGGCTGTGTCAAAAATAGGATCACATCAAAAGATGTCACTATCGCGTAGCCAAAACGAAGTCATTTGCGTAGTTTGAGTAATGCAAGCATAGATGTGTAGTTTGGGCTTGAAATGTGTAGTTTTCTACGCCAACTGCGTAGACTAAACAGGTCTGCAACAATGAACACATAACAGGTGAAGATGCCATGATGTGGACCGAAAATCCTGGTCGACAGGTTTAGCCCTTCAATCATCAACAATGAAGACATAACATGTGAAGATGCCATGATGTGGACCGAAAATCCTGGTCGACAGGTTTAACCCTTCAATCACCAGCAATGAACATTTTCAGCCCTTGACGTAAGAAAGCTACTTCAGTGTCAAAGCTATTGCGTGATCCAAGTTCAAACAATAATAACTCCAACAACAACTCTAAAACCAGCATCTCTGAGCATGTGTGTATATCGCTTTAATGATTAGCCATCAGAATAACGCCAAAATAATTCACTCATCCATAAATTATCAAACAAAGATTTCCATATGGCACTTCGACCATATGCAGACAGTGAAATGGCAGACCAAATGCAGACAGTGAAATGGCAGACCAAATGCAGACAGTGAAATGGCAGACCAAATGCAGACAGTGAAATGGCAGCACGGAGCACAAGAACACAATGGAGTCATCTGAAAAGTAGGAGATGAAAAATATATATGTAAAGTTAAAAGATCAGAATGAAAAAAAGAAAGACAGAAGGAAGTGCAGGAATAAAAGAAAAAAATGAATCAATACACAAACATTACTGCCTACCGTGTACCAGAAACACTCCATACATACCAGAGATATCCCAGACCCGCACAGTCTGGTCCAGGGAGGCCGAGACAACCAGGTCCTCCGAGGGGTGGAAATGGGCGCACATCACGTAGTGGCTGTGGCCGGTCAGAACGCTGAGGACAAGGCAACACCAACAAAATAATTACAACAGACTAAATGTGACTAATCATCACAATAATACACCCAAAACCAGGCTGTCTGTAAAAGGCGAATGGATGCCTTTGGGATAGAGAAAGTATTTACCCTCCTCCTCTCCATTTACCTACAACAGACAATTTTCTTGCTTACCACTGCTCCCCTGTCTGAACTCATTTAAAACACACACTGCACAGAAACACAGCCAGGCAAACACAAAGACTGAAACCAAGACAGACAGACAAACAATGAACCAGCAAGACCAAGAGACAGACAGACAGAGACAATGAACCAGGAAGATCAAAAAACAGACAAAGACTGTCAGAGAAAACAAACAGGCAAACACACACACCTGATACAGGTACGGGACTGCCAGTTCCAGATGCGGATGGTCTGATCATCAGAGGCACTGAGCACCCATGGGTACTCCTGCCCACAAATCACACAATCATTAATCAGTCATCATACACTTCAACAGAAGAAGAGTTTTTCTGTCACATAATTCTGTGTTGAACATTAAAGTGGTATCGAGTCACTGACTTCATTGTTACGTCATTACCTTTCATACTTAATGACTTAGTACACAGGCAATTACATAATCAGCAAATAAATTATTTTGTTCAGTATGGGACCAAGCCCCCCACCAAGAAGGTTCATATAACTACAACTAGTATATATATATATATAAGGTGCATATAACTATATTATATGTAACTATAGTATAAGGTCATTGGTCTGTTGGCTTTGTTAGTGCAGTTTTCCAAAACATTATCTTCATACACTGGTACTGTGATCTACAGTTTTTTTCATACACTAATACAGTGATCTACAGTTCTTTTCATACACTGATACTGTGATCTACAGTTCTTTTCATACACTAATACAGTGATCTACAGTTCTTTTCATACACTGATAGTGATCTACAGTTATAAATTGATACAAGAATCCTAAAAACTTCAGAGTAGAAGAAGCAAGCAACAGATGAAAAATCAAGACGAAAAGCAGACCAAAAACTGTGAGAGAAAAGAGAGAAAAAGAATAAAGCACAAGTTCTGTTCTGAATCTGCCTTAACATTACTTTCATTTGCATAGTACTGACTACCGTATACAAGTGCAAGTTTACTAGCAAAGAGACAACACAGAAAAAAGAAGACTGATGAAAACAAAACAGACAAACAAACCAAGAAAATGAAAGACCAAAGCAAGCAGTTCAAGGAGAAAACAAAGACACACAGGGCATGAAGACACGTTAAAGAAGAGAAGTACTCAAGCAGAGATTGAAGTAGACACTGACATGATGGAAGAAGGTGGTACGGATGTAGTCCAGGTGTCCCAGCAGAGTGAAGAGACAGCGGCGCTGCTTGTAGTTCCACACCTGTGGGACAAATATCACAACAAGTGAAGAGACAGCCGTGCTGCTTGTAGTTCCACACATGTGGGACAAATAACACAATGCGTGAAGAGACAGCAGTGCTGCTTGTAGTTCCACACCTGTGGGACAAATAACACAATGCGTGAAGAGACAGCAGTGCTGCTTGTAGTTCCACACCTGTGGGACAAATAACACAATGAGTGAAGAGACAGCAGTGCTGCTTGTAGTTCCACACCTGTGGGACAAACAACGAGTGAAGAGACAGCAGTGCTGCTTGTAGTTCCACACCTGTGGGACAAATAACACAATGTGTGAAGAGACAGCAGTGCTGCTTGTAGTTCCACACCTGTGGGACAAATAACACAATGTGTGAAGAGACAGCAGTGCTGCTTGTAGTTCCACACCTGTGGGACAAATAACACAATGCATGAAGAGACAATGATGCTGCCTGTAGTTCTAAGCCTGTGGGACAAATAACACAATGCAAATGAGTGAAGAGACAGCAATGCTGCTCCACACCTGTGGGACAAGCAACACAATGAGTGAAGAGACAGCCATGCTGCTTATAGTTCCAAGCCTGTGGGACAAATAACACAATGCAAATGAGTGAAGAGACAGCAAAGGTAACTGCAGACTTTCCATACGTGAGGGATAAACCACACAGAGCAAATGGCCACTTGTCACTCAGTTTAAACCCACACAGTTCTATCACTGTCTCTGTTTAAGTGCCTGTACAGCCATGGTCTTACAAAGACTTCTGTTTCAGAATCATCCAGACTGTCCCTGCAGGTATTAATTATTGAGGTCAGTGTTGGATTCAAATAACAGGACTAGTTCAATATGGCTCCTACAGTTTTCTCTCTAGTAGCACTAGTACTAGCTAGCACTACTTGTAACAGTACTACTACTACTAGTACTAGTCTCAGTCCTGGAGCAAACTTAATGCTACACACACATGTACCAGTTAAGTTACTGGACCACAACACTATGACAAATTAAATTACAATGAAAACCAAAGTATATATATATACCCAGTGAACACAGGCAAGAGAACAGTATTAGTAACCCCACACTTAGTTATTTCAAATGGTTTCAAAATATCAATGTCTGTCAAACATATTATATAGTCGCACTCAGAATACAATGTAAAACCTGCCAAGAAATATTGTTGGCAATGGCATGTAAAGTGCTGATGCAGTAATCAAGTCAATCACAATATTGTTGTTTCAAATTTAAGCTCAATCAACTACACTTTACTAATTATATTAATATTCATGACCCCCTTTTCAGTTCACACGTTCACACACAAGACATACTCACAGACGCAATCACACTCTCTCTCTCTCGTCTTTGTCCTGAAGCAAACTTACTGTCATACACACATGTACCACTACCAGTTAAGTTACTGGACTGCAACTTACTGTCCTACACACATGTACCACTACCAGTTAAGTTACTGGACTGCAACTTACTGTCCTACACACATGTACCACTACCAGTTAAGTTACTGGACTGCAACTTACTGTCCTACACACATGTACCACTACCAGTTAAGTTACTGGACTGCAACTTACTGTCATACACACATGTACCACTACCAGTTAAGTTACTGGACTGCAACTTACTGTCATACACACATGTACCACTACCAGTTAAGTTACTGTCCTACACACATGTACCACTACCAGTTAAGTTACTGGACTGCAACTTACTGCCCTACACACATGTACCACTACCAGTTAAGTTACTGTCCTACACACATGTACCACTACCAGTTAAGTTACTGTCCTACACACAAGTACCACTACCAGTTAAGTTACTGTCCTACACACATGTACCACTACCAGTTAAGTTACTGTCCTACACACATGTACCACTACCAGTTAAGTTACTGTCCTACACACATGTACCACTACCAGTTAAGTTACTGTCCTACACACATGTACCACTACCAGTTAAGTTACTGTCCTACACACATGTACCACTACCAGTTAAGTTACTGTCCTACACACATGTACCACTACCAGTTAAGTTACTGTCCTACACACATGTACCACTACCAGTTAAGTTACTGTCCTACACACATGTACCACTACCAGTTAAGTTACTGTCCTACACACATGTACCACTACCAGTTAAGTTACTGTCCTACACACATGTACCACTACCAGTTAAGTTACTGTCCTACACACATGTACCACTACCAGTTAAGTTACTGGACTGCAACACTATGACAAATTAAATTACAATGAAAACCCAAGTACATAACCATGTATAACGTTTCACTCACTCATTCACGCCTATATGTATATAAATAATGCCTGTAATTTGAGATCTATTCATCAGTAGGACTAGTTGTTAGACAGGTTTTTGACTGAACCTAAACTACAATCCTTGTAAAACAAAGTTTTTGAGTTTGAGTTTGAGTTCTCTCTCTCTCACACACACACACACACATACCTTAATCTTGTAGTCGTCACCACCGGACACAAAAAGGGGCTGCTGCTGGTGAAAACAGATGCCACGCACAGGCCCATCGTGCTCATCAAACTTGTCAATCAGCGTGCACATGCGGTAGTCCCACAGCTGGATGACACCATTGTGCAGTGACGCCAGAACCCAAGGCCTCTTTGGATGAAAGGACAGCCCTGCAAGTAAACAAGGACTACTGTTCATTATACATACAATTAATGATAGCTTGTGTGTGGTTGTCGGTGTCACATCTGAAGATATCCCAGTGGAGGGAGGACCTGCGTGACTGCTTCCATTGTCAAGTTAATCATTCTTACAATCTTTCACATCGACATCAACCTTTGAGTACATGAACTGGAGGGATGTTTTTTTGCTTTTTTGTTTTTTGTTTGTTTTTTAGTTGTAACATTTTACATCACTATTTCCTTGCAAGAAAACAACATTTTTGTACCCATTAGACCTTTCTAATGTTTCTTACCCCAACATTATCAGAATCAAACAGCAACTGGTGAAGCAGCATATGATGAGGTGGTGACCAGACAAGGGCAGATTACAAAATCTTCAAAATGTCCTTCAATGAAACTGAGTCACTCACAGGAAAAGTAACAGTAAATGAGTAGGTGGAATATGAACTTTATGTGGCATGCATCACTGCATGCACAAGGAAGATCACTGCACATGTTGATTTTGTTCATGACTATACATGTATACACATGTTTACCTTTGTAATCCTACAGTGTGCAACTTCTTTCTCAATTTTGCGCAAATAATGAGCTACTGTGAATGCTGTGAGCTCACAGTGCTCTTCTGTCAATGTGCTGACTGTGCTCATCTGTCAGTGTCAGTGCTGTGACTTCACAAACACCCTTTGTCCGAGAGGAAGGGATGTAGATTTTGGTAACGTACCCAAACCCTTCAGTTAGAATCCAGTTCATCAACAATAATCAAAACAGCAAATCTAAAGTGCTGTAATCATTGGAACAGTCAAATACAGACAGTTGCGCAGTCGCACAGCCCATCTTCACCCCCTGTCAAGCCCCCTGACTGAACACCTACCCCAACAGCCAGGCTCTCACACTGCAAGTCTGCCTCTGACAAACACACCTAGAACCTTTTTTCTTTAAAAAAAAATATTTATATATTTTTTAACAACCCTTGCAAGAGGTAAAATGGTCACAGGGGTCACACTCATCGCAAAATGTGTAAATATTGTATTTTTGACATGCCATACACATTTTGTCCACATTGCTGCATCACCATATGCAAAATGATTGAACACTGATTGAACATGTTAATTGTTATGGCATACTCCTCTCTGCCACACAGTAAAAGTCCAGTCAATGAAGGGCAGAATCTGGACAAGATGAAATAAACACATAAGCTGCCATAATTTTTGGACTATGAGTATGAGGCGATACTTTTTTACCCTCGAGTCTTAAAGTCCAGTCAATGAAGGGCAGAATCTGGACAATGATGAAATAAATATGTAAGCTGCCATAATTTTCAGACAATGAGGCCATACTTTTTCACCCTCAAGTCTTATCCCTGCACCTTATAGCTGGTAGTGCCTTGTCTGCAAATGAAATTCACATACATTTCCAAAGAACAATAATTAATTTAAAACCAAATCCTAATGAAACTGTATGTGGAAAAAGAATCAGTCTCCATATCAGACTGACCAGAAATCAGTACCTTGCCAAACTGATCAGTGATATTTTCCAGTCACTCAACAGAGGACACAATACCAGAAACAGGATTTGGAATGAGCCAGTATGCCGTTTCATACTGTCAGTATATATGAGCCTGTGCCAAAAGGTGCTCGGCGAGGACCATCCATTTTTTAGTCCTAAATGCTTCTTCAGGTTTAAGTTTTCTCTGAACAAACATAACTTTATCTGAAAGAGTATGCATCAAAGAGATAATAAAGATAAACTTGACTCCCAAAGTCAGTTCTGAGTTAGTAAAATATGAAAATTTACACCAAATCCGGGCTGAAAATCAGCAAAAGAAGGGTGGACATTTCGGGTGCACCGCTTCAGTTGTCGTTTAGTTTGCATCTTTCTTCTTTAGGCAATTTTCCCTTTGCTGCCTGACAGGACATAGTCAAAGCTTTTTAATGCTTGTGAAAACGGCTCATAACTACTTGTAAAATCTGAATAATTGAAATAAACATAAGCTTATTTCGATCAAAACGCATTGGGTCCGGTTCCGATGCTGACGAAAACGTTCGTCTGCTACTATTCACTGTGGACTTGTGGGTGGTGAAACAAAGAAGCTGTTGCTAAAATCAGTGTTCAGTCGAAAGCAGTGATAATAAAAGCGTTGGTTTCCGTTTGTAATAAAAAAATTCAATTTTAAAATTTCGAGTTTTTGTCAGGCCGTTACGATCGAAAAATTGCTGATCCTGGGGATAAACGTCGATTTTGTGACCGCAGTCTTTTTGCACAAAGCGTGGCCATGTTTACCCACAGTGCTTTGCGCCTACTTTCTCTTCAAACATGTTGCCAACAAGGAACGGTGAGTGAATTTTTGATTTGGGTCATGTACCTTTTTACAGTTTCGATCAAAATGTGATGTTGCGTCCAACAGATTAAATTGTTACTTTTCATTGATACAACGTTATTTTTGCATTTTCATTCGTAATTGTAAGCGAAGTGACCATTATTAAACAGGTTTCGGTCGGCAGTGTGCAAATTCAAAGTGATGTCTTTGTTCGATAACCAGCTGTTTCTTGGATGACACAAGCTGGCCTTAGGTCAGTGTTTCGATCGCGAGTGACTGATTTTTGCACAATAATGTCCAAGTTTCAATCGAGGGAACTAGTTTTTTTCTTAGTGTTTCGACTGAAAGAGAAAAACATATACGTTCAAGTGTTTACTTCGTAATAGCGAAAATACCCGTGTTTACGACGACACACGTTTCGGAGTTGATTTGCCGCTGTCGGACAGCATTTTTTTCATTTATTCAGTCGATCGGAACAGCATGATGCCATGACACAAACTCTTACTCCTCAGTACACTTCTGCAACTCTACAGGTTTATTATTGCTGTCTGTGATGTGAACTAAGAGTTTTTTTTAAAAGGCATAGCCGTAAATTATCTATTTATACCAATTTATACAAATAATACAAACACACAACAACAACAAAAGAAAAGAAGCATTACCATGACATTAACATTGTGATTAGGGAGATGATTTTTTTTTTTTTTTTTTTTTAATATCTTCCCAGGACTTCCCATTTCCCTGGGATGAATAAAGTATATTGTTATTGAATATTGTTGTTTTGAATCTATTTCTAGCAGGACATGCATTCTAAAGTATGTGCTGAAACTAGTGAAAGCCAGAATAAAATTTCTTAACTGATGTAGTTTTATATGTGCACTGTAGTACAAATACAATACAGTGCAGCATATAAAGTAAAATTCTTGTGACAATTCACTATAAATATGCAATATGAAGACAAAAAATTAATACAACATAAAATACAATACACTGTGGCACAATGTAGGGTGGGGGTGGAAGTTAGTAGGGTGAAAAGGCCAAATGAACAGAAATTTTAAAAAAAGGAGAGGGTAACCTGGTATTTGTGTTATTATGTTTCAAATACAGTACTATATATATATGACTTAGTGCCAAAAGGTGTGCATGAAAACAGGACAAAGGGGGTAGAAAATAAAGTTGATGATACATTGAAACTAGTTGTGTGTTTTTTTAGAATGCGCACAATGCTAGGAAAGCTTTCTTAAAAGTAAAAGATAAAAACTTGAGCGCTTTTGGAGATATTTGTTGACAAAGGCAATAAAAGGCCACATGTTGTACATCAGATATTACAACATGCATAGTTCACGGTGTCTTCAGTTTTGCATAAGTATGCACAAAATCAAGTCACACTATTAGTGCACATCTCCCCTACTATGTTTGTGCCAAATTTTGTACACTCATATAATTTAACACATGACTGTGACAAGTTGATTGTTGTAATATCTGATGGGCGACATAAACCCATAACTCAACATTTTTTTATATAACAAGTAACACGCCCTTTCATGCAATATACTATAATCAGCCATACAAGTGCATGCAAAAACACAGTGAAAAGATTTTTTCTCAGTTTGCATTTAATCACAAGTCATAAAAATTAAATAAAACAAAATTCTGTATTACATCGGTATTACAACAAAATAACATTTCCCCAATTTTTAGCATAGAAAACATTCTGTTTGCTTAGATCAGTCTAACAAAAACAAATCAGAATGACCTGATTTTATCAAGGTAATTTAAATTAACAAGTCCAGACCCCCCCCCCCTCCCCCCCAGCTCTTTGAGATGTGGATTCTCTGCAGCTAGCCTCTCTCTGTACCGTCTGCAACTATCTGTGTTTGATGTTTTCCTCCTTGCTGTACCACTTGGCTCAGGAGTACACTCAGTTCCGCACACTCTGGTCATGTCAATGAATTTGAAGTGTTATAAATCTGAAATTATTAAACCAATAACCAGCAACTGTCCCAATACTGATATGCTCAGTACAAACATGTCAAACCTACACACCATGACTTCTACACAAATCAGTACTCAGTTCTCAGAACCGCTATTAGTATTACTAACATCTGCTGGGCTTAATTAAACTTTAAAGTTTGATGTTTTACGTCAGGTTACAACAACAGTTGTGTGGCAAACATGACGTCTGACATAACTTTCGGGACGAAAATTACTTTTTAAAAAAAACCTGTAACTTCGTCACTCTCGCTCAGTTAACAAAATATTCTCACAACACCACCAAACAGTCTACAAAAAGCATGCAATTATAACTGACAAGTTTTGGATGAAATTGAGTACACATCCTGAATCAACAGTTGCACGGAAGATTTACAAGATATTGCCTTGTCGTAATGAAATTCTTCACACTGTACTCGGCTAAGTATAAAAAAACAGGTTTCAAATCTACGGCGCGGGAAGATGCCACTTTTCACAGTACTTTCATTTCGCACACCCAAATCGGCGGAAAACTTGAAAATAATCTCAGTAAACTCCTGAAAAAGCGCACAATCCATGTTCTACATCAGACCACTGTATTTCGTTGGACCACTGAAGAAGACTACAACACACCTTTCGGTGTTTCCGAACAAAGACACGCCATGCAGCCGAAAAAATGGAGGCACTCAGGAAAGGTCACGTGACGTTCCGGATGTTGTCGATAAAAAAGAGACTGCTTTCTCGTTTGTTTTGTACAAAATATTAGCTATCTTGTAGGGACGTCAGATATTACAATATCAAACGATCGGGGAAATATTCTTCAGATTTGGCGCAAAACATCACTGGAAAAAAACGAGTATCGCTGTGTAGAGCAAATACATGGATCGGAACACACGCGACGTTTCTGCTGATTCCGAAGCGATGCTGTCGTTTTTCGGTTGTTCAAAGTTTTCAGTTCGAGTTTGCAACACATATGACGTACATACAGGGCAAACATCCGTGATCAGTTTATCGAAAATACAACTATCGTGAGTGTTGATGTTACATTATCCATATAAAACGATGTTTTCCGCGTACAAATCAGTGATTGTTTCTCCATGTGCTTCTGATTTGTTTGCAAGCAAAGTGACGAAAATCACTCGGTACATGGATGTCCGTTTTTGGCGGTAATTTTTCAGCGCTTTTTCAGTGTGTGAGGACTGTATCTTGAAATCAACCAGAGCCTGGTTGCTGAAATTATCTGTACTATATATTCATTCATTCATACAAGTAAACAACACAACATTTCAAATAAAAACAGTTTTCAACAATGTTTTATTTTCAACTGAAGTGCATAACCCCTTGCATGCGCACCTTTTGGCACTAAGTCATATATATGTTGGTAATATTACCTAATGTCTGATATATATATATATTCTGGGGAAAGTCAAAACACACACACGTGTGCGTGCAGACACACACAATATCTTATATGCATGTACGTCTCCAGAGTTGCATACCTATAAATATGGAGACATATCCTCAAAAACAGTTGTTATATTGCCTTATTTTGTACACATGCATGTTTCTTTTCAGGCTAAAGAGGTTGATGCTCCAAAAGGGGAAGAGCAAGTGTTTTTCAAGTCACAGCAGGGACAACATTAGTGGAGCATGAAGCCAGATTCGTCCTGGGAAGCACTGCAGTACTTAGGAACAGCAGAGAAATAAAGATATGTCTCAATGCTGAACTGCCAACTCACTGAAAACAAATCTTTTAAATTTATTAGGATGGGAAGAATTAGTATTAACATGGGAAATTCTCTATGCTTTGTCATCAGTTTGCAGATTTTGCATTACTGTTTCTGGGTACTTACAATGTGTTAGACTGTTACAGTTGTTATTCCAGGTAGTGAGACTTGAATGCCAAATCAATGCCTTTGGTAATTGAATTTTACCTTCTGTTAACAACAGGGCATAGGGTGAATGTACATTTGTAATTCACATGGTTTTCTGTTTTGTCAATGAAAGAATGACAACTTGGCTGTACTTTTTCTAAGCCACATACTGACTCTCCAGTGTTACATATTCCATTGTGTCCTCTGATTGATATGCATGGCATCCGACAGTGCATTACTTTAAATAATGGTTTTGGCCTTGTTCAATATTTACAGCAATGTGTCAGATGTAGGAAAACTAAGTGATTTTATTAGCTGTGCATGTTTTACAGGAAAGGAAAGTTTACAAACTTTACAAGGGGAAGTGTTGTGTCCACCACAGAGTTGTTACATCCAACAGATAAAATGCTTAAAAAGGGCCTTTGACAAAATTACAACTATACAAACAACTTGTTTAGTGCTGCAGTCATCAAAACTACTACTAAATCAGCTGGTAACATTTTGTTGCAGTGTAGGGAAATTAGCATTGTTATTTTATAAGCTGTGTATTGTGAGCATGGGAAATGTTATGTCCATCCAATAATCGTTACATCCGACAGATAAAATGTAAAAAAATGTCATTGATGACCTTATTTCATGCTGTAGTCATGGAAACAGCTATGCTTGATAAATTCTAATAAACACATCCTATTTTTGATTCTGTGTTGTGTTTCATTTTTATTTTATTACAAAAATTAAGGTGGCAGTCTGTCGGATGTAACACAGGACATCATTGTTATGATTTTGAATATGAAATAAAAAGTGAATTGAGTCAGTTTAAGTTCTACTGTCTTGTTATAAATGATGGATGTTTATTTTCCCCACAGATTAATAGCAATCGTTAAATTCAAAGATTAAATCAAAACAAACATTGTGTCCTGTGTTGCATCCGACAGATTCAGGTGTCCGTCTTTAAATGTCTTTTTCTCAGACTTGCTTCATCAAGTTATCTTTTTTAGACCTGAAATGCATATAAAAAAGACTTATCTTTTAAATACACCATTTAAAAGATAAGTCTTTTTTATATGCATTTCAGGTCTAAAAAAGATAACTTGCTAAATGACTTTTCTGCTTTTATTTTTCACTCTAATGTCCACCTTCTAAGCAGCACCTTTTGGCACATGCTCATATATAATCAGCATTTACTTAAATGTTGGAGATTACACAACTGAAAACAAAACGCACAGACACTGAATACAAACAAGAGAAAATATCAGCAGCCTCAATTTTAACTTTGTCTTGTTACCAAGTCCTGTCTTGTTACCAAGTCCTGCTGTAGACAAGAACTGGGGTTAACCGACATATCATCTGCTACAGTTTATCTTCTGAAAATGATGCCGTGTATGACTGACACTTTTTATGAATGGCAAATTCGCTGAACATTTCCAATTTTTGTGTGCAGAGTTAGACCTTCTTTCAACTAGTTTCGTCTGCTCACTTTTCAATTGAGTACAGCTGCAGTCAAGTTACTTTATAATTTTTAGCCGTTTGTTTGATTATTCGAGGTTACGCTGTACACGTTTCGCACCACTGACGCAAAATACGGAATATTTTGCATTGGTTGACGTGAATCACTAAAAGGCTGCGCAACCTGCGCAACCCCTGGGTCAGTCTGGTCACAGGAAGAAGAAGAAAAAAAAACGCATTTTAAGGGACGCGCACACTGTATGATTATTACCTTTCCGTAAAAGATGGCCTCTAGGCCAGTGATATAAACTTGATAAACGTCCTTTGAAACTAACAATCAAAGTGGGCCCTGACAGTTTTTATTACAACGATAATTACTAATTTTAAGAACTACAGGAGACGTCACCGAACCGGCTGGGGGGGAATTCTAAAAACCATGCACAAACTATTCGTGACAATTATTATAGTCTCTGATGAAGTATAATTTGATCAATAAAATTACCTTTCACGCGAGCTGACTTCGTTTCAAACTTGGTCAGCATCTTTGAAGCTGAAGTTGGCTCGCAAACAGCAAAAATTCGACTGATGAATATGTTTGTCTGCAAGACTTCCACCGTGTCACACAATCTCTCCGGAACACGTCGCTACTTCCGGTCAAAACGTAATACCACTGTTACAAAGCATTTGATTGGTTGTCATACGACGTTTCCGTCGTCGACGATAGCTCAGTGGACTAAAGACCTTTAGGTACAGGTGTGACGTGCGAAAAGTGTTCTGCTGCCAAAGCGGAATAAATCTAGCGCACGGGATTTCTACTCCCAAACCAAGCCACACTAATTACTCCCCTGCGCACAAAAACAAGCTCCCAGACTTTTATTCGTAGATAGTTACGTGTATTCTCAGTAAGAAAAAGAAGAAAACAACAACAACAAAAGCCACTTACGTTACCGATGGGGTTAAAAGAGGTTATATCCCTTGCCTAAAGTGTAGCTCTTGCTTGAATGTTATTTCAGCCCATTTTCGATGAAGTGTCCGCAACACATTGTAACTTTTATACTGATGAAAACCAGCTTAAAAAAAAAAAAAAAAAAAAAAAAAATTCAACCGCCTACGATCAGATGTTATTCATATGTGTCAGTGTGTTAGATCTATCTTGTTCGTTGCCGCGTGAAAGGGATTATTTGTGTTTTGATCTTGTCGCCCAACTTTGCTTGAGATTTGTTGGTCACTAGTCTAACTTCACCCCATGTTAATGTGCTAGATCCAAGTTATCTAAAAAAAATAAAAAAAATAAAAGCGGTTATCTATTATTTTATTATTATTATTATCTACCCACGAAAATCTCTGACCATGCCGATTTTTGCGGCGACAAACAGAATAACACTATAATAATAATGGCCGGAACTAAATTTGTAAAGCATGCGGCTTAATTTTCTGGATGGTAAATCATGTGACTAAATGGCAACCAATGAACGGTCGGTCCTTGATCTGGATCTGGATATGGCCGGACCTATTTTACGTGTAAATGCGACCGGAGGAGAGTGAAGTGCTTCATATCCTGTCTTGGCCTGTAAGTTCTTTCATGTTGCTTAACTTCGTCCATAGAAGCCACTTACGGATTATCTGGGACTGGGGAGAGGAGGGATGGGGTGTCGGGTAGCTATCAATAGCTCGTCCACGGACTCCGACCTGTCACTGAACTTGAGACTGACTCAGAGACCGTCAGCCACCGCCAGAACAACTGACGGGTGTCGGTTAAGGAGGTGGCCGGGGATCCCGCCAGTGCCAAGCAACTAGTGTACTTCGGACCTTGCTTTTTCAACAGCTGTGCGGCACAGAGTCCAGAGGATCAGCCGGCTGTGAAGCCTGAAGCAAAGGTCAGTCTAACACAGTCACTGACTATGAGAGCCCTGCTCCACCTCCCTCTTCAGTCTTGATCTCTCCTGAGCTCTTGCGGCCGCTATGTTTTGTTTCACTGTTGCTTTACGTCCACATCAACCAAAAGGCTTATTGGGGATGGGAACATGTATGTAAGCGGTAAATAAACATAGTGCTTTACGTCCACACAAACCATAAAGCTTATTGGAGATGTGAACACTATGTAAAGTAAGCGGTCCACATAAATCATAAGGCTTATTGGAGATGTGAACACTATGTAAAGTAAGCGGTCCACATAAACCATAAGGCTTATTGGAGATGTGAACACCATGTAAAGTAAGCGGTAAATAAACATAGTGCTTTACGTCCACATAAACCATAAAGCTTATTGGAGATGTGAACACTATGTAAAGTAAGCGGTAAATAAACATAGTGCTTTACGTCCACATAAACCATAAAGCTTATTGGAGATGTGAACACTATGTAAAGTAACTTAAAATAAACATAGTGCTTTACGTCCACATAAACCAAAAGGCTTATTGGAGATGTGAACACTATGTAAAGTAAGCGGTAAATAAACATAGTGCTTTACGTCCACAGAAACCATAAAGCTTATTGGAGATGTGAACACTATGTAAAGTAAGCGGTAAATAAACATAGTGCTTTACGTCCACAGAAACCATAAAGCTTATTGGAGATGTGAACACTATGTAAAGTAAGCGGTAAATAAACAGGGTGCTTTACGTCCACAGAAACCACCGATAAGGCTTATTGGGGATGGGAACATGTCTGTAAAGTAAGCGGTAAATAAACAGGGTACTTAACGTCCACAGAAACCATAAGGCTTATTAGGGGTGGGGAGAGGTGAGGAACAGGGAGGTTATACGCATATCCGTCACCACCAAAATGACTTCTGCATTAAGATAGGCAGTGATGAGAGCCATTTTAATGTTTCATTAATTGTGAGGGACAAAGTCACGAGAAAGTGTCCATAGACCACAACTTTTGAAGAGAAAGGATAGCCATACTATTTGAACCGAGGTCCCTCTGCTTACCAGCCTAACGCCTTACCGCTAGGCCAAACCGGCTCACTAACATGTATGTGTTAATATTTGAATTTTGCACAGTGCGCCGAGTTCTGTTTTCATGGGCAGCTGTTTACGTGCACAGCGACCTTAAGGACTATTATAAAGACCGGGAGGTCGTGCACAGCGACCTTAAGGACTATTATAAAGACCGGGACCTTAAGGACTATTATAAAGACCGGGAGGTCGTGCACAGCGACCTTAAGGACTATTATAAAGACCGGGAGGTCGTGCACAGCGACCTTAAGGACTATTATAAAGACCGGGACCTTAAGGACTATTATAAAGACCGGGAGGTCGTGCACAGCGACCTTAAGGACTATTATAAAGACCGGGACCTTAAGGACTATTATAAAGACCGGGACCTTAAGGACTATTATAAAGACCGGGAGGTCGTGCACAGCGACCTTAAGGACTATTATAAAGACCGGGACCTTAAGGACTATTATAAAGACCGGGACCTTAAGGACTATTATAAAGACCGGGAGGTCGTGCACAGCGACCTTAAGGACTATTATAAAGACCGGGACCTTAAGGACTATTATAAAGACCGGGAGGTCGTGCACAGCGACCTTAAGGACTATTATAAAGACCGGGAGGTCGTGCACAGCGACCTTAAGGACTATTATAAAGACCGGGACCTTAAGGACTATTATAAAGACCGGGAGGTCGTGCACAGCGACCTTAAGGACTATTATAAAGACCGGGACCTTAAGGACTATTATAAAGACCGGGACCTTAAGGACTATTATAAAGACCGGGAGGTCGTGCACAACGACCTTAAGGACTATTATAAAGACCGGGACCTTAAGGACTATCATAAAGACCGGGACCTTAAGGACTATTATAAAGACCGGGAGGTCGTGCACAGCGACCTTAAGGACTATTATAAAGACCGGGACCTTAAGGACTATTATAAAGACCGGGACCTTAAGGACTATTATAAAGACCGGGAGGTCGTGCACGGCGACCTTAAGGACTATTATAAAGACCGGGACCTTAAGGACTATTATAAAGACCGGGACCTTAAGGACTATTATAAAGACCGGGAGGTCGTGCACGGCGACTTTAAGGACTATTATAAAGACCGGGACCTTAAGGACTATTATAAAGACCGGGACCTTAAGGACTATTATAAAGACCGGGAGGTCGTGCACGGCGACCTTAAGGACTATTATAAAGACCGGGACCTTAAGGACTATTATAAAGACCGGGACCTTAAGGACTATTATAAAGACCGGGAGGTCGTGCACAGCGACCTTAAGGACTATTATAAAGACCGGGACCTTAAGGACTATTATAAAGACCGGGACCTTAAGGACTATTATAAAGACCGGGAGGTCGTGCACAGCGACCTTAAGGACTATTATAAAGACCGGGACCTTAAGGACTATTATAAAGACCGGGACCTTAAGGACTATTATAAAGACCGGGAGGTCGTGCACAGCGACCTTAAGGACTATTATAAAGACCGGGACCTTAAGGACTATTATAAAGACCGGGACCTTAAGGACTATTATAAAGACCGGGACCTTAAGGACTATTATAAAGACCGGGAGGTCGTGCACAGCGACCTTAAGGACTATTATAAAGACCGGGAGGTCGTGCACAGCGACCTTAAGGACTATTATAAAGACCGGGACCTTAAGGACTATTATAAAGACCGGGAGGTCGTGCACAGCGACCTTAAGGACTATTATAAAGACCGGGACCTTAAGGACTATTATAAAGACCGGGAGGACCGGGAGGTCTTTATAATGGTCCTTAAGGGCGCTGTGCACGTAAATCAGAAAGCGATTTTTTACAATTTTTTTTTTTTTTTTTTTGCCTCTCGCAATAACCGCCTGTATAAACAAACGGCGGGGGAGACGGGTGGTTGGGGAGACAGAAAAAAAAGCAGAGCGTCAGCTAGGTTACACCGACTTCCTTGTACCGAGAGTTCGTGTCAGTTCGTGTGGCCTGCTCTTTACAGGTAGGGCGATTGGCCTATTCCTAGTTTCTTTACTTCTAACGGTTGCCTGTCGGTGGTAAGACAGTTTGGAATCTGTCATAACAGAGCTGAAACCGACCTCTAAACAGTGCTTGGGGGGGGTGGATAGACAAGATCTACTGGTGGTAGTAGTTTGTGCAGTACATATTTTGGGGCGTGTGCATGCGTCCCTTCCCCCTTCTTTATCAACAGAGTGTTTTTGTCGCCGTGGAGAGATCTGGACTTTGACACTGTTTAACACAATGACAGGTTGGTTGACGTAGTGTGTGTGTGTGTGTGTGTGTGTGTGTGTGTGTGTGTGTGTGTGTGTGTGTGTGTGTGTGTGTGTGTGTGTGCCCCGTTTTTACGTGTGTGTGTGTGTGTGGCCGGGACTCAGGGGGAGCTGAGAAGTGGAAAGGGGGGGGGGGGGGGGGGGAATTACTCTGGGTGTTGTTTGTTGTCTCTTTTGGGGGGTGCATTAAAAACATTTTTTATTCATGTCTGTAAACTTGTCCAGCACTGAACAGTGTGTGTGTGTGTGTGTGTGTGTGTGTGTGTGTGTGTGTGTGTGTGTGTGTGTGTGTGTGTGTGTGTGTGTGTGACTATAATTATATGTTCGTTCACGTATTCTCCATTTTGGTGTCCACGGATTTGTACCGAGGCGTATGAACTCTTTCTGCCAGTCGTGGTCGTCATCACTTTTAGCACCATCATCGTCATCTGCACTGTCATCGCTTGGATGCAAAATGTAACACACAGTACAATACCGGTCAAGCCGACTAAATGAAGACAATTTCACAGGCCCTATTCTTCGCGGGCAAAACAATGGCAGGCAGTCCGGCAGCAGGCTACATGACGGAAGTGAGCTATTTCCGGTAAATCGGCTCTGGTGACATGACACGGAACACAAAGAATGGCGCTGACAATCGGATTACGTCGGCATGTGGCTTTTGCAAAGCTGAAAAATTGTTCAGTGGTGGGCGTGCAGACAGCTAGCTTACTGCAAGGCCGAAGCGAGAGTATTTCAGTCGGAAATGGGCGGGGATTTTCGCCTCTCTTCACCCACCTCCATACTCCCTCCCCACCCCCACCCCCCGCCTTCTCCCCGTCCCTGATAAGCCTTATGGTTTCTGTGGACGTTAAGCACCATGTTTACTTGCTTTGGGATTTTCGCGGCGGCGCTTAAATGCTCTCTCTCTCTCTCTCTCTCTCTCTCTCTCTCTCTCTCTCTCTCTCTCTCTCTCTCTCTCTCTCTCTGCTTACACATCGGAGAAAACGTATGTTTTTATGTATTGCTTACTTTTGCTGTTTTTCTCGCTTGTTACATAACTCAGAGAACAAGAGAATGAATTAGATTGTTAGCAGCACTACTGGACCAGTCGACGACATCTAAATCTGCTTATAAGTATGCGCGCGATGTAAACATATGGTCAGCTGTTTGTGTCAAAACAGAGTTTATTCAAAACTGGATATTTTGGTGTATTTTTCGGTGCATTTTATTTGATTAGTTTTCCTTTATGTTTTTCTTTTTTTGTTGTATTTGTTTTCTTCTACACGAAGGTAGAACTGAGCACGTTACTCTCTCTCTCTCTCTCTCTCTCTCTCTCTCTCTCTCTCTCTCTCTCTCTCTCTCTCTCTCTCTCTCTCTCTCTCTCTCTGTGCATCTGCTGTGTGGAGCAATGCCAGTGAGGTTCACTTAAAAGAACTCAACTCCCTCCACAGACGAGCAGCAAAACTTACATTACCTGATCACTCCCTGTCAACGACGGCAAAACTTAAGAAATTAGACGTTCTTCCACGGCAGGAACAATTCGTGTAGAACACAGCTGTGCTTATGTTTAAAGTCCGTATAGGTTGGGCGCCTCAATATGTATGCGACCTTCAAAACAGAGCGCCTGCACAATATGAGTAAAAAAAAATATGTCTTACCGCGCACTCGCATTGACCTATATAAGATGAGTTTTGCGTTCTGTGGGTCATAGGGGCGGGGATAGTTCAGTGGTTAGAGCGCCGGACTCGTGATTGAAAGGTCGCGGGTTCGAATCCCTGCTGGAACGGCGGGAGAAATTTCTTCTCCAGGGTCGACTTTCTGTGCTGACTCTTATTTCGGTATCCGTTCCCCCCCGGTGTTACCACAGTAGCACGTAAAAAATCCCGGTCATTCTGCCAAAAGTGCAGGTGGCAGGTTACAGCTAAACACGCATACACCTTACGTATGTGGCTTTTATTGAACCGTGCTTCGGCATTGGTCACAACTTGTCCCTAATATGTCAAATGACATCTGGGGACATTAAGCATCAACTCATCATCATCATCATCATCTGTGGGTCATCTGTCTGGAACTCTCTTCCTTTGAAAATGAAACCGTACAAGTCTGTGCGTGGCTTCAAGGTAGGCCTGCGTAAGATCCTGATTGACAAATAAAATCGTGTTCAGGGGAATCTTTGGTATAACTATGTTTGTTAAACTTTTGTGCCCGTATATTTACTGTTCTTGTTTTGATTATTGGTAAAAAGGAGAAAAATGTAAATGCTTGTAAACAAAATATATAAATTTGTTGTTGTTGTTGTGTTTTTCTCGTTATTTGAATGGTTCATTTGTTATATGTTCCGATTAACATTGAAAGATCTCCTTTGTATTATCGATAGTATTAATACTTGTGTGCCCAGCTTCTCTCTCTCTCTCTCTCTCTCTCTCTCTCTCTCTCTCTCTCTCTCTCTCTCTCTCTCTCTCTCTCTCTCTCTCTCTCTCTCTCTTTCTCTCTCTCTCTCAAATCAACATAAACAAATTGTGTGGGGCCTTGTTCATTGACTTTGCTAAAGCCTTTGAGGTAATCAATCATGACCTACTTCTAAGAAAACTAACCCTCTACGGCCTATCAGCGAACACCCTTAGTTTAATTTTGCTCCTTCCTCAACAGCCGCCTCCAAAAGGTTACACTGAAAGATAATCAGTCGGGTTTTAAAATAGTTTTATTTAGAGTTCCCCAAGGATCTGTCCTAGGACCTCTCCTGTTCTCCATCTATACAAACGACCTACCTTTACATATCCCTTCTGTTAAATGTGACATGTTAGCAGATGACACGACAATTCACACCCCTGGACAGGATGTACCTGCAGTAACAACTGTTCTCCAGTCATGTCTCTCTGATGTTGTTGAATGGACACATCTTAATCATATGTCTCTTAACCCGTCAAAAACGAAGTACATGATTCTAACGACGCGTCAGAAGCGACAACTACTTCACTCGCCATCTGCACACCTTTCCGTTGGTAACCAACAAATAACTGAGGTCAGTGACCACAAAGTATTAGGTGTTACAATAGACAATAATCAGACCTGGGGCCACACATTCGTGACCTGTGCAAAACTACGGCTAAAAAAGTCTACCAATCAGCAAAAATTAAGCATTTTATTAACTTTCATGCCAGAAAAACGTTTTTCCAAGCACACATTCAGTCAGGTATAGATTATGCTTCAACTCTTTGGGACTCAGCAAGTGACTCTTTACCAAAACCCTTGAAGTCACTACACAGGCGAGCAATCAAAATTGTTCTAAAACGAACCAGCCTTAGCGATAAAGACTACAAAGCGGCTCAAATTCTCCCGCTATCTTCTAGGTTAATGAGTAACAAAGCGCGTTTTGTGCACAAAATTGTATCGGGTAGGGCACCGATGTATCTATCAACAAAATTATTGATTAATCAAAGTTCGAGGAATTCATCAAGAAACGGTTAAATGTGCCAATACCAAGGATAGATTTATTCAAGTCCAGCCTGGTTTATTCTGGTCCTGCTCTCTGGAACTCACTGCCCAGCGAAGTGAGGCTTCCAGTCAGTCCTTCAGTGTTTAAAAAGCATCTTACGCTTCATATGTTATCTCTCTTAGGTGTTACGTGAAACCATGATCATAGATATAATAATAATAAAGAGGATTTCTAGAGCGCCCATCTACCACACTAGGTGGCAGCACAGGGCGCTTTACAATAACACTAACCACACACACACACACACACACACACACACACACACACACACACACACACACACACACACACACACACACACATGCACGCACGCACGCACGTGCGCGCGCGCGCGCACACACACACACACACACACACACACAGTGTCGGACGAGAGGATGGGCAGGGCTGTGAAAAACAGTTTAGAAATAATTATTAAACAGGTGCGTCTTGAGGGCGGCTTTAAAAGAGGAGGTAGAATCAGAGTGGCGGAGTGTTTGAGGCAAATTGTTCCAGACAGATGGGCCAGCATAAGAAAAAGATCTTTCACCAAATGTTTTTGTGTTTACACGGCGGGTGACAAAGGTTCGTGTGTCAGATGCAGATCGTAATTGTCTTGCTGGAGTATAAGGTTGAAGGAGATCGGACAGATACTGAGGGGCTGTTCCAGAGATGGAGTTGAAGCAGATAGTTGAAATTTTGTATTTAATGCGATGTGTTACTGGTAGCCAATGCAGAGTTTCAAGAATAGGATGGATGTGGTCAGATTTCTTAGCTTTACACACAAGCCTTGCTGCTGCATTCTGAACTTTTTGAAGTTTGTCTAGTAAGTACTGAGGGCAACCTGAAAGCAAAGAGTTACAGTAGTCTAAGCGAGAGAGGACAAGAGAGCATACAAGGGTTTGGGTTGCTTGAGTGGTGAGAAGGTGTCGTATGGAACTTATATGCCTGATCTGTATCTATGCGGCTTTACACGTGTTGCTTATGTGTTGAGACATGCTGAGATTCGAGTCCAGGGTTACACCGAGGCTTTTAACAGACGACACAAATGGGACATCGGCGTCTCCGATGTGAATGACAGACGGCAACGGACTGTGGACAGACATTCTATTTGAAAGTATTATCATGGCTTCAGTTTTGTTGTCATTTAGTTGAAGTTTGTTTGCAGTCATCCAAGACTTGACATCTATAGTGCAGTTCTGGAGAGTTTCTATCGACTGGTGAATTGCATCTAGTGTACTAATCTTGTAAAGTTGGTTGTCATCAGAGAAAGCATGGTGACTGACTGCGTGCTTGCTTACTAGGTTAAAGGGAGGCTGGGTGTAGAGTATGAAAAGCACAGGGCCCAGTACAGAACCCTGGGAAACGCCATAATTGTGCGTAGTATGCTCAGACTGCAGACTGTTTATGGTGACTGCATGTGTTCTGTTAGAAAGATAAGACGAGAACCAAGATAGAGCAGGTCCAGAAATGCCAAAAGAGTGCTGAAGTCGTGTAAGGAGAATTTGGTGATCTATTGTATCGAAGGCTGCTGAGAGATCTAAGAGTGTCAAAATGCATATTTTGTTGTTATCCATAGCTGTTAAAAGGTCGTTAACGATCCTGAGCAGGGCAGTTTCAGTTCTATGGTTGGGTCTGTAGGCTGACTGGAGAGGACTGAGAAGGTTGTTGTGATTCAAGTGTTCGTTTAGCTGAGACAGAACTATTCTTTCTAAGACTTTTGACAGAAAAGATAAATTTGACACAGGACGGTAGTTCTTTAAGGGACAGCTTTTTCAAAAGGGGTTTAACTAGAGCAGACTTGTAGACAGATGGGAAAACACCAGATACCAAGGAGTTGTTGAATACAGCAGTAATGCAAGGTAACAAAGAGTCAAGGCATTCAAGTAACAGAGGTAGGAAACGCATCAAGTTACATGTTTTTAAAGGTGAGCTGAGTATGGTGCGTCTGACAAAGTCCTCGGTTACAGGTCTGAAATGAGTGAGGGGTCTGCCATGGAAAGAAAGTTCAGTGCAAGCAGGTGGATTAGACGAAAGGACATCAAGTTTGTTTCTGATAGTTTCAATCTTGTCTTTGAAAAAGTCGAGAAAGCGCTTCGGAAGATCGATCAGAGGAAAGACTGTTGGAAGAGGAGATGGCTTTTTGTTTCCGAGTATCTGGTTAGCCACACTGAACAGTTGTTTTCATGACGGACTCTCCTTGATCTTATTACAATAGTAAGTAGTTTTGGCTTTGTGAACTAGTTTGGTTACAAGTTTTTTTGCATTGTTGTACAGTTGCTTATGAACTGTCAGTCCCGTCTTCAGCCACAGTCTCTCTGCACGGCGTCTCTGCTGCTTTAAAGACCGGATCTCCCCTGCGACACCGCTAAACCAGGGCGCATTCTTCTGCGGACGGACTCTGCGGTGCATAACAGGAGCATGGTCGTCAAGGACGCCTGTCAGCACAGAGTCCAGGTCATCAGCAATGGGGCAAGGCAGGTGGGAGACACGCGCGGTCAAGTCTGCTTTCAAGGCAGCGCGGTCGATGGCGCCGATATTTCGCGTCATGACGTACGTAGGCCAGGAAGGAGGAACGGCGATGTTGAGGTGGCAGATGACGCAGGCGTGGTCAGAGGCGATGGAGTGAGACACGGAGGTAGACTGCACAAGATGGTCGTCAGATGTGTGCAGCAGCCAGTCCAGGATGTGTCCTTTGTCATGAGTGGGCTGACTGACAGCCTGGGTCAGATTAAAAGTGGTCAGGAGATCCATTACTCTGGAAGTGGTTGGGTTCAGGGGGTTGTCGTAATGCACGTTGAAGTCGCCAAGGACGATGGAGGAGCCATGTAAAGAGTTACAGTGTTCCAACAGGCTGTGGAGATGATCAACGAACATAGAGTCAGTCTGTTTGTTCTTGCGGCTAGGCGGGGGACGATAAACACAGAAGAAGTTGACAGTTTGCTGGGTCATAGCTAGAGAGACACGGGCGAGTTCGAAGGAAGAGTGATCCAAAGGGAAGGAGGTAGTGAAGGAGATGTGAGAGGAGTAGCGGTCATGGAAGATGACGGCCAGTCCGCCGCCCCGGGAGGGTCGTGGAAAAGACCTGATGCTGTAGCCGGCAGGGATCAGGTCAGAGCATCTGGCGTCGTACCCTCTCGCCCTCAACCATGTTGAGCTGTATGTTTTCATCGGTGATGAAAGTGTTAATTTCTGTTCTTTTCTCGGGGCTGTTGACAGAACGAGCGTTGAACAGAGCGATGGAAATGTCGTTGGCAAGAGTGGGCTTGGTTTGCAAAGGGATCGTGATCAGGTTGTTGAACAGACATAGACATACAAATAACAATATACTTTATTCATCCAAGCGGGATGAATAAATAGACAGACAGAGAAATGGAAAGTCAGAGAGACGTAAAAAAGAGAGACGGAGAGGCAGACGGGCATAAGAGGTGCGCGCGTGCGCACGCGCGCGCACGCACGCACGCACGCACACACGCACGCACGCACGCACGCACGCACACACACACACACACACACACACACACACACACACACACACACACACACACACAGGTGGGAGGAGGCAGGCAGACAAACAGATGGAGAGGCAGACTGACAGGCACACAGACAGACTGACAGGCACACTGGCAGACTGACAGGCACACAGACAGACTGACACAGACAGACTGAGAGGTACACAGACAAATGTATAGGTAGGCAGGCAGACAGATGGATCTGCAGCCAGACAGACAGATGGTGAGCCAGACAGACACATGGAGAGCCTGACAGACACATGGAGAGGCAGACAGACACATGGAGACAGACATACTGATAGGCAGACAGCCACATGGAGAAGGAGACAGACATACTGATAGGCTGACAGACAGATGGAGAGGCAGACAGACATACTAATAGGCAGACAGACAGATGGAGAGTCAGACAGACATACTGATAGGCAGACAGACAGATGGAGAAGCAGACATACTGATAGGCAGACAGACAGATGGAGAGGCAGGCAGACATAGTGATAGACAGACAGACAGCTGGAGAGGGAGACATACTAATAGGCAAACCGACAGATGGAGAGGCAGACATACTGATCGGCAAACCGACAGATGGAGAGGCAGACATACTGATAGGCAGACAGACAGCTGGAGAGGCAGACAGACATAGTGATAGGCAGACAGACAGATGGAGAAGCAGACATACTGATAGACAGACAGACAGATGGAGAGGCAGCCATACTGATAGGCAAACCGACAGATGGAGAGGCAGACATACTGATAGGCAAACCGACAGATGGAGAGGAAGACATACTGATAGGCAAACCGACAGATGGAGAGGCAGACATACTGATAGGCAAACCGACGGCTGGAGAGGCAGACAGACGGATAGAGAAGGGAGAGGCAGACAGACAGACGGATAGAGAAGGGAGAGGCAGACAGACAGACGAATAGAGAAGGGAGAGGCAGACAGACAGACGGATAGAGAAGGGAGAGGCAGACAGACAGACGAATAGAGAAGGGAGAGGCAGACAGACAGACGGATAGAGAAGGGAGAGGCAGACAGACAGACGGATAGAGAAGGGAGAGGCAGACAGACAGACGGATAGAGAAGGGAGAGGCAGACAGACAGACGAATAGAGAAGGGAGAGGCAGACAGACAGACGGATAGAGAAGGGAGAGGCAGACAGACAGACGAATAGAGAAGGGAGAGGCAGACAGACAGACGGATAGAGAAGGGAGAGGCAGACAGACAGACGGATAGAGAAGGGAGAGGCAGACAGACAGACGGATAGAGAAGGGAGAGGCAGACAGACAGACGAATAGAGAAGGGAGAGGCAGACAGACAGACGGATAGAGAAGGGAGAGGCAGACAGACAGACGGATAGAGAAGGGAGAGGCAGACAGACAGACGGAAAGAGAAGGGAGAGGCAGACAGACAGACGGATAGAGAAGGGAGAGGCAGACAGACAGACGGAAAGAGAAGGGAGAGGCAGACAGACAGACGGATAGCGAAGGGAGAGGCAGAGCAGATGCTCATCATGCTCATTACCTGTGTTGGAAACCTGCAAGCGGAAAATGAAGGAGAAGTAAATCACAAAGAGAACGCCTCGACTTCCCTCTTTCTTCAGCCGGATTGTGCAGGAGGTGGAACCACTTGTGAAAGTCCACCCATCTTTCACAACCCTTCTTCTTACTGGAGGTTCAGTACCAGTATCTAGCTGTCTGTCTGTTTGTCTCTCTGCCTATCTGACACGTATATCTATCTTCCTGTCAATCCACCGTTCTATCTATTTATCTAGCTATATAGCTAGCTTATCTATTTATCTGTGCGTCTATTTATTATTCCATCCTTCTAACCATCTGTCTGTATGTCTATCCAGCCAGCCATAGCCAAAGACATGCCACCTATACTATAGTCATTTAGAGTAGACTTCAATTCAAATTCTAATAATACTCTGTCTCTGTCTCTGTCTCTCTGTCTCTGTCTCTCTCTCTGTCTCTCTGTCTCTGTCTCTGTCTCTGTCTCTGTCTCTCTCTCTCTCTCTCTCTCTCTCTCTCTCTCTCTCTCTCTCTCTCTCTCTCTCTCTCTCTCTCTCTCTCTCTTTCTCTCTCTCTCTCTCGGTCTCTCTCAAGGTCTAACCTTGCAATGCATTAAAAACACGACAGGTAAGAAAGAGGGAGAGAAAGAGGGGGGCGGGGAGGGGGGTGGCAGAAACAATATGTCTAACCTTGCATGGTGTTACGAACGCGGAAGACGACGAGGAGATGACGAGGTCAATGACGACGGTGAGGGCAGTAAAAACCAAATGACAGCTGACAAGAGACTTGAAATAAAATGTGACCGTCCACCACGAAATGAGTCGGAAGTCCCCTCGGGCTGTTTGGAGCTAGAGCGGAAAATGGGTGTTGGGGGTGTCAGGTATCGATTTTGAGACTGTTGCAAAATAATCAGCAGCCAAATCTCAGCCAAATCGTTTTCGTCCAAAATATTAGCTGCACGAGCTGAATTCAAAACTTTTGCCTGAATTAACTTGCATGTGTTGTTGGCGCAAAGCGTGTTTCAACATGGCGAGTGACAACACATGCAAGTTAATGCTGCCGAAAGTTTTGAATTCAGCTCGTGCAGCTAATATTTTGGACGAAAACGATTCCGATGGAGTCAGAGGTTTGGCTGCTGATTATTTTGCAACAGTTTCTGCTGTTGAAGGAGAGGATGCCGTTGATGGAGAGGACGAAAGCGATCAAGACGACATTGAAATGGTGACTGAGAGCAGAAGAGACGTGAAAACCTCGAACGGAGATTCAGAAGAAAACTGTGATAGTGAATCAAGCGGTGGGTGTGCTGACGATTCAGACGACTCCATATCTGACTATGAAGGCCTCGCTGACAACTCTGTGTCACAGATTCAAACTGACATTCAGGATAACATGACTGAACTCTGACACGGAGTTGCTGAAAGTTCAAAACTTTCAGTGCAAGTGCAAACTCAGAGCACAAGCTCGTGAGACGTCAACTCTAGCACACTGCGAAAAACCTGGATGCATATCACAGTTTTCCACAGATGAAATCTTGGCCAGGAGACTAAACATGGCAGAATTTAATGAAGGTGAGGGTGATTTTGTTGTTGTTTAGTGTGTGTGTTTTTCTCTCTCTCTCTCTCTCTCTCTCTCTCTCTCTCTCTCTCTCTCTCTCTCTCTCTCTCTCTCTCTCTCTCTCTCTCTCTCTCTCTCTCTCTCTCTCTCTCTCTCTCTCTCTCTCTCTCTCTCTCTCTCTCTCTCTCTCTCTTTCTCTCTCACATACACACACACATGCACACACACATGCACACACACATGCACACACACACACACACACACACACACACACACACACACACACACACACACACACATGCACACACATACACACACACACACACACACATACACACACACACACACACACACACACACACACACACATACACACACACACACACACACACACACACATGCACTCGCACACACACACACACACACACACACACACACACACACACACACACACACACATACACACACACACACACACACACACACACACACACACACACACACACACACACACACACACATCAAAAAAAACCAATACATGAAGCCCAGGATTTACACTTAAACAAAGAATAACTAAAACCAGTCAGACCATCGGTGCAAAGGGATACACGTATACACTCAAACATGTTAATAGTGTCCTGAATTAGAACTTTTGTGCACATCAACACAAACTAGTGTATGCACTTTTTCTTTGTCTGTCTCACTCTGTTTGAAAACAAAGGACCTTTTTTAAGTATTTCAGACAATGATGTCCTGTTCTGTCAGTCAGATCAGAATGATTGATATAAATTTGGGTTTTTTGCCTTTTGTTTTTCGGCTGAAAAAGACATGATCCTGCTGGGAATCTTGGCAAGCACACCAGTGAGTGACTGTGAAATGACCTGCTTGGGACTCATGTGGTGACTGTGGAGATGAGTGTGAACTGAGCATCAGATACTGTTTCTTCAGTATTGACAAATATTTCTGTGTGAAAACTGAACTTTGAGACTCCCAATGGGGAATGTTTGTGCCTGATGACTTTCTGGAAATTGTGTTGGGGTCAGAGGTGTTTTCCAATGACTGTTGATGTGAGTGTACAAATACTCCCTTCTGGCTCCTGTAAGTTGGAGAATTCTTTTCTTCATGGTTTGATTTTGTCAACAACTGAGGTAGGATTGTTTATTTGAATGACACAAATGTTTTAAATGTTTCATTGAAAAACTTACAGTTCAGTTTTTCTTTTACCTGTTGTACACACGATTTAAATGACATCATTTGCTGATGAACAAATAATCATGGTGATATTTTTTTCTTTTTTTCTTTCTGTGATTGATCTTGAGCGTTTAGCAGAACAATAAGTTGTTGTTGTTTTAAATTTCAAAATGAAAATTGCTTCAGTAGCACTTTTGATGGTGTCTACATTTCTTGCCATCTGTTCTAGAGTGAGTCTGAGCAATAAAAGAGAATGTCAAGTTTGGGGAATGTTCAGTGTAACAATGTTTCTTTTTAGTTTTCTGCCATTTTTCATTGAAATGAGCCCGCGGTTTTGTTAAAGTCTTATCAGCAGACACGGTCCAGTACACCAGGCCTCACGAAAGGTCGGATGTAAGTGTACAGATGACAGCTGTATTTTACACAAGTACATAATTGAATTGACTGCAGTTAAGTTACAGGCAAAAAGTCAAAGTTGATATAATGGCTGGTTCAGGACTACATGCAGATCTCTATGATTCATTTTCCCCCTTAAAAAAAAAGAGTGATAATTTGAGAAATATAAATAAACTTTTCCCGACAAAGTTTTGACCTGTTTTATTGATTATTGTTTGTTGTTTGCAAGGTTTATTGTGAAGATAAATCATTGGTTGCTAAGGAAATTTTCTTTTTACAACAAGGCAACTTTCAGGACAATTTTCTCAAAACTGCGTTATTGAGGGTAACCCTATTTCAAGGCGTGTAGCTGAAAAACTAATGGACATATTAAAAAACGGTTTCACCATTGAAAAGAGCATAAAGAATACTATTAGAAAACATCAAAACATCAAAATCAAAGTTTGGTGACAAGCGACTCATTTCGTGGTGGACGCTCACAAATACTAATTTTCAGTGCGGTTGTCTCCAGTTTCTCAGTTGACTGCCAACCTGATATGAAACACTTTTTCGCCGTTTATTGCTTTGGGCTACGCATCGTGGCTATGTGCCTGTTGCACTAGAGAATTGTGCATGCGTGTCGCGGTCTAGTCCTCGTTTTGGATTTCATTCAGTGGTGCCGTGCCTGCTACCGCGACTAGTCGTGAACTCATGACTGTCTCAGTCGAGTGTCCAATCTCTAGCTGTATTTAAACCCGACGCAATGTTGGCTACGGCAGTTGCTGGTCTGATCAACTGCACGGCTTGGTGGCGTCCGACTCTGTGCTTGTTCGCTGAAAGCGCTTTGAGTGACGTGGAGTTTTCATTGCAGCTCTGACACATTTGACTTCTTCAGTTTGCGAGAGTGATACAGCTTGTATCGTCGACTCTGTGGTAAGCGTCAACTTACTCAGCCGTCGGACGGCCCTGGTCTTCACTTGTGTACACCACAAAGTTTCCGCTCGCTTGCGATTTTTTTTAAAATAAAATAAAAATCGGACGTGCCAGTACCCTGAGGCTGCAAGCGGAATTCACAGGCGCAGGCGGTTTGTATACTTCCTTAAGGGGGCCCCTGAACACTGATTTTAAGTCGTAAATATCACTTACACTGTACTATATACATAAAGTTTAACATACACGCTATTCGTTTGATAGATTGACATTTTTCCTGAGGTACATAAAAGTATTGATTTGAATGAAAACAAACACGACGCTTCGAGCCACAAAGAAATGGGAACCAAAACACCACGATGTGCTCTGCACAAAGCGTTTAAAAAAAAAAAAAAATGCTTCACAGATCGCACCCTGCTGAGCATTCAGTTTGGGCTCAAATACATGTCCACAGTTCGAATCTCCAAGGATGAAGCTCCGACGCCATTGCCAGTAGTTGGGCCTTTGTTTATTTCCCCCTTGTCATTCCATCTTTCTCGAGCCTTATTAGGTGCGTGGCGTTTCGTTTTTTTTCCGTTGTGTTTACTCTAGCTTTCACAACAGGCTAGACCTCATCAAGGAGCCTGCCTTTTATTGGGTGTTTTATTTTATTTTCCCAGTTTATCCGTATTTGTTTCATCATACGTAAAGATGAAAAAGTTTTGTTCGTTCTAGTTCAATACACAAGCGATTTAGTGGCCTTCCTGGGTTAGGGTTTGGGGTTTGTTATATCTTTATGTGTGCGAACATATGAAACCGAAAGAGCCATGTGGGGAGACACGTTTTATTCAGCAACCATCACCGTTGTTCCTCCAGTAACATTAGTATTACATGGGTTACTTCCCTTGCATCCTCTACATAACATACATCTTCTTTCATTTAAGGGTCCACAATCAATAAGTCGATTATTCTGGCGCCTATAACTGGGGGTGTTCGCTGTGGTTACAGTAGTACTGGTTACAGTAGTACATGTGTTGCTTCACAATATATATATGACAGGGTTGGGCTAGTGACCAGTTCTTGCAATTGACTTTTTTTTCTTTTTTTTCTCACTTTGCTTGCCCTTTTGTTTCTCGGGTTATAGCGTTCATTTACGATGTACGAGTGAGGGGGGTAGTTTCGTGAGCGTCTGCTGCCCCGCAGTGTTGTTGTCACTGCTAAGTGGGTTGTATCGTGTACACGGATTACGTGTATCCAGCCTTTGTCACGTTGCTCGCTGACAGTTCCTGCCTCATCTTTCTTTTTAGAAAGTGTTTGTTTGTTGTTGTTGTTGTTGTCGTTGTTTTATTTTCTCTCTCTTCTCTTCCACCACACGTCTTTCGTTTTTATCTTTGGCTTATTGGTCAGTTAGTACCCGCTGTTTGCTTGCCTGACTAGGGCAGCCATTTTGAATTTCTCTTTTCGTTTGCATTTGTTTACATCCAGATGCTATGTCATCGGTAGTCCTGATTAGCGATTTGCTTTATCAGTCTGCAGCCATTGTGTTCCTAGATGGAGGCCGGATTAGTGAGGGGTTAGTTATAGTTAGTTTGGCTTTCCATCTGTTTATCGTTGGCACAGTTATTTTTGCTTCTGTGCTCTTAATCTTATGTCAAGTTAAGTCAAATCATGTCCAGAACTTCTTTATTCCTTCAAAGGAAAATGTGGTGCCACACATAAAGCCACAAAGACAGTGTACATGTATATGTAAAAGATTAACACTTAAGAAGTGCGCAACAACACGTAGTATCGCACACATCACAAAATACAATCAACACAAGCATAACCACCATTATTCTCATGACACTTCTTCGTCACTTGAACTCTCCCAGTCGATGCCAAAACTAATATCCGCAACTGGCTCGTTCTGGGATGGCCGTATTCCAGTTGCCATTTCCAACTTTTCCCGTAAATTTATCCGGAGATTTGTGCACTGAAACTGTAGAAGCAACAATGCCAATGACAGTCGGGTCTTATCGTGACGTCACGATTAGCCTTTGACTTTACGGCTCCAAGTAAACTCTCGGCCAAAACACGCCCGATCAAGCGGCTACAGCGGTTATTTCCCTTGCCTATTCTGCCGTGACATATTGGTCTTGTTCTGCGATAAATAAGCAATTAAGACACTTGAAAAAATTGAAATTATTACTGATGCACGGGATATATACCTGTATTTACTGTGTGAAAATATTTAGTCGGTGGAGTATACCAAAGAGGAGATCTGAAGCTAAAATAGGTCAAAATCAGTGTTCAGAGGTCCTTTAATGGTCGTACCTTCAAACTGAGGCAATGCTTGTCAGTTCGAGAGTGCACGTGCTCTTGTTCGAGTGTGTGTGTGTGTGTGTGTGTGTGTGTGTGTGTGTGTGTGTGTGTGTGTGTGTTGGGGGGGGGTGGCTGGGAGGAGGAGTATGTGTGTGTGTGTGTGTGTGTGTGTGTGTGTGTGTGTGTGTGTGTGTGTGTGTGTGTGTGTGTGGATGGTGTATGTGTAGGGTGGAGCATGCGTGGGGGGGCTGCACGGGCAGGAGCATGTGATGGGGCGGGGTCTGTGGGCGGGGGTGGGGGTGCATGTGTGTGTGGGGGGGTGGGGGGGTGCATGTGTGTTGGCAGAGTGCATGTGGCGGAGGGATGATGCCTGTCTGGAGGATGGCGGGGGGGGGGGGGGGGTGCATGTGTGTGTGTGTGTGTGTGGGGGGGGGGGGGTGCATGTGTGTGGGGAGTGTAGATGTGGCGGGAGGGATTATGCATGTGTGGGGGAGGTGCTTTATATGTAGGGGGTGCATTTGTGGGGGGTAAGTTCATGTGTGTGGGGGGGGGGTATGCATGAGTGGAATGGCGGGGGGGGGGGGGGGAGCGTTGCATGTGCGGGGAGATGATGCATGTGTGTGTGTGGGGGGGGGGGGGAGGGGAGGTGCATGTTTGAGACGGGTGGGTGCATGTCTGCGTGCTTACGTGCGTGTTTGCCTGTGCGTGCGTGCGCTCGTGTGTGTGTGTGTGTGTGTGTGTGTGTGTGTGTGTGTGTGTGTGTGTGTGTGTGTGTGTGTGTGTGTCTGTGTGTCTGTGTGTGTCTGTGTGTGTGTCTGTGTGTGTATGTGTTTCAGGCTGAAACTGTATCGGGAACAAACAATGGTCAGTCAACTTCAGTACATCGGCATCCTACTTCATTGTGAGTTGATGATCATTTCTTCTTCATCTTCTCCTCCTCCTCTTCCTCTTCCTCCTCCATACCAGGAACTCTATAATCAGATGGTTGGGAAAATCCACAAGAAGTAGTTCGCAAAATCATTGCATTAATTTCACACAAAGCTTTAAAAAAAAAAAAAAAATCCTACTGTACTGTAGTCCATATCACTCTTATCGGCTTTCACCTCTGCAGTGGGTACATCCATATCAGTCTTACCGGCTTTCACCTCTGCAGTGGGTACATCCATATCAGTCTTACCGGCTTTCACCTCTGCAGTGGGTACATCCATATCAGTCTTACCGGCTTTCACCTCTGCAGTGGGTACATCCATATCAGTCTTACCGGCTTTCACCTCTGCAGTGGGTACATCCATATCAGTCTTACCGGCTTTCACCTCTGCAGTGGGTACATCCATATCAGTCTTACCGGCTTTCACCTCTGCAGTGGGTACATCCATATCAGTCTTACCGGCTTTCATTACTGCAGTGGGTACATCCATATCAGTCTTACCGGCTTTCACCTCTGCAGTGGGTACATCCATATCAGTCTTACCGGCTTTCACCTCTGCAGTGGGTACATCCATATCAGTCTTACCGGCTTTCACCTCTGCAGTGGGTACATCCATATCAGTCTTACCGGCTTTCACCTCTGCAGTGGGTACATCCATATCAGTCTTACCGGCTTTCACCTCTGCAGTGGGTACATCCATATCAGTCTTACCGGCTTTCACCTCTGCAGTGGGTACATCCATATCAGTCTTACCGGCTTTCATTACTGCAGTGCTTACGTCCCCATCACTCTTACCGGCTTTCAGGGTTGGCTGCACTCCACTACTGCAGTGGGTCTGACCGGAACGGAGACAGCCAGACGTCGTGCACGGCACGGACTGTGGTGGAAGGACAGCCATCTTCCATCTCCTGCTATTTTCCACACGACGTTGCCGCCCACAGACACATGGTCAATGTTCTCAGATACGACTTCGAAGGCCGATATTATATTCCGGGTACGTAGCTTGCGGACCGTAGAGATGACTGACCGGCTAAATGCTGGTTGACTGGTTGACTGAGTAATTATTCGATTACGCATCCTGTACATTGCCAAAGATTGAAGTTACCTTCCTGTGAATTGCAGTTTGTACAATAGGCTTGTCTCCCTTTATTTGGAGTTTCATTGGTGTGTCAGCCGAGAGTACAAACTCCAAGCACTGGTTTACGACATCCTTCCTTCGACCACTGCCTTATTTAGTTACGTCATAGGTTACCGAAAACTCAGTGTCAGCTAACGAGCAGTTTTTCGTTGGTGCTGAAACAGTAGTAAGTTTCTTACAAATAACTCAAATAAAACAAGGCATGTCATTTACAGCCGCCAGCAAAGTTTACACCAGCTTAAATAAAACCACAATCGTTTGAATCGAGAGGGAACTTCTTCTTTTTTACCCGGGGTGGATGCGTCTCATTTTTACGTGCGTGCTTGGGCGCTAGGTTGCTTCTACAGTCATATTAGTACCGAACCTTTTGCAGGGCGCTGACCGCGTCGGTGGACAGCTGCTCGGAGATAAAGAGTGCCCCTTCAGTAGCGTAACTAAATCTGGCAGAGTTTGGAGGAATGTGCCGGAAAGCGATGCTCGGAGTATGCCGAGAGTATTCTCCCATGTTAAGCTCGTTCTTAACTGGACGAATGTTTGTTCGCCGAACATACTTCGGACAATTCGACGAACTATGATTCGTTTCTTAATTGAACTTTTAGTTCGCCGAATATGGTTCGGACAGTCCAAACTTTACTTCATTCTCAACTGACCCGAATATAGCTTCGACGAATACTTTCAACTAGGTTCGCGAAGAAAAGTTGGCCCAATTAAGAACCAACTAGCTTCGCCGAATACTTCCAACTAGGTTCGCGAAGAAACAGTCGCCCAATTAAGAACGGGCTTTAAGGGAGACTACCACCTAGACGGTGGTGGTTGTCTTTCGTTAATATTGGGCTGGTCATCCTCTCACCATTATGTGCCGGTGGTCACTGATGAGCTACTCAGGTAGAGAAACACGTGTCTGACCAAGGCAATCAACACAATAAATGAATAATGGTCCCCACCAGAATCACATTTTTGATAACCACTCTGCTCCTGCTTAGCATGGTGGGCGAAATTCGGATTCAGCTGAAGGGTGAGCATTCAGCTCCAACAGGCAAGTATGAAGGGAGTAAGACTCTCTTTTTTTTCCTTTTTTTTTCTTTCTTTCAGTTTTTCTTTTTTCTTTTCTTTTTTGCGTTAGATTTACTTTGTTTCAGGCCTTCCAGATCGAAATATAACGCCTCAACAGTTAATTACTTACTTTTGTTGTTTGTTTGTGTGAGCAAGTGCTCTTTGTATACGTTTTAACGGCAATCCCGCCCCGGTTATCAGATTCATGCAATTTCATTACTGTGCTGTTAGTAACCCGGGAACCGGAGCAGGCGACGCTTTTGTTTTAAAGCGCGTAACGCCACATGGCCTTCACACAGCCGACCGGCAATAGCCACCGATGCGCGCCATTTTCAAATCTGTTTTCTCCCTTAATATTTTGACCGCTTGTTCAGTTGTTTACCTACTCTTTGTTTACCTAGTCCTTTTCATGCACTAAGCCTTGCGTGCCATTTTCAAATCTGTTTTCTCCCTTAATATTTTGAACGCTTGTTCAGTTGTTTACCTACTCTTTGTTTACCTAATCCTTTTTATGCACTATGCGTAATGTAATTTGGCATCTTAGCATGTTTATCCAACGTTTATTTAGACGCAGGATCAAGCTTAATCAGTAGCCGATGCCTCTCTAGGTCCATTCTTTTTATAGCCGTCGTCCGCACGGCGCGTTCTGTTCAGTACTAGTGAATAGTAGCGAATCGTTGTTTTGAATCGATTAAAGTAATTCTGTGTCGATTAATGCATTGTCGCATAGTATTTTGCTTAGCTGACTTCATGTTTAGTGTTTATTTTGGGTTGAAATTAATTGTGTACTGTAGAAGCTAAGTTGTATTCATAGACTACTTGATATCACTTTATCACACTTTATCAGCAATGCTGTGACTAGATAACGCGCCCCAGGCGAAAGTTCGCACCGATTGTTTCAGTGCTAGTCTTTGAGTGTGTCTTGCTTCTCTTACAGAGCGTTGTATTGTAATTGTTATGTACCATTTTAACTGTGGGAGCGTGCTCTTTATTCCGATGTAAGTTTTATTGATATTAATATTTTGTACATTGTGTTAGTTGTGATTTAGTTGTCCGAATCTGTTTATAGACAGGCGCAAGCCACGCTTCCCACTCAGTCTTGTTGTAAATAAAATAAGTCATGTGTGTACAATTTGTTTATACGGTTTAAAAGATCGTAACTGTAGCTTTAATTTGATGTTTTTCATGATTTGATTAGTTTAGTTATTGTAGAGGAAACTGAATTTGTGCGGGCCAAGGAAACACAATTGTCAGCCATTTTGTGGTCCAGAGGGCCGATTTGATTGTAGCGATAGCGTGTGTTCCTTGCGGCCCGCGCCGCTCTCTTATCTGTGCGTGCGAGTGAGGATTTGGGGGGTGCTGAAAAATTGTCTGCTGCTGTAGCAATAAAACCTGATTGCTGCCGTCCGTCTGCTGTGGTTTCCATTTTTACTGACTCCGCTGCCTGTGTCCTGTCCTTCTACGACTCCACACCATTACATTTGTTTTATTGGTTGTTGTTGTTGTTGTTGTTTCCCTACACTTCGACCTAAAAAAATAGGTTTCTTGAAATATTTTGTGACTTACAGGTTTATTGTCTTAGCAGCTTGCTCCTTTCTCTTCCAGAGCTGGTGTTAAAATGTGTCTGGCGTCAAGGCTCCGACACACCCCACTGTACAACGAGCTCAGGGTTTGACTTTGACGGCCGCCTCAACCACACAGCAACAGTGACGATCAGCAACACGACCAAACGGCACGCCGGCATCTACGTGTGCGACTACTCCCTAGCCGCACCGGAGGATCTGCGTGAATGCAAGCTGCACGTGAAAGGTCACAACATTCGGTAGTGGTAGTGGATGGAGGAGGGATGAGAAAGGTCACAACATTCGGTAGTGTTAGTGAATGAAAAATGGATGTGAAAGGTCACAACATTCGGTAGTGGTAATGAATGCAAGCTGCACGTGAAAAGTCACAATATTCAGTAGTGGTAGCAGATGAAGGATGGATGTGAAAGGTCACAACATTCGGTAGTGGTAGTGGATGAAGGCTGGATGTGACGGGTCACAGTATCCAGGGTGTCATTATCACTTGTGGGTGTATGGGCTGCACGTGAAAGGTGACACCATCCATGCGTCACTATCTCTTGTGTGTTACAGTGAATATATAATTATGCTGAATGTGAAAGATGACAACATTCATGTTGCCATTATCACTTGTTTTTAGAATGGGTGTATGCGCTGAATGTGACAACATGCAAAATTATTGTCATGATCATTTGTTTGACAGTGGGGGTACATGCTGAATGTGACAGGTCACAACATTCATGTTGTCATTATGTCTTGTTTTACAGTGAATAGGTAATTATGCTGAATGTACCACGTCACGTCATTCATGGTGTCATTATCAGTTGTTTTACTGTGGATGTATGGGCTGAATGTAAAACGTCACACCATTCGTACGTCACACCATTCATGGTGTCATTATCACTTCTTTGTTTTGTTTTTTACCGATCTTAACATACTGTTTACAGGAACGAAAATCTCATGCACGTCATCTCCTGTCTACGAGGGTGAAACAGCCTCTGTGACGTGTCACTTTAACAGCAATCTACGGGAAACCAAAAACAACTTCTTCGTCTATCGGACCTTTAAGACGGATGGAAAGCCTCGTCACGGTAACACACTGCACACCAGCTTTTTCTCAACCTGTAAAACGATACTCAAGATTTCTACTATGCCTGTGTATTCTTAATCAATCAGTGTATTTACTGGGGATGACACCTGGTGTGTCGGCGTGGGCGTAAAACATTAAGACATGATGGTGTGTGTAAGTGTTTTCACACGCAGATACGCGCGCGTGCACCTCTCTATGTACATGTATATCAAATGAATACAATCATCTCTAGAGCTCTTTTTAAATTTGTATATAATTATATCAAATGTGAGTGTTGTTTTTCTATGTAAAGCGACTCATGCCGTTGGGTAGGCGCTGCAGAAGTGTCCCAATAAACATGCCGGATCCGATTCACATCCGGTCCGGATTAGGTGGGAAACATTGGCCAGAAGCGGGCCGATTCTTGCACACCGGCTTGCTTCCGGACCGGATCCGTTTGGCCAAAACCTGACACAATCAGCCAGAACCAAATCGGATCCGGGTTGGTTTTGCACAAGATTATCCGGGTCGTCTGTGGATGAACGGAACCGAGTCAAAAAGTCGGAAACTGGTAGCAGGCCGGATGCATCATGCTAGAAACCAGTCCAGATGATTCCTACACACTAGCTTGGTTCTAGATCAGATGCGTTTGGGCACAATGTGATCCATGCCTTCTTTGGAAAAACGGAGCTGAAACGGATGCGGGAAGTCGGATCCGGCATATACGATCCGGCCCGATTCTGGCTGCACGCTGGCCGTAATGGCCATAACTGGCCGTAACCAGGACGCTTCCGGATCGGATCCAGCATGTTTACTGGGGCAGTAGTATTTTGTTCTTACTGTAGTCTTTTAGGGAGTCACGGTAGCTCATTGGTACCATCATAGACTGGTTCACATTACAACTCCTGGCCCGATTCTCTTTAGGCAAACAGGTAAACCATGCTCATTATGAGGTAAGGAAAGGGTGGTAAACAGGAGTTGCCTAACCGGTGTGACAGAGGTGGGGAGAAGGTAGGAGGGGGAGGGGGGTCTGACATTATGCACTGCAGTCTCCAACAATCTGAGCTACATAAACCAAACGGTTCTACAGTATTGTGAATATCAGAGGCATCGCCACTGTTTGTCGGTGTTTGATTTACGTGTGCATTGTTTTAACAGAAGACGTTCTCACCTGCAACTGGGAACAGACCGACAACGGCAGAATTTACTGCATTCCACGCCGCGGCTTCCTTTGCAACACTGATGACATCTCAAGCGAGGTCACGATTAACATCCCTCAAGCAAACCACAGTCACGCTGGTAGATATAGCTGTGACACGGTGCCCGGTGAGCCTCGATTCGTCACGGTGGACCATTGCGAAGTCGACGTCAGAGGTTTGTTTGTTTGCTGTGATTCAGTGAACAGCTTGTGGGTCATCCTCAGATGACCCACTGCGGAGGGGGGACGTTAAAATCCAATAACTAATCAGCTACTTTAAATAAGGATTTATTCCAATACAAAATAAAGATACAATACAAACTTCATGAGCACACCAGCAAGCCTTGTGGCTGTTACGCGTTGCGCTCATTTACATACATGCTGAAAACGAAAGGAAAAGACATTAACGGCGGACGAGAAATAAATTCTAGTTTTAAAAAACCAACAACAAACAAAACAAAACAACAAACAAATAACCAAGAACAAACAAACAAAGAGTAAATACACAAACAAAAATCACTAGGACACAGGCAAAACCAACTTTAACAAAAGCCAGCTGACTTGTTTCTGTTTTACTTGACATCAATACATTGTTGTTAGGATGCTTGGTTACTGCTTCTGGACATCAATCTATTGTTCTTAGGATGCTTGGTTACTACTTCTGTCTGTTTTACATGACATCAGTACATTGTTCTTGGGATGCCTGGTTACTGCTTCTGTCTGTTTTACTTGACATCAGTACATTGTTAGGATTCTTGGTAGCTGATTCTGTCTATTTTACTTGACATCAATACATTGTTGTTGATGTTAGCATGCTTGGTTGCTGCTGCTGTCTGTCTTACCTGCTGCTCAGTTCTGTCTGTTTTACTTAACAAAGCATTGTTGTTAGGATCTACGGTTAGGATGCTTGGTTCTTTGACTGGTTGCCTGGCTGTTGTTTCTGTAGCCTGCTGCAGTTTTCTACGAGTTTCTTTGTTTCCTGATTTTCCATTGCTGCGCTTTTGCAATGGACCGGAAATGGACCGGGTCTGTGGGTTTCTCTAACTAAAGTATCCATGTTTGATTGGTTTTCAATTCAGTGAGGACAACGACTCACGTTTTCACTGCGACTTCAACTGCCCGTCCGCTGACGGATCGTCAGCCAAACAGTGAGAGGCTGAATGCCCCCAGCAGAAGGGTCGACTTAATGGAAACGAAGACGAGACCTCAGCCGGATAAAACAGACCTTCCTCCTGTGTCTGACGGTGAGCAGCATCAGGACTTGAACTTGTAGGTCGAACATGCGTTTAGTGTGTGTGTGTGTGTGTGTGTGTGTGTGTGTGTGTGTGTGTGTGTGTGTGTGTGTGTGTGTGTGTGTGTGTGTGTGTGTGTGTGCCGAACAGGTTATATCTCCTTGATTCTTTTTTTTTTTTTTTTTTTTTTTTTGCGCTTGTGCATTTTGTAATTGTAAACGTTGATAAATGTAAGGCGCTATGAGCTCCGGTGAGAAAGGGTGATTTAAAAAAGTAAGTTGTTGTTATTGTTATTAGTTTGTCGGCGGGCAACACAAAAACAAAACTGCAGACATCACATCACAACACCGATAAGAAAAAGAAAAAGAAAACGAGGAATACATGTGTTTTGTTATACTAAATGTCATCAACCATCTTCCTGCGAATCCCATGCACCCTTTTTCAGCTGTATGAATACAAAGTGGATTCCCTGCCAATCTGACCATAGGGCTTTTACTTTCTGGCTCTTTACCAGTTCTAATGATCCAGTTGTAGCCACCCTTTTTCAGCTGTATGAATACAAAGTGGACCATCTGCCACTCTCACCAGGGTAGTTGTTTTTGTTTTTATTTTAGTTGTTGTTGTTGTTGTTGTTGTTGTTGTTGTTGTTGTTGTTCTTCTTCTTCTTCTTCTTCTTCTTCTTCTTCTTCTTCTTCTTCTTCTTCTTCTTCTTCTTCTTCTTCTTCTTCTTCTTCTTTCTTGGGTGATGTTATTTTGTTGTTGTTGTCTTGTTTTGTTTAGTATCTGTTTTTACTGCCTTGCTCAGTACCAGCATGATGGAAAAGAAGCCACCTGTATTTGTAGAAAAACAGAGATGGATCGCCTGCCACTCTGACCCTTTCTTTCTACTTTTTATGTTTGTTTTGGTTGGGTTTGGTAGGTTGTTCTTGTTGTTGGGTCTCTTGTTGTTGTTGTTTGAGGGGGGTCTTCATTTTAGTTTTATTACTTTTTTTCTCTTTACCAGTGTGGTTGATCCAGGTGTAGACACCGTTTCCATTGTATGAATACAGAGGGAGTCACTGACATCCAATGCAGACAGGCTACGCCTCTCCAGTTAATAAAGAGTAGTGAATCATGCCGTGAGATACTTTATATACAACATATTTTGCTCGCTTTTTTCCGACTTGATTGAAGCAAGGGAGCGACATTTTACAGTTCGGTCACTGAGGATGCTATTCGAGGATCTGTCTTTGGATTGCAGCTTTGATTATCTGAAGGAGGAAAAAAAAAGAATAAAAAAAAGAGGAAAGTTACAATCTTTTCTTACATTCTTGGATTAAAAAAATAAAATAAAAAATAAAATAAAATAAAAAACTGCTGACTGTTTGGCTTCTCCCTGACATCACTTCCGCGGTTGACTGGTTTTAGGTATCGGATAACATTCCCCTTCACCGGCATGATCCAGCTGTAACCACCCAAGGCTTTCCCATTGTATGGGGCAATATGATGATGATAATAAACCATTTGCAATGCGAGAACCTCTAACATAAATACAGAGATCGGTGCGCTGTACAGAAATCAGATTTAAACATGAACCCTGAAATTTGAGACAGCACAAGCGGAAAGTGACAGTGGTATTGACTACAAGGAATTCAAACCACATAGCCAAACAGCCAGACCTGCATTAAACACACACAGGCACGCACGCATGCACGCACGCAGAGAATCACCTAGCACTTCAGTAAGAATCATTCTTCTCTGCCACCGTGATTCAGTTCTGATCTCTTCACATTGTACAGAAACAGCTGGTGAAGAACCTACCACCATTTAAACGTTCTCCTTCCTTTCTTCCTCGTCACCAACATAGTCCGCTCGTGGCTAACATTTTCCATTGTATATGATCAACGTGGAATGATGGAATCACCACCTTTTCCCATTGTATATGTTGACCACCTTTTTCCATTGTATATGATCCACTTGGAATGATGGCATGACCACCTTTCCCCATTGTATATGATCCACGTGAGGTGATTATCTTTTCCTATTGTATATGTTGCACTTGGAATGACCCACCTTTTCCCATTGTATATGTTCCACTTGGAATGACCCACCTTTTCCCATTGTATATGTTCCACTTGGAATGACCACCTTTTTCCATTGTATATTATATGATCCACGTGGAATGATGGAATGCCCACCTTTTCCCATTGTATATGATCCACGTGGAATGACCACCTTTTCCCCATTGTATATGATCCACGTGGAATGATGGAATGATCACCTTTTCCCATTGTATATGATCCACGTGGAATGATAGAATGACTACCTTTTCCCATTGTATATATGATCCACTTGGAATGACCACCTTTTCCCATTGTATATGATCCACGTGGAATGATAGAATCACCACCTTTTCCCCATTGTATATATGATCCACGTGAAGTGATTATCTTTTCCTATTGTATATGATCCACGTGGAGTGACCACCTTTTCCCATTCTATATGATCCACCTGGAACCTGTGCGAGATCAAGTTGCTGGTTGTTGACTACTTTGTGGTTTTCCTGTCTTCTCCAGGAACCTACAGTGACGCTGTCCGTGCTTGTCCTGAGTCCTTCTTTGTCATCTCTTTCGTCGTCGGGACGGTCCTCTGTATCTTACAGCAGTGACGAAGTAAAATCACTGAAAGATTTACAATCATTACGTGAAATGGCTCTTTCAATAGGTTGTTATAAATAGCATTGATTTGAATCTTGTGTGTGTGTGGATCGTGTTACTTATAGTGTCGAAACTTTCATGCCATTGTGTGTAACGTCTGAAAGTCGTGACCTCAGATAGCAGGTTAATGCGTTTGTCTCGTCGCAAACTATTTTCAGCTGGTCACTGAACAGGACTTTAGGAGTAATTGAACTTATTATAACTGTAACTCCTCTGTTGTGAGTTAGTCAATTAAACTGTGTCATCATGCCGGTGCCAAGAATACAAGCAACGAGGTGGACATTCTTGGGCATCCGTTATGTTCAGATCATGAAGAATACTTTCAGACTGCTTTTGGAAATAATAATATACCGTTTACACTGCACCAGTCAATGCGGGAAACACATCCCAGCCAGTCAGCGAGCACGCATTAAAGAGGCTGGGGCTGAACAAAAAAAATCCACGTGTTTAGCAGACTTTAGGGTGGAGCTCATACGGTTAAAGTAGACTGGTCTAACGCGGCAGCAATTTCTTTCTTCTTCAAAACTAGTTAAAAATCGGCTTGCTATCCTACATGTGATGCACTTGTTATGCATTTCAGACGGGTCTGCCCACATAACTCCTTTGCTTTACGATCTCCACTGGCTACCAATCAGCAGCCGGTTTCAATACAAAATAGTTCTCATCTACCTCCATATTGTCTGTGGTACAGCTCCTCCATACCTCTCTGAATTGCTTCATCACTACTCTCCTTCTCGCTCTCTTCGTTCAGCCGCGGATACTCGCATCGTCAAAACGATCCTTTCAGGACATCGGACTCTTCCTGTCTCTGTAAGGCATTCCACTTCACTCTCTTCTTCTTCTTTATTTAATGTCCTTTCACAGTTTACCTTTTTTCTCTGCTGTGTATTAGTTACTGATGTACTTGTTGTTATACATTAAATACAACTGGCAATGCTCCATGGGATTCGCTGAAACATTTTTAAACTGATAACACTCGTGTCGTTTTTTATTATTATTTATTAGCCTTTGCGTCTATTTGACGACGGTGCGTGCGTGTGTGGGTGCGTGTGTGTGCGTGCGTGTGTGGGTGCGTGCGTGCGTGCGTGTGCGTGTGCGTGTGTGTGTGTGTGTGTGTGTGTGTGTGTGTGTGTGTGTGTGTGTGTGTGTGTGTGTGTGTGAGAGTAAAAACTGAAGGAAAATAAATTGAAGGTATAAAGTTATTAAGAAGTAATGCCCCATCTCTACTCCCGTTATACAAGGAACCCACAATGAAACAGAATAAACAAGATAACACTGACACACACACGCCCGCCCGCCCCCTCCACCCCCCTGCCCCCCCCCCCCCCCCTGCGCCCCACCGCCTGCGCCCCCCCCCCACCCCCACACGCACACAGAGACCCTGTGGACGGCAATCTTATGGTATACACATTCATATATAATTATATACAATCTTGTACAACATCAGTAATTATATGCACACACCCATGCATCAAACATAGTCTTAGCACCAATTACCATAACACCAGAGTCTACCTTATATAAAGATTACCATTATATTTGTAATATGTCTCCATATAAAGAATTTAAAAATTCAGCTTTATCTCTTCGGCAGTCGAGTCAGGTTATTTAGCTGTCTGCTTATAATTGAACTATTATATGAAAAAGGTGTGGGTTACTACTTGACTGTCAGACTTTCTAATCAAGGCAGCCATTCCAAATCAGTCAAAGACTGGTGTGCCTTTGGCTGGACAATTGGCTTTGTGAAAAAACGTCATACTATAGGCGGTGTGGTCCCTTAACTGCAGCTTATATTGCTAAAAGCTAATAATTGTAAAATGTCGCTGGTAAAAGCGACGTCTTTTCAAGCATGCCATCCGCCATGGCAAAAAGAATAAAGATTACACTCAAATTAATTGCCAGGAGTGATAACAATTATCTACTAATAACTGACACTGCTAAATCAGTTCAGAATGTCCGGGTTACTTGACAAGGACCAAAACCGGTGTGAGAGGCTGTCATCCTCAAGACTACAGAATGACTGAATACTGAAGAATTACATATAATGGTCCTGCACT